>OZ035882.1:68050149-68401979 GCA_964034835.1 Muscina levida
CGTTCTTGCAGAATGTCCATCGTCCTATGGCTCGTGGCCTTTGGAGGAACACGAGCCAACGGCCTGATACAGTGGTATGGCTTCATACATTTTTGTGCAAAATTATAAGGGGTTCTTCTCTTCTTAATTGGTAGCACCAACTTATAATAGCTCCATCATCTGGTCCATCTAACGAAGTTTAAGTGGCTCCCTTCTGAGAAGCCTATCGAGTTTATTGACGAAGACCTTTCGAACTGGAACATTTTCATCCATTTGCCCTCGCATTCGCTCTATTTTAACGCGCTTAACTACATCGATGTCGTTGTATAGCTCACACAGCTCGTGGTTCATTCAACGACGATACTCGCCGTTAACAAGGATGGTTACATAAAAATTGCGAAGAATTTTCTGTCGAAGACTCCCAGAATTGATTGATCTGCTTGTGTCATTACCCAGGATTCTGCGGTGTAGAGTAAGACAGATTAGATCAGATACTGGTAGAGTTAGATCTTTGTTCTTCGAGAGAGCGCTATGTCATTAAATCGCTTGCTTAGTACATAGTAGCAGCGGTTTGCGATCAATACTCGTCTCTTGATTATTACTTTTGTTTATGGCGGAGTCAAGATAGACTCCGACGCAGCATCTCTCTCTCTCTCTCTGTTCGTTGAAACAAATTACTTAGTTTCGTCCAGATCCACTTCCGCCAACTGCTTTTTAATGCTCGAAAAGGCCGCAGTGACATTCCGCTATCCGCGGCCAATGACATCTATATCATCGGCATACGCGAGCAGCACGTGACTTTTGTTAAAGATGGTTCATTCCTGTTTACTGCAGCCTTCCGCATAATCATCTACATTACTTAGTTTCGTCCAGACCCACTTCCGCCAATTGCTTTTCAATGCTCGAAAAGACTGCAGTAACATCCCGCGATCCACGTAAATGACATCTTCATTATCGGCATACGCGAGCAGCATGTGACTTTTGTTGAAAATGGTACCATTCCTGTTTACTGTTGCCTTCCGCATGATCATTTCCATTATGATGTTAAAAAGACAGAATATTGCCTTGTCTAAAGTCTCGCTTGGTAAAAATGGCTCTGTCTGATTTTCGTCTATTTTCACTGAAGACTTCGTGCCAGTCAGTATCATCCCGCAAAGTCGCATTAGCTTCGCGGGGATACCAAACTCAGCCATAGCATCGAACAATTTCTGTCGTATCGGTCTGTCGAATGCAGCTTTGTAATCGATAAACAGATGGTAGGTGCCAATCTACATTTTTCTTCTCTAGGTCGTGCATTTACCAGGTCTAAAGTCACACTGATAAGGTCCAATCATGTTCGCTAGAATGAACTTTAGTCTTTTACATAATACACTCGACAGGATCGTGTAGACGATGGATGAAGGTTAATCCCGCTAAAGTTGGTACACACACTTTGATCGTCTTTCTTAAGCACAGGATGCATTCTTTGAGCCAAATCGTGTTCATGAGTTGGTGCATGCACGTTGGGAGCTCATCGCCGCAAGCCTTAAAAAGCTCTGCCGGCAGTACTTGGGCTCCCACAGCTTTGTTATTTTTAATTGCCGTACTGAACTGGTTTTGGCTCGGTGGTGAACAGTCTACTCCGTCGCCGATGATTGGCGTGATTTCGTCACTTATACTGCCTTGGGGAGAGAGCAGAGAACCAAAGTGTTCCCTCCATATTTGCAGCACACTCTGAGTGTCCTCGACCAGATTTCCGTTTCCGTCCTTACAGGTGGGGATTCCTGTTCCAAAACCTTTGCTTTTTACCTTTTGGTAGAACTTTCGGACTTCAACTCTATCCCTAAAATTTTCGATATTCTGGCTCTCTCTCTCGTGTCTTCCATATACTCTTTTTCCCCCTTAATAGGCGTTTCATCTCGCTCCTCTTCTTAGTATAACGTTCCATCACTGTACGCCTTGCCATTGGGTGCAGTTTTGCCGTGTATACAGCATTATTATCTTCAAACATTTCGCGACATTCCTCATAGTACCAGGGCTTGTCTGAGCATGGTTTTTCATAATCCAGTACGGTCGTTGCGGCGGTGGTCAAAGAATTCGCTATATGCTGCCACTGGGTGTCGGGAACATCAGAACTAGGGGGGTTGGTTTTGTAGTAGTTGAGAGAGTTGGTTAAAGTAGGCACTTGCTATCTCGGTGGTATGCAGCTTTTTGATGTCTAGCTTCCTTTGCGTTCGGTAACGAGTGTTTTTGGCACTGCTTAATTGAGTGAGTACCTTGGCTGCAACTCTTTAGACTTCAATTAACTTGTGATCAATCTGGTATTTTGATCAGAGGATATCCAGGTTGCCTTGTGGATATCTTTATGCCGGAATCTGGTTCCACTTCCCAGCTGTAAAAATATCCATTATGTAATCGCTGATGTCAGTTATATTTCTCGCTTATATTACTCCTTAAATTTAGCATAGGAGTGTCATTGGCCATTTAATCGGTGCGCTCTCGACTACAAAGTAAGCGACAATGTTAGTAAGTGTCATTTCAGTTGCAATTACATTATAAGCGGAATTTTAAGCAAGCTTTATAACACGCTTGATTACGAAGTAAGTGACGATGCCAGTAGGTTTCATTCCAATCGGAGTTATAATGAGTGGACGATATTTTTTACATTGCAAACGCAAGACATTCTAAGTACTTAGATTGCTTGCTTACAATGTAATAATGATGTCATGGATTACTAAAGAAGTTCTTCGTTTCATTTACCGCTGGGTCACTACCAGGTGTCTTGTCAAAGAGAAACTAACTAGTGTGAATCCGTTATCGCAGGTGTTGTAATGTAGACTGAATTTTTTGACTGTTGAACCAAGATCCAAGATTTCCTTTCTATTTTAGTTTTAAAATCTCTCAGAAAAATTTTAATGTCAGGTACAGGGCAGCGCTCATAGAATGCATCTTCGTCTTGGTCTTCCGTCGGGGCGTCTAAATCAAAGTGATGTGAAATTATTTCACCTTGATGCGAAGCATGGCTAATTGGTCTCTTACAGGATTAAACCACGAGGCCAGACCGCAAAGTCTCTTGGCGACTATGAATCCACATCCAAATTCGTGTCTTTCTGCACGGTAGATGTAACAGATGGCCTTGTATTTGTCGCGGACATCCGCCAGTTGGATAGAGGCACCATCTCTGTAGAGAGTTAAGACATTCCAGGTGCATATTCTTAAGTTATGGTCTTTATAACGTTTGCGGGGGTCGTCAACATTTGGGGGATCCTTGTCTATTCTTTATATTTTCATAATAGTTTTTACTTAAGGAGAGTGGCTTATTAGGCCGCTGTGCCGGATTCCAGTTTCTTGGGGCTGCCAATGACACTGAAAGAGTTATTGTGTTAAGCTTCAGTTATTTCAGTTACCTACTCCCTAAGACCCATCGGTGGTATGCCATTAAGGTTGCCCAATATTGCGCCTTCTGATATTTGTTGCCACTGAACGGATGTTTAGTTTTAATCTGGTCTGCCCTTGCAGCCGCGCTAATGGTTCTTCGTGGTATAATTTGATTACTTACTCATAACATGCTAACATGCTCATTTTGTTACCCATCCATCATTGTACTCATTGTTTTCTTATTATGATTTGCCATTTACCACAACGCATAGTGTCATTATCTACATCAAAGCATTGCCCAAACATATTTTTAACAAACCTTTAGTCACATAATCATAGACATTCATAGCTAATCATATCATTATTATTGTCACATACCACCACATACATAGCATCCATTCATTTCTTTAATCACCCACAACACAAATATCACCACACACACTATTTTAAGACAATACCTACAAACCAAAAAAAAAAAAATATGCTGCTAGTGAATGTACTGAATGCTAAAATGCATTTTTTTCCTTCTTCTATAATTATTTTTATTTTATAAAAAGAAAAACAATATACCGTTGAAAAAAAACAACTACAATAAACCAATTTTCAATTAATTGTGAACCAAACAAAATCATATCAATTAATAATAAATTATTTATCTATACTCACAATAACAAAACAAAAAAAAACGTTTTCTTAAGCTTCCATTTTTTTCTTAATTGTAAATTTTACTAACTATAAAATTAATTACAATTATTGAGAAAAAAGATTATATCACTTAAACAAATACGATTATTTTCTATGATTTCAATTAATTGTTTGTGTATATTTAATTTAAGTTTTTCGTTTGTTTCGAAAAAAAGTTATTTCAAATATTTTCAATTATAATAAAAAATAAAACATATTGTGTACGTGATGAGTGGTATTTTATAAAAAAAAAACAAACCCAAAGCAAAAAAAAATTAATATTATATGAACAGTATTAATTTTTTTAAATTTATTACTTAAAATTATCAGTTTGCTTTTTATTTATATTTTTGTTATATAGTTCAGAAATAAAATGTTTTTTTAAATAATATGTTTTTATGATTTCTTTTTAATTTGTCAAATATTTATAAATTTTGTAAATTTAGCTTTTCAATAATTTATATTTTTTTTATCAGTGTTTTTTATATGTCATTCATGAATTTCATTTAAAACTTTTTTATTTTTAAATTTATAAAATGAAATATTTTATATGCATACATTCACAAAAAGTATTTTAAAATAGTTAAATTACCAAAATATGACTAATGTTTGTTTAACTAAAATTATATGTTAGCCAAAGTCAGAGTAAATTCAGTTTTTTTTTTCTTTTATTTTTGTAAATAACAAAGATTATTCCGACAATACAAAACAAAATTTATTTGTATATATTATAAATTAATTTAGTTTCGAAAATACCAATGTATTAGTTATTTTCGTTTATAATGCTTATTTAAGATAATAGCTAAAAAAATCTAGTCATGTTAAGTTATTATCTTTGTTATATTAAGTAAAAAAAAACAGTTTTTGAGAATTTTTTAGAATAGCAAAATTTTTACTTGTGCGTGAAAACTGAATAGGGTCCGTTTTCTATACATTTAACATCTTTTACAAGTGAACTACTGTGCTGAATTCATTTTTAATTAAGGTGCCTCTAACTTTATTCCTATTTTGGTTCCAAATTTGAATCCTTAAGAAACGTGAATTTCAGATTTTGTTTTCCTCAAAAACAAATATTTTGCATTTTAAATAAGTTGATTAGGGTGACCGCAAAAATTCAACTGTGGATTTTCGGTAATACCCTAGCGGAATATTGTGCCAGTTATTATAAAACAGCTATTGTCAAAATATGAGCAAAATCGGTCAACTTTAAGCCGTGCCCCCAAAGAGTTCAAAGGTCAAACATCTATATATATAAAATGGAATGTATGTTTGTTTATTTATTTGTTTGTTTGTACCTTATAGACCAAACCACTGGACCGATCTTCCTGATTTAACTGGGACTCTGGCATGATTTATAGGCTACTTTTTTCGACCACGCCCATTTTTACGCCCATATATGCAATAGCGAAGCAATGCCGGGCCTACTAGTATTTATATAAAAATGAGTTTGTCTTTGTTTCTTTGCATAGACTCGTGCGTATAGACTCGCAAACGGCTAGACCAATATTTTTAAAATTTTCACAAAACGTAGCTGTGTGGTGGCTGGTAAATATAGGGTACTTTAATTTTCCATATGTCAAGTGGGCGTGGCCCCGCTAATTGGACCATATTTTTTAAACCGTAATATCTAGGGGGCTGTTTCTCCAATTGCATTGAAAATGTACGTGGTTGCATTTGGCTGCAAAGTTCGTGATCCTACAAGAAGTTGGAGGGATCGGATCAGTGGGCCAGGTATAAAACTTGAAACATTCAGAGGCTGTATCTCATGGTCTATAAAAGGTATGAAGATGATATTTGGTATGTGTTGCTGGTACTGTATGATTTATTATTAGCCTTAAAAACAACCTGACAACATATACATTAGGGCGGGTCGATTTATTTTTCGACAAAATCCCTATGATTTCCGTATTCTATGGGTTATTCCATGAAAATTTGCCCAAGGAACCATACCTCTATCGTTAAAATCGAGTCCCCTTCTTTTTGTTGGTAGATTTTGACGTTCGTATGAAATACTACCTACACGTTCACATCCATAACTCAAAAACTATCGATCGGATTTAATCGCCAGTAGGCGCGTTGGAAAGGTGAGCTCATTTTGATCAATTTACAATTTCCAAATTTTGGACCATTTTTTTCATGATTTTGTCCAAGAATGGAAAAATGGTCCAAAATTTGGACCAAAATTACAGTAACTTTTGAACCGTTGGACCAATGTTGGAGATTTTTTTGTAAATTTTGTAGTTTTTGAGTTATGGATGTGAACGTGTAGGTAATATTTCATACGAACGTCAAAATCTACCAACAAAAAGTAGGGGACTCGATTTTAACGATAGAGGTATGGTTCCTTGGGCAAATTTTCATGGAAAAACCCATAGAATACGGAAATCATAGGTGAATTTTTCACTCCCTACTAATCGACCCGCCCTAATATACATATATTTATATGTTAGTATCTAAGTCAGAGGCCAAAATGATAAGATATTTCCATTCGCTTCTATCTTGTGCGCACCATCTCCAGTCAGTCTTCTACCTCTACCTGGTTCTTCCAACGTAGTCGCGGTCCACCTCTTTTGCGCCGTCCTTCGAGGTCTTGATAGAATACCTTTCTCGCTGGTGTTTCCTAATCCATTCTCACAACATGGCCCAGCCAGCATAATCGTTGCACTTTGATTCGCTTGACCACATCAATGTCGTGGTATAACTCGATATAAGATCATTGTTCATCCGAATCCTGAACTCGCCGTTTATGCATATTGGTCCATATTTTTTGGGGAGTATTTTTCGGTCAAACACCGCCAGATGGTCTGCATCCGCCAGTGTAAGCACCCAAGATTCGAAGGGCATACAGCAGGATAGGTAAAAAAATGGTACAGTTGGACTTTGGTGGTTCAAGCTGTTTATGAAGTGCTCGCGTAGCCCAAAGAAACGCCTTTTATTTCTAAGCTGACACTGTTTTTTTTTGTTCATGGCAGATCCGAGGTAGATGAATTCTTCCCCTACCTCAAAGCAATAGTTGTTCAATGTTCACGCTGCGTCCCCAACGGGTGGACACTTTGTTCGGTAATACCATTAACTTCGGCTTGTCCTCATTCACTACCAAACCAATTTTCGCTGACTCCCTTTCAACAGGTGAGAAGACAGTTATTACCTCTCGCATCGTTCGACCGATAATGTCGATATCATCGGCATATGCGAGCAGCATGTGGCTCTTATTAAATATGGTGCCAGAAATGTTTAACACCTTCTCCATCACTATGTTGAACAGTATGCATGACAGACCATCACCCCGTCTAAGACCTCTCGTCGTATCGAATGGCGCAGATAGATCCTTGCCAATCCGAACAGAGGATTTGGTATTCATAAGGGTACACCGGCAGAGACGAATTATCTCCGCAGGGATACCAAACTCAGACAAGGCTACGCAAAGTCGATGCCTGATGGGACTATTGAAGGCAATCACTACGGTCACCTATTTTGTAAATAGGACATAGCACACTGAGATTCCAATCCTCTGGCATGATATCCTGAAGCCAAATATAATCTATGAGCTGTTGCATGCTTAAAACAGGCTCATCTTCACCTACCTTAAACAACTCAGCTAGAAGACCATCAGCCAACAGCGGCTTTGTTGGGACACTCGAAGTTATCGTTTCGGATTGGTACACAATCTTCAGCAGCCGAGTTTTCAGAAGTGATTTTTCCTTATTCTCAGTACGCTCTCGGAGTCAGTAACGAGATGACTATCTTCTACCAGATTTATCTTCTGGTAAAACTTTCTCTGTTTGCCCCTGTATGTAGCATCTTGTTCCCGGGTGGCATTGCGGCATTCGCCCAGGCATTATCGTTTAAGGGCTTCACATACCCCAAAACGGATCGCGCAGTCCTTTCCATCGAGTGGGTAATATATTTTCATTACGCGCTAGTATTTTCGGAAGTTTGAGCATCACGAAGTAGTTGAGTGAGTTGGTTGAAATAGGCGTTGGCTATCTCCGTGGTCTACAGCTTAGCGATGTCCAGGTTTCTCTTTGCTGGTAACGCAGGGTTTTCCCTCTGCTTAGCATAGTACGCACCCTTCACTGCAATGAAGTTGTGCTCCGAGTTGATGTTCGCACTCTTAGCACTAGTACGTCTAAAACACTTGACACGTGCTTTCCATCACTTACCACGTAATCTATTTGATTTTTCGTAAGTTGATCGGGAGATATCCACGTTGCCTTGGATATCCATGTTCCTTGCTGCAGAGAAATCAATCAGTCTGATTTCGTTTGGCGATGTGTCAGTATACAGACTTAATTTTCTGATTGTTTGGCGAATATTAGGTTTAACATTTCCTTTATAAGGTAGTTGTACAATATGAAAAGATTTTTCGAAATTCGTAATCGTTGGAAAAAAAAAGTTCAGACCAAACATGTAATGGTACAATCTCCTAGTAAACCAACGGAGAAAGTTGTATGTCAGTCAATCGGCATAGATCGCACAATTTCAATCGTTATTAGATTGCAACAGCACTCAACATTTTCGCACATTAAAATTCCGTCTACATATTCATATCTATTGCGCCAAGTACTATATGTGTATCAAATTTTATCTCTCTGGGTATAGAAAACAGTTTCGCCACGCATCAGCTTCCTGCTATTCGAAAATAAAAATGTGAAAATTTGATCCTGTAGTGTCAAATACTCTGTGTATCAAAATGTATCTCCCTAACGCTTAATACAGTTTAGCATAAGTTTTTAAAAAAATTTATATAGCATACGTTAATTTGCATATCGTACACTAACTGTCTACCTTATGTCATTAAAATCGGTTTAGGCGTTTTGGCGTGATTAAGCCACAAACAAGCAAACAATCAGAAAAACATTCGCATTTATAATATTAATAAGGAAAATGGATATTAATAAGGATAGGGGAAAAACAATTATTAAATTTAAATTTAAAATATCAATAAGACATAATTTTTATCAATAAAATGGAAAAATATGTTTTTGTTATCTGTAAGAAAATAAACTTATCAGTATTAAATAATCAGTTGTGTTGATTGAAATAAACATAAAACAAAAACCTTTTTTCGAGAATGGTTATTTAATAAATAAAATTTTCTCATTATTTAAAGAAAAAACTCTAAAATACTTTTTGTGAATGTAAACATTAATTATTTCCATGACTAACAAAACCGCAGTTTTTTTGTCATTATAATTTTATGTTTTCATTTTTTTTATGTTTTATACAAAATGTAAAAATAATAATACACTTATAAAAAAATTTTAATTTTTTTCTGTATTAAAATTGTTGTATTTTTTTTTTTATTTCTTTAAAATGATTACAAATTATTTCTGATATATGAACATCTAATCAATACTACTTGCTTTTCGTTTTTACAAATTTACAATTTATCTTTTGTAAATAAAATTCTTAAACAAAAACTCAATTTTCTCTCCTACCCCCCCTCTGAATCACTTAAATTGCATATTTTCTCCCAAAAAGTTTTGTTAACATAATATAGTTCAAATTTAAATGTTAAACCTATATACATTTTATAAATTATTTCAAATTTTAATTTATTCCCTTTGGTTTACTTTTTTCTATTTCTACCTAACTACTGTACGAACACATAACAAACTTAAAGAACAACAAAAAATTATATTTACAAAAACTAAATAATCTGTTTTCATTCTGATTTTTCTGTTGTTAGCTCAGTCAGATCTTCGAAATCGAAATTCGAAATATATGCAAAACGAAAAAAAAATAAAAAATAAACAAATCAGGAAAATACAAAAACTAAATTAATGATTTCAGTTCTGTTTTTTCTAAATTGGTATCTTTTGAGATGGTCCTTGTTGTACATTCGCTATATATTTAAATTGAGATGACTATTTGTTTGGTGTTATGATTTTCGTCCGTTTCAAGTTTTGTGTTTTCCTTGACATTATCATTTTAGTTATTTTTGAGCTTTTTTATCAAAACCAAAAAAAAAACATAAATTCGAAATCATTTTAAGTTACATGTTGTTTGTTTTCGTTACATGTTTTTTGTTTTTGTTACGTTCTCTCAATCATTTTTGAAGATAGGAAAGGAAACGTCGTTAAATGTATATTACAGTTTTATATTATGTTTACGATTGAAGAGGCCAGCGATGACAATGAAGCTAAACACAGCTACGTGTACATTCTTTACACAGTGGTGCAGGTGTAACATGCGTCACCTAGACGAATTTACATCCGCTCTCCTGTTTGTTGATGGAATTATGCGTGTTGCTCTTCGTTGTTTTATGTCATCGCTGTTATCTTTGATTGTGTTTAGCAAACAAGAAAATAAAAGCAATTAACTATATATTTTTTCACATTTGTTTATTGTATTCTTTTCCATTGTATTCTACTATGCTATTCCTCTGAAACGCTATCGATAACCTAATCGATACCAAAATTGCGCGGATCGCTAAAACGCTAATGAACATCTTCGATGTTGGTCTTCTTCTCTCTTATGCCTTCCGATACATAACGTTCTTATGAACTTGAAATTATTTGAACTTACATCAACAAATATATATATATATACACATTTATATATATATATTTACTATATAAATATATATGTGAATGAATATGTGTGTGTTCTTCTTTTCTCTGAACTCTCCACTCCACAAAAATCGTTGAACATCAACATAACTGAAAAAAAGGACTTTGAGGTATTAATTTTTCAAACATTTCAAAAATATTTTGTTAAGCAAAAAAAAAAAAAACAATTAAACGAATATTAAATTAAAAACCAAATCTTATTTAAACCAACTTGAGTTTTGTTATCTTACATTTTTAAGCAAATTTTAATTTTGTTTTATAGCCCAAAGCCCCTAGCCCTCCTCTCCCTAAACCTCATTTTAAATATTAATAAATTCTCTCCCTCCCCCTCTCTTTCCCCCTCTATATAAAGGCTAAATATTCTAACTGAGTTGTGTTCTTTTACCAATTAGTAGTTGATTTATTTAAACAACAACAAAAAAATACAAAAAAAAAATTACTCGATCAATTGATTACTCGTTAATGCGCTTTTTTCATTTAGAGTTGTTTTTCAGTTTTAGTAACGTTTCCGTTCTTCTACTTCTTCTATTACAACTTCTGTCCTTTTTCTCGTACATTGACAATAAAATGCATTTGAACTTAAACAAACAAACAAATTTGCTCTGTTAGTTATTGTTCTATGGTAAAAAAAACAACAACAAAATTCTATACCAATTAGTAATTGTTCCTTTGATTTAAGTTAACTTTTACAACAACATCTGCAATCATTTCCGTTTCCTTCTTTTAAGTTTCTTACCTAAAGATGTTTCGTTGATTATTTGTGAGCCTAGGCAAAAAGTAAACCAACTAAAATAACTAAATACATATATATATATATACCTTATATATAATAATTGATACATGACATCAAAGAACAATTTTACAGAAACAAAGAAAATTTAATCCAGAATCCATTGAACCACTTGAACGAATTGTTGTACCAACCACTCACCACTGCCACACACACATACCCACGCTATCACATAAAACCAACACACACACATATACAAGCACACATTATATCACATCATCACTTGCAAAAGTTTTTTTTGTTCAATATGTATTTTCTTTTTCTTTTTATATAACATTTCTGAATTTTGAGTTTTTTTTTCTTGTACTATATAGATTATATACAGCTTAGATACTTTCACACTGTATATACACATGTAGATGTTGCAAATGTCTAACAGCAAACATCGTTAAGCTGAGGCTTCGACATTTTCGACATAGTTATTGCAATAAGATATTGACGGGGACAACTACGATATTTGATCAAGAAGACGATGTAATCTAATGACAACAACAAATATTACTTATCTTAATTAATTTTGTAATTGGCCGAAAGCATTTGTCCTGTCAGTAAATGCAGATAATTATATTTGTTTATAGGGCTATTCACAACTAACGGCACCTACTTGTTTATTGTGGAAAGCGTTCGTCACTGTTTGAGAAGATTTTTACTAGACATGCCGATTAACTCGACACTATACTGCGAAGTTATTGTAAACAACATCAAGGGAGCCGGCAATGAAAGAAAAATTTAAATGACTGGGGCCAGGAGTCGAACCCGGGATCTCCCGCATAATAGTCGCATATTCTAACCGTCATGCCATGGCCGGGAGTTATGAATCTTAAAATATAAAGCGTGTTAATTCACAAAAACGCGAGAAGTTATCCCATACCTCATTCATGGGGTGTAAAGGAAAATTATAGGGCGATTTCACTATAGGTGGTGCAACATGTACACCAATGAATTTTTACTATCGTCTTTCCTCTAAAATCAAAATATAGTGATGATTGCGTTGGAGTAGAATCAACATGACCCTGATGAATTTATTAAATATACGTAAAATTTAATAAGTTTGTACACGAGAGTATTACTTTCTAGAGATTTATAGAGTGCGATTTATGTTATAATTGATAACTGACATTTGTGCCGATATGTGAACCCAGCAACAATCGTCGAAAAAAGAGCATAGTAACTACTTCTTATCTGTTTATCTACTACAAAGCTGCATTCGACAGTCCGATACGACAGAAACTTTTAGATTCTATGACTGAGTTTAGTATCCCCGCGAAGCTGAAACTACTTTGCGGGATGACACTGACTTACACGAAGCCTTCAGTGAAAATAGGCACTTCTACCAAGCGAGGCTTCAGACAAGGCGATAGTCTGTCATGCGATCTCTTTAATATCATAATGGAGATGATCATGCAGAAGGCAGCAGTAAACACGACTGGCACCATCTTAAACAAAAGCCACATGCTGCTCGTGTATGCCGTAATATAAATATCATTGGCCGAGAACTGTGGGATGTTACTGCGGCCTTTTTAAGCATTGAGAAGCTGTCAGCACAAGTGGATCTGGTGATTAATGAGGACAAAACCAAGTTATTTGTTTCAACGAACAAAGAGTCTTCTCGTTTGGGACGCTGCGTGAATGTTGACAACTATAACTTTAAAGTGGTAGATGTTTTTGTCTACCTCGGCTCCGCCATAAACAAAAATAATAATGTCAATAAATCAAGCGACGAGTATTGATCGCTAACCACTGCTACTATGCGCTGAGCAAGCGTTGTAATGATAAAGCCCTCTCCGACGAACGCAGATCCAACTTTACCAGACTTTGATCATGCCTGTCTTACTCTACAACGCAGAATCCTGGGTAAAGAATATTTCGACCCATCATAGTTAACGGCGATTACCGTCGCCGACAAAATCATGAGCTGTATGAACAAATAGACCGAATGCTCTGGCTTGGACACGTTGCACGAATGAACGAAAACGCTCCGGCTCTAAAAGTCTTCGGCAATAAAATCGATGGGCGGCGCAGGAGAGGGCGACCGTAACTCCGATGGATGGACCAGGTGAAAGAGCTGTTGTCAAAGCTTGGTGTGACAAACTATTTACGGAGCGCAAAAGATCGAAGCGCTTGGAATACTTTTCTACGTGCAGCTACTGATAGATAAATTTCTGTAGTTACTGCCATTAAAGAAGAAGTATTTAAAAGTATTTGAAAATCTCTGTGCAGTTAAAAGTTACAAGCTTAAATTTTCCTCAATGCAAACACTTGTACAACAATTTTTATTACAAACTTAAAATTCCCCCCCAGGGTCCCATTGAGATGATGGACTGACCATCTTTGGTGCATGATGGTTAGAACACACAACTAACATACGGGTGACCAGGGTTCGATTCAGGTCCCAGTGATCTACATTTCGTTCATCTGCAGACTCCTCAATGTTTTCTACACCATTTCCAATTAAAATTCAAAGAATATCAATTGAAATTCAAACATTCCATTTGAAATTGTAACGTGGTTTTCTCGTCGGCTGAGGTAAGTCCATAAGGACCTACGAATCCTTACGGAATAAGAACTCAGTAGATTTTCCCTGAAAGGCAATTTGTACCCAGACCGATTTGAGGTGTTTGGGAACTTTATGCTATACTCCCAAAACTGTTGGTGTCAGGTAGGTCAGGATCGTTTCGGGTTTTAGGAGCTGGGTAATTCGGGTACTCTTGATAATTCAGTCTCGTACCAGCAACTTGGCAGCGTACTGATGATTCGGGTTTTGTCGGGGTTTCAGGTTTATATCATCAAGTGATGATTAATGACTCGGGTTTGTCGGTAGTTCGGGTTAATGTCAACAATTCAGAAGGGCATTGGTGATTCGGATTTATATCAGCAATACTGGGTCAGCCGGTAGTTGTCGGTAGTTTAGCTTTATATCAGCAATTCGGGCATATATTTTTAATTCGGTGTTGTTGGTAATTAGGCTTCAAATTCGCAACTCAGGATCGTGGGGGTGGCTTGCATATTTCAGCAAATTGGCTGTTGCTGCTCGTGGTTGTGTCGATGATTCGGCTTTCGTCGTAAATCAGTTTGTTATCCGCAACTCAGAATCGTGTTGACGACTCGCGTTCTTCAGCAAATCAACTCAGGATCAGGTTGATGACTCGTGTTCTTCAGAAATCTAACTCGACGAAGTGTTAGTATTAAGATGCTACGGTGCTAATTTCTTATACAATGATACAGGAATGAAGAGTATCTTCATGTACCAAAGCGAAATCTTTGCAACCGACGAGTCGGTATAACCAACCGGAGTTGGATTCAACAGACCGAAGTCCGATTTAATAGACCTTAGTCCAATTCAACAGATAGTAGTCGAGTTAAACCAATGGAATTTGGTTTAATAATTTATCTGTCGAGAAATTATTTCCCGGAGATCAGTTACTGAGCAACTTAGCAATAAACTTCTCTGCGGTAGCAACCGACCAATAAATAAGCAAAATGCTCAATCGATGTAATGAGAATTAGATCGCATCGCACTGCCTTGATTAACACTTTCCCTTGTGATGTCGTTTGTTAATTTCAATTGACGTGTTTTCAATTTTAATTGATATTTTTTGAATTTAAAATGGAAAGTTTAAATTTCAATTGATTTTCTTTGAATTTCAATTAAAAAAAAAGCTATTCAAACAACTGACGTTCGGAATCGTCTATAAAATTAGGGTTGTGTGTGTCTAAAAATAGAAGCGTGTTAATTTAAGGGGCTCACCAACCTTACGAAATAAGAACACAAGTGATTTCCCCGACTTTTGCGATTACTTTGTGTTCATTTGAGTTTTATTTATTTATAACAAACAAACAAATATTTTAGGCTATGTTCAAATATTGGCACTGAATCCACTTGTGAGTCGCTAACGATGACGTTTTACAGATAATTATGAAATATTTAATTGACCCGGTACTGGTACGGTTAATGGAATTCTGGAATAAGTTCCGGTTAGTAGGTTCGGGTTCGGATTTTTAGCTCGAATTTCAGGTTGGGATGATAAATTCATAGAACTAGCTCGGCTCCAGCCAGCTGGTTAAGACTTCAGGGTCGGGTTTAAGGTTCCGGTATCGAGTGTCGGGTCTTCACTGGCCTGAAGTGAATGAGTACATTGTAATTTGCTCACAATGAGTGCTGAACAGAACTAAGTACGATAAGTGTTTGAGTAAATTCTATTTAGAGAATTTCTCTCGTAACACTATCCCATACCTCATTCATGGGGTGCAGATGGAATATAAATGATTATACCCAGCACGTTCCATTTGTAACGCTCATAAGGAGGAGTGGTAAGTATGACAACATATATATAAATTATCAGCTTTGAAATCTGAGTCGAATTAAAGATGACCATCTGTCCGTCTGTATGTTTGTCCTTGGAACGCAAACTTATATACTCAAAGCGGAGGCTATGTTGTGAGATGAGCCCTATCGGCCAAAAACTACTCCCACCTCCCTTTTAGGGGGTCTGTCCCCGCGATTACAGCCGTAGTTTAAGAGCAATCGAGCTGAAATTGTGTATACAATTGTGTATACAAAGGGTTCTAATATGATCCCGACCGGTCAATAACTGCTCCCACTTTTGGGGGTGTCCGTCTGTCTGCGATTACAACAGTAGTTTAAGAGATATCGATATCGAGCTGTAATGCAAACTTATATCCACCAAGCGGAGGTTAAGTTCTAAGATGAGCAAGATCGGTTAACAATTAATCCCAACTGCCATACAAACCCCCCTTTTTGGGGTCTTTCGCGATTACCGCTGTAGTGTAAGAGCTACTGAGCAGAAATTTTCTATGTAAGCTCTTCTTTTCTTAGTGGAGGTTCAGTAGTAACACAAACGATATTGGTCAAAAATTACTCCCACCTCTAATACAAATTTTTTATTTTGGAGAGACTGTCCCCGCAATGACAGCAGTAGGCAAGAAGCTGTCGAACTGAAATTTGGTATGCAAGCTTCTATTCTGTAATCGGAGGTTAAGTTCTAAGATAAACAAAATCGGCCGAAAACTACTGCCACCACCCATACAAACTCCCCATTTTGGGGTTTCTGTTTGTTATCCATGCTATTACAGCGGAAAGAAATTGAGCTTAAATTTAATAAGTTCGAAGATTAGCAAGATCGAACAAAAATTACTCATACCTTTGGGGATGTCCGTCTGTCTGTCCCCGCTGTTACAGAAGTAGTTTAAGTGCTTCGGTTTCGGGCACTCCGTAGATAGTTCATCGCAGTTCAAGTTTAGATTATACCTTCTTAATCTGGTCGAGCCAATGATGTTTTGGTTTTATCTATTCCCACCACACATCGGTAACTTACAGAATTGAACTGCAAGACAAAATGTCTAAGAGTCCTATCAACTATAAAATTACATTCATATTCGTGTCTTTCTGCATGGCGGCTGTAAACTATATCATAGTTCTTTAGTCGTGTGCATGCCTTTCTCGTCCATCGCTGTTCCTGTTTGGTGGTGATGTCAGCCTTGTATTTGTCGATGACATCCGCCAATTGGATAGAGGCACCATTGGTCAACATATGTATATTGTTAATGCAATAACTTTCTACATGAAACTGGAAGTGCGTCTATGGTTCCTCTGCCGTCAGTATTACGTATGTAATACTTAAAGCGGCCTTCAAGTTTCAAAATATGATGTGGCGAGTCTGATGAAATAGTTTGGTACCAAGTGTTCTCACCGTGATTTTAATCCGCCGCAGGTATTTGATTTCCCTCGTTCCACCCCTAACATTCTCTCACGGATTCATATTAAATAATTGAATCGAAATTATAACAAAGGTACAGAATGTTTAATTTTTTTATTTTTGGCCAATGGGGACGACCACAGTGCAGTGGTAGGCATATGCACAACGCACGCACACAAAAATATGGTGAGCTTGTGTGCTGTCGCACATTTTATTGTGATCTTCAACAATCGTTTAACATTGCTTCATTGCCTGTACTTGTGTCTGTTTTTGTGTTGAATACGGAAGAAACGTGTGTGGTGCTGCTTTCATAACACTCAAACAAAAACTCATTGTTTTGAATCAAACAAAACTTTCGAGTACGAATGAATTGCCGATCGTGCCTGTGTGAAATAGACGATTACTGCGAGACCAGTGAGGCTATGAAATGCGTATTACTGATTTACACTAATGCGAAAAGCTATCCCATATCTCATTTATATGCTACAAATGGAAAATTGATTTTGTACGGACTGGATGTGCTCGTTAAGGCCGTATATTGTACAATCACGTACACTAGAACTAAACATGGCAGATGGTATGGGCAGTAGTATAGTAAAGTAGTAGAAAAACAATTTTTACATAAATAACTCTAATTTCAGAAACCAACTGAATGATTTCAAGGTGTTATAGCCGCATGAGTCGTTTCGCAACAAATTGTCAAACAATAAAGAATATATAAATGAAATGACAGATGGACGCATTCACGTCCGATCTTCAAAAGGAAAACAAAAGAAAAACAAATCTCTAAATTAATCACATTTCTTAGCATAGACAAGAACAATGAAAATAAACGAATGTTCTATCTTACATAGTTTCCGGATATCAGAAAAAGTTTTTCAGACGATCCAAGGACCAGCTCGAAGAAGAATACTGGGGAAATTAGTTTAGCCACCACAAATTCAAGTTATATTAAAATTTTTATTTCGAAATTTTTCATTTCCTATTTGTGTTCACTACACTTAAAGAAATATTAAACGCAAAACCAAATTTAACACAAAACATAAAAATACAATAACTGTATACTCTTAAAACACTAAAAACTGAAATTCTAAATTAATATTTTTTAGTTTGCTTGTGTAGTTGAGTTTTATTGTCTATAGCATAAAAAAAACTATAATATCTTAAAACTAAAAACAAATTTAAAAAAAAACTATACTATACATAATGTTATAACTAAAAACCTTAAAAAAAACAGTATATAAATTTGTAGAATTGTAGTAAATAAAAAAAAACAAGTCTGAGATGTTAAATATCCAAAAACAAAATCAGATACAAGTTCTATATGCAAAACACTATTTTTCCATGGAAAATAATTTAAGTTTGCAGAAAGCCAATGGAAACCAAAAAAAAAAACAAAGCATGGCAATTTTCAACAATAAGCTGAAGCGTTCCCCCTCAACTAGAAAGCAAATAAAAAAAAATGAAATAAATAAAACAAAACTATTTAAGCTGTGTTCAATAGACTTCATAGAAAGTAAAACACGCCGAGCTAACGTGCTGCACCCTTTAAGTGCTTTATGGCCAAGATCCCCCCTCCCGCTGCAAAATCACTAAGTAACCCTCCCGCCCGACCAAATAATTCCGCCTTAACCATGCTAGGGCGTTCAGCAGCCCCCACACACACACACAATTTTTTATTATCCCCGAACAATTCTCATGGCTGTGTTTCTAATTTGCTTCATAATAATATTTATTTATTCATTCAATCCCCAAATTAGTCTTACATATGTATATGATAAATATCTAATGCCACCCCCATATTTTCCTAATGAGGTTTTGGTTTTGTATTCAGTTGAAAAAAAAAATCATTAAAATAAAAAAAAAACTTTTTAAAACTTCTGTGGCCTAATTCTAGCAGATGTTGTTTAAGTTTGCTGTAATTTTTTTTACCGACCATCTCACAAGTGCTAATTAGAATTTTTTTCCGTTTAAAAACGATTCAGTTCGAAATCAGTTTATTTTCTAAATCAAAAAACAATTAGAATTAACTTTTCGAAAGATTGAAAGTTTTTAATTTGCTTGCTTTGCAGTTTACACACATTTTTTCCTTTTCCTTATTTATTAGTTAAACCTAGATTTTCAGTTGTAATTTTTTTAAAAATGCTTTTTTGTGATAAAAAAAATTACAAAACAGAATCCACAAAGTTATCGATATTCTTTTTATACAAATAGCTGGCAAATACATAGCTTTATTCCACTCTCTCACTCGCTTTCACTCTTGCTCTCTCTGTCTATTTGTCTGTATCTGTGAAACACTTGTCAAATTCCTACATTTAAAACTATAAACTAATCGAACTTTAATAAAGTAAAAGTTTCCTATGGTCGAGATGCGGTAATCAGGTTAAAGACACAACATTAGAAACTCATTTACTTACAACTCTAAAGCTCATGACTGCTTGAGATCAAGGTTGATAAAGTCAATAGAAATATTGAGAAAATAAGCTCACATCATTGTTTTCAATTCGTAATCTCATTCAAATTTAATTTAGCCTGATTACTTAATCTCTGTCTTACCCACTCTCTCTCTCTCTCTCCTCACTATAAAATCTCTTTCTCACTCTCTCCTCAATAATATATAATGTAATATTTTTGTACGGCTTTGCTTTTATTGGAATTAAACGCTTTAATTGTTGTAATTTAAGTTGCAAACAAAAAAAAAAAAGAAAACAAAACGAATATCAAAACAGTATCTAAAATATTGCATGCCATATGAGTTTGAAACCAACCACCTTATTTGTGGCACCTTTGTTTAGTTGAATTTGAAAATGAAACCAAATAAAATTAAACTGATGTTAAAATTAGCCTAAGTTTAACTATATAGTATATTAACATGTCTTTGGTATATTGTTTTGTATTTGATCGCTTTTTCTCTTTGCAAATTACACTTTCAGTTTTTCGTACGTTTGGATCATATACGAAAATGTTTCACGCAGAAGGGTGGCATCTTCGTATTGGAGGAATATAGTAAGTACATTCAATGTTCATCTATATATATAAAATTGTTGCGTTACTGATTGATTGACTGACTGATCAATGCCTAGGCCAAACGGCTTAACCTAGAATTACGAAAATTGGGGTGTACTTTAGGGTGGGTAAATTTTATCTTGATCAAGTGGTTATCAGAAACGTATTCTACGATGATTTCTAAGTAAGTTTGCCCAAGGGGTCTAAAAACAAAATTGAGCCCCCGGTTTTTAAAAAAGAGGAACTTATCGTATTGGGGAAAAATCCACAACAAGCCCCGCAACTGCACGGAATAGCTTCTAGAGGGTTTAAATGTTTGACCAAGCCCCAGTCATTTTTCTGTCCTAACATTTTTTCAAACATACCTACCTCCAACTTTACCCCATAAGGGGGCTATCATACAAAAAACAAATTTATATAAAATTTAATTTATATAATATTTAAAACTGTCCTAAATGTGCCCCTAGAGGAGTCAAAAGTATGACTGACCCCAATACTTTTTAAACCCCAACAGTTTCTCAAATCATATCTACCCTCTAGGAGGGTACATATTAGACCGGGTCGCGAAAAAAAATTTCCAAAGTCGAGGGCAAATATTAAATATCACCTCGAGACAAATTTAAAAAAAAAAAATTTTCCTCTCCCACCCCCCGGAAAAACAGCCAAAATCGTTTTTTTATCACTGTTTTTTTGTTTGTGGCTCAATCGTTAAATCAAAGACATCGGTGTATAGGTCTCGACGAGTACTACATTTGTCCTATAGATGTCGCTGACATACGACATCATCTTGTAATGATGGCCCCATTTAGAGCAATTTCTACCCATAAAATTTAAAAATATTTTTTCTCAGAATTAAAGTCCTTTAAAATCGAAGAATATTTTGCTTTGGAAGTATACAGTTTTATTCAAAAACAAAAAAGTTACGTATGAAAAGATGTACTTACAGCATCAACACTAATATTTTTTCCTTTTGTTTGCATTATTTCAGAAAAATATTGCATATTCTTCCCATGCAATTTGCAACACTGAACATTTGTGCGAAATTTAAGTGAATCAGCGCTTGGAATGACTAATCAAAATTAAAAATTATTGCCAAACTAGAAAGTAGTGAACGGACCTTGAGTCGCGATAATATTTGCTGTCATTACATACATATCTTTGCTCTTTTTGGGATTTTATTTGTAATAAAAATTATATTTCGTCGGTAACTAGATTAAAAATGAATTATCTCGAGAAAATTTTTAATTTTTTTTCGATGTCGTTAAGATTTATGCAACAATTTGAGCTACAAAGTATAGAATCATTTTTATAAACATTTTGCATCAGCGCTATAAAGTATGCAATAATTTGTGATAATAATGCAAACAACTTAAAAAAATGTTTTTGTTGATGCTGTAAATATATCTTATCATTCGTAACTTTTTTGTTTTTGAATAAAACTGTATACTTCCAAAGCAATATGTTGTTGGTTTTTAAAGGGCTTTAATCCTAGGAAAAAATATTTTTAAATTTTATGGGTAGAAATTGCTCTAAATGAGACCATCATTACAAGATGATGTCGTATGTCAGCGACATCTATAGGACAAATGTAGTACTCGTCGAAACCTATACACCGATGCCTTTGATTTAACGATTGAGCCACACACAAAAAAGCAGTCATAAAAAAACGATTTTGGCTGTTTTTCCGGGGGGTGGGGGAGGAAAAAATTTTTTTTGAAGTTGTCTCAAGGTGATCTTTAATATTTTCCCTCGACTTTAGAGAAAAAAAAATTTGTATGGGGACCGACCCGGTCTAGTATATATCATTTGATACGACCCAAAATGATAATACGACCCCATAAAGGAAAGCTCTCAGATCCATTTCATGTTCAAAGTGGTGTGCGTCAGGGATGCATATTGTCACCTTTATTATTCCTAGTAGTTATGGAAGATGTTCTTAGTTCCATAGAGAACAGAAGCCAAGGAATACAATGGCAAATCAACAACAAAAACCTCTATTACCTGGCCTACGCAGACGATATTTGCTTGCTTTCTCATAGGCTGTGTGATCTAAAACAGACAACATTTTATCTTCAGGAAAAGCTGCAACATGCGGGTCTTAAAATAAACACCAGCAAAACAAAGACTCTTAGCATAGAAACCGAAACAACAGCGCCATTAAGGGTAGGTGATGAAACTTGCAATTATGCTCCTTACTTTTGTTACCTCTGGTGTGAGATTGATGCTGATGGAGGTTCTGATTTAGATGTAGAGGGCAGAATAAACAAGGCAAGATCGTCGTTCGGTATACTGGCCCCAATATGACCAAGTAACAAAATCAGCCGCTATACAAAACTGCGAATTTTCGAAGCATGTGAGAAGTCTTTACTTCTGTATGGATATACAACTTGGAAAGTTACCAGTAATATTGTCAATCGGCTTTACATTTTTGTCAACCGTAAAACATTGAGTCCGTCCACCTGGAACCAATTAAGATCGATTGCACAAAATCGTGTCCGATGGCGGACGACTGTAACTGACGCCCTATGCTCCAATGAGAGTTCGAGGAATAACATGTGTATATAAAAAGTTTAACACATAGAAGGAGACTCTTTAGACACTATGTTTCTTTGAACCAAATTCGATTTTTAAGTCGTCTGTCTGTCTGTCCGGCTGGTACGCACGATAAATTACGAAAGACGCAACCAGTTGTATTGAAACTTCGCATAGGTTAATATTTCCCCAAAACTACTTAAGGCGTTGAAAATGGGCTACATGGCAACGCCCTTTTAGTACCTTCCAACAAAAAAATCACTTTAGAAATCAAATCAAATTTCCCAAATTCCGTATTTAATAAAACCGTAGCAGGATAAAGTTTTAGAGAAAAAATAAAAAGTCTAGCCACACCCCTTCTGGTGCCTTTCATACAAATGTACCATTCCGCCCACTTTAGAGATAGTGAAGTAATATCAATACACCAAACGCGATCTTGCCCAAATTCAGTATTTTGTTAAGCTATAACAGGAAAAAATTGGATATACACGTCCCTTGTGGTACCTCGCATTCAAATAGACCATTTCGCCCACTTTAGAAATCAAGTAATAATATCAATACACCTAACTCGATTGTGCCCAAATTCCGTATTTAGCCACGTATTTAGTATAGCCACACCCCTTCTGTTACCTTCAATTCAAATGTACCATTCCCTCACTTTTGAGATCGAGAAATTCTATATATTGCCGAAATTCAGTATTTTGTTAAGCTATAACAGTTTTGGGGAACAAATTTGAAGTCTAGCCACGCCCCTTCTGGTACCTCCTATACAAATGTGCCCAAAATCTGTATTTAGTAAAGCTACAGCAGGATAACGTTTTGGAGAAAAATTTGGAAGTCCATACACGCCCCTTCTGGTACCTCCCATACAAATATACCATTTTGCCCACTTTATATTTGGAGAAATAATATCAATACACTCAACGCGATCTTGCCCAAATTCAGTATTTTGTTAGGCAAATTTTATGTTTTTACAAAGGGTGAGGGTACATGTAAGTCGGTTTACACTACTGAATCTTTCTCGTTTTTTTATTTTTATAAACAATTTTTTTTTTAAATCAGCTCCTATCGCTGCTATGAAGCCTCATAGAGGGGTAAATAGTATGACCGACCTCCACTACTTCCCTGTTAACATTTTTCTCGAACATACCTGCCCCGTATCTTCCAACCCTAGGAGGGTTTCCGTAAATAATGAATTGTTTGAAGAAACTGTTGGCAAAAATATTGGGGGTCAATCATACTTTTGATTCCTCTGGCGGCACCTTTAGGGCTATTAGGAGCCAATTTTATTGGTTTTTTATAGGAAGTGATGAGGAGTAGGTAGGGACCGGCCGTGGCATAGTGGTTAGAACACGCGACGACCATGCGGGAGATCACAGGTTCAAATCTTGGCTCCAGTCATCTTTAAAAAAAAAAATTCTTTCATTGTCGAATCCCCTCGAATGTTGTCGACAGCCACTACGCAGTATTAGTGTCGAGTCAGTCGGCATGTCTAGTAAAAAGCTTCTCAAACAGTGGCGTTCGCATTGGTCGATAAACAAGTAGGTTAGTTGTGAATCTAAAAATAGAAAGCGTGTTATTACACAACAACTCTTTCATGGGGTGTAAAGGGAAATTAAGTTTTTTTTTTCTAAGATGAGGGGTAGGTGTGTTTGGGAAAAATGTAAGGAGGGAAAATGACTATGGGTCTCACATTTTACTCCTGTAGGGGGAACCCCGAAGCAGTAAGAGCAGTGTGAGCAAAATTTATAAAAAAAAAAATTCTCCCTATCTTCACCCCCTAAGGGGTATGTTTGAGAAAAATGTTAGGGGGAAAAATTACTGGGGTCGGTCATGCATTTGAACCCTATGGGGGCGATTCCGGGGCAGTTGCGAGCCTTATTGTGGATGTTTTCCTCGTTTCTCGTTAAAAACCGGAGGCTCGATTTAGATTTTAGACCCATGGTTTCTAGTGCAAATTTTCAGAGAATTCATCTTAGATATCGATTTAGATAACCGCTTGGTGTATTTTTTTTTACTCCATATAAATTGAAACAATCTAGTGTACATTCTTCTTACAGAGTAGATGGTCTATAAAAAGGGGTTTTTCGAAATTCGTACTTTTAGGGATAAAAAAGGCCCAAAAACCGATAAATGTAGCACCATAACCCAGACTAAAACTTTATTCGCGAAAATATATATAAACATGCGTCCTATAGAAATATAGTGCTCCACGAAGTGATTTCTCGAAATTCGTACTTTTAGGGGTAAAAATGGCCCAAAAAGGAATAAAACAGCTACCACCACCCTGACCAAACATCTTAAGTTATAATCGGGAAAACCTATACGGTGATTCTCTCTATGTAATTTGTAAGCTTCACAAAAGGTATTTTTTCAAAATTTTTACTTTAGGGATAGCACTGGTACTATCAATTAGACCAAACGACTAAAGCTATAATCGCAGACATCTTATAGAATTAGATAGCTGCAGAACGTAATTTTTCAATCAAAGGGATGAAACTGTTACCATTACCAAGACCAAATGGCTAAATGCTATAATCCCGAAAATGTATATGAAGATTCTCTCCATCGAATTAGTGAACTGCACGAAGTGGTATTTCGAAATTCGTATTTTTAGAGGTAAAAAGAACCAAATGGGGATACAACATGTAAAAGTCCGAAAAAGGGATAAAACTGGTACCATTACCCAGGCTAAATGTATAATCGCGAATATTAGGGTGAATAATTTTGTTTGGTGTTGTTTTGCGATTTGAACTGATTTGTCGAATTTCCTACTTTTAGGGACAAAAAGGCCCCAAAAGGCCCCAGAGCAAACGGCTAAAGGTTGAATAGCGAAAATGGGGGTGATTATTTATTTTTTAGAATAGTTGTGCGATTCGCAGAGATTTTTCGAATTTCATTCTCTTACGGGGAAAAAGGGGTAAAATTGGTACCACCACACAAACAAAATGACTGAAGGTAGAATTCCGATCGTTGGGCTTAATTTTTAAAGAATTTGTGAGAAGTGAAGGGATTTTTTGAATTTCGTAGTTTTAGGGGGGGAAGGGATAAAACTGGTACCATCATCCAGACAAAATATCTGAAGGTGGAAGTGCCAAAAATTGGGTAAATAATTATCTTTTGAAGTAGTTGTGTGATTTGGAGTGACGTCCGAAAAGGGAAAAAACTGGTACCATCACTCAGGCTAAATGTATAATCGCGAAAAAAGGGGTGAAAATTTAATTTATGGAATAGTTGTGTTATTTTAAGGATTTTCGTAGTTTTAGGGGGAAAAAGGATTAAATAAAGGGATAAAACTGGTAGCATCATCCAGACAAAACAGCTAAATATGGAAGTGCGAAAATGGGGTTTCTATCATCCAGACTAAACGGCTAAGGGTATGATCGTGAAAATGGGGCTGAATACCCATTTAATGGGGTAGTTGCGAAACATGAGGGGATTTTTCAAAATTCGTAATTTTAGAGATAAAGATTGAAAATAGTTGTCCATCGCCCAAACTAAACGGCTAAAGATACAAACACAAAAATCTGCGAGATAATTTTTATTCGAGAAAAAAAAAAATGAATGGCGAAGCAACGCAAACCGGGAAAGCTAGTTTATATTATATTTTCCAAAATCGATTGTGCATTGGTCTTTTTCCTAAATGTATGCAAATGTGTAATTTTTGCAGAATTTAAAAAATCGAAAACAAATTAATTTTTATAATATCATTGAGTTAAGCGCCCCATACACGAGTACTGCTGCAGTTCAAGCCGATGAACCCCTTGTGTTCGTGTGTGATTGAAGGTTTCGATACACACGTATCAATCATCACTTTATTTTGAATTTTGTAATAGAAAGACATCTGAGAATTGCTGTTTAAATGTTTCTATCACTTATATAATGCCGGCAAAGACTGGTGCACCTCTATACTTTCTCCAGCAAATCTCTTGTTTGTTAGTTTTCCAAATTATTTTTAATTTTTCATTCAAAACAGTTTGTAATTTTGGTTGTTTACATTTTTATCATAATACAATTTTCAAAAATTTGACATATTAGACGGCAAACAAATAAACAAAGTTCATCTGATTGATAGGTGTTCATTTTGAAAATCGAAACTGTTTTGATTTTCATACTGCATTGTCCGTGTGACAAATACTTTCTCGTACTGAGTCAAATTCACTAATACATACATATTGCCGTTCCTGCGGCAGTACTCGTCTATGGGGCGCTTTAGGCTACAAACTATTGCGCTATGTTTTTCTTCTAGTGATAGGGCTATTGTTATTGTTTCTCGAGCCTAAGCTATCGATGGACTACTAAAAATTAAAAGCATTGTTGATTTATTAATGTATTAATTTTATATGTAAAGGTATGTACTAATTACAACTTTGTTTGCTTCTTTTTCCAGATCCCAAAACACGCCAACTGATACAACGAAAATACAAATCGAATATGGTATGTTTTAGCTTTCGGTTTAATTTTTGTCATTTTATCAATGTGAAATGTTTATTTTTTTTTAAATTTTTTTTAACAAAAATACTCTTTATTTCATGCACGTTATATGAATCATGTTCATACTAAACACATTTCTGTTCGATTAAACAAAATATTTTTTTTTATATTATTTTATAAAATTAACAAAGTTTATTTAAATTAATTTTTTATTTATCTTTTTATGTAAATGTGTTTGTGTGTGTAATCCTACCTCTCTTTGTGTGTCCGTCCGTATTATATATATTACAATGGCACCATGGACTACAATAATTAATCCAACTAACTGACACACACACACACACAACCACCACCAACAACACCAATTAACCAACACCACCTCCAACAACAACAACAACATCATCACAATCATCACCCACAATATCATCTCACAACAATCAAAACACTGTATAAAACACCAATTACAACACCAATCCCATCATCATCAACAACTACTAACTTCTTCCTCGTCCCCCAATTGTGTGACCCTTTATGTATGCGTGTGTATGGACCTCAGGCATCGGAGGCGGCCTTAAGTTTACATCGCATGTTTTCGATCAAATTCGCCAAACGGCTTATGCAACATCCTGAGATGTATAACACCGCCAAGGACTGCAAGGATACCAATGATAATCTCACAAGTGATCTTATGGAAGATATGGACTGCGCTCATGCACCCTCATCAAGTGATTCTTCGAGTGATTCGAGTGATACGGACACAGGAGGCTTTTAAGCGATAGCATTATAATAGTTTTTATACAACTCTCAATTGTAGTCTTAATACACTAAGCAAAAATATATATGGGGGAGGGGGGAAGTTCCATGTAAATGATCTAACACGAAGAGTTAATATCAGTTTGAAAAAAATACCAGTAAGGAAATTATCTTCGGTTATGCTGAAGTGTAGATTTGTAAAAATGGCGGTGATAAAACGAAAGCTCTTAAACTACGACTGTTCTAGCGGGTAAAGGCAGACAACCCCAAAAACAGTCAATTTGTATAGAAGGTGGCAGTAGTTTTTGACCGATCTTGCTCGCTCACCTGAAAACTCAACCTCTGCTTAGAGGATATAAACTTGTATAAAAAAGTTCAGCTCGATAGCTCTTAAACTGCGACTGTAATCACAGGGACAGACAGACGGACACCACCAAGAAGGGGTCAATTTGTATAGAAAACCAGTGAGAAAGTTTCAGTCGGGCAACCCGACTTACATATACCCTCAACCTCAGTAAAACATAAATTTTTTTTATTATATTAAAATTATAACTCGATTTCTAAAGTGGGCGCAGTGATACATCTGTATGGGAGGTACAAGAAGGGGCGCGGCTAGACTTCCAGTTTATTTCTCCAAAACTTTGTCCTGTTATAACTTCACAAAATAAAGAATTTGGGTACGATCACGTTGGATATATTGATATTATTACTCCATCCCCAAAGTGGGTGGAAAGGTAAATTTGTATGGAAGGTACTAGAAGGGGCGTGGCTAAACTTACAATTTTTTTCCAAAACTTTATCCTGTTATAGCATTACTAAAGACAGAATTAGGCACGATCCCGTTGGGTGTATTGATAATATTACTCGATTTCTTAAGTGGGTCGAATGAAGTATTTGTATGGGAGGTACCAGAAGGCGCGGGGCCATGTAGCCCAAGAGTGCAATTTGTATGGAAGATGGGAGTAGTTTTTGACCGATCTTGCTATCTTAGAACTCAACCTCTGTTTAGAGGATAGTAGCTTGTATTCAAAATGGAAGTCAAAATAGAGTTGGACTGTCCGACTGGCTGAATGGTGAACACGATAACTCGAATAATTCCTAATGAATTCAACTAGAAATCAAAAGTAGCATCAAAATCACATGTTGCTATGATGGATTGAAAATCGAACAAACAGCCACGCCCCTTCAAGTGATCCATTTCGTTAAAAACCTTTTTCAGTCGCTTACTTCACTTGCGGTGGATTCTACGAATTTAAAATCTGGCTGATATTATTACTTTCAAGCTTGACTTTCACCTTCTGGTTAATGTAAATCTGCATGAATAATGCGGTTTTAAGATGTGCTGGGTACGCAAAACTCACGTTGTGCTCTGTTGAAAGACGCCATGGCACTAAATTCCAATAGGCTGCTCTTGAACTTCGTAAACTCATCGCCTCACGCCGCAATGGGTGTTCGATGTAGTTAACGATTTAAAAGTAAACTGACTCTTGGTTGACTCTGTAGTTGGACCTTGTACACTGACGGCAAAAAGGTGGTAAAATATATCAAACTAGTGTCGAAATAACAACATCTGAGGTCGATAGTGTAGCAACACCGTTTGTGGTCAAATTGACAACGTGTAGTGTCATTTTGATACGATTCGTTGTCAAGTTAACACCACTCATTGTCAAGTTGACACCACTCGTTGTCAAGTTGACACCAGTCGTTCACAAGTTGGCAACGCGTCCGTGTCGTTTTGATGACATTCGCGGTCCTCGCCAGAAAGTGACGTCAGTAATATGTGTTAGAATTTCGCACGATTATAAATTGGTCAGTCATTTTTGCCTTAAGTAATATAAATACCCACTAATGCAAATATGTAATTGGTAAAAAATAGTCTACATATACCAATGATTTGACAACGAATAATGAAATAAATAAGCAAGCCACAGCGTGTCAACAAGTGTTTTTGTAAGCTGCAGCTAGTAACATATTGGTGGTAATTTTGATACCGTTTGTGGTCAATTTGATACCTTTAGTGTCGATTTGACACAATTTGGTATTGATTCCACAACATATGGTTGTCAATTCGAGAACTCATTGGTATCGATTTGACACTATGCGATATCGATTCCACAACATATCGTGGTCAATTCGAGAACATACTGTTGTAAATTCGAAAATATGCTGGTGTCCATTCGAAATCGTTGGTTGTAATTTGACTACATCCGTGGTCAATTGTGTATTTACTTCATTATACGTTCTTTTAACTATTATGTTAATTCCTGTCGAAAGAGATCAACCTTCGTGTTAGTGACATTTCATGAATTTCCCCCAAACCCACTTTCTAAGCTAAATGAAATTTAAACAGTATAATTTTTGGTTTTAAGCTTTTTCAATAAAATATAATCGTACACTAAAAAAAAACAACAACACTGTGCATGCGTTTTCTTAATATTCCAAAAAAAAAACACTAGTAAAACTATTAAAGTAAACTAAGATTTCAGTAAAGTTTTGTGTCCACCTGTTTAGTTATTATATGTTTTTTCAGTTAATTCTGTTAAAGTCATCTTCATCACGTAGTATTTGTGGGCTTTTCCTTTACATTGCAACATTTTATAACGATATTAATTTCTCTTATATGTTTGTTCCCCTCCTGCCGCTGAACGGTAAACTTTAGGCTGATCAAATTTGTTATTCGGTGTTGTGCGTCTTCTCCTATGTGGCTGCAGGGCAAGATCAAAATCAGAAGAAAAATCCGGTGGTCATTACACCCCAGATACAAGATATACACGCTCAACAAAAGCAGCAGCAAGCCCAGCAGCAGCAACAGCAAGGAGGAACGGCGCCCAAGACTTCGCATCTACCCTCGCAACAATTGAATAGTAATAAGCAGCAGACGATTACCATACGACATACACAGTCGATGCAAAAACCAACTATAACCACCTCAGCGGTGCAACCCCAATCACGTTTGGTGCACTCTAATGCTAAGACGCACACCACGGCCACTACCACGATGGCAGCAGCCAAGGCACCCATACATCAGCAGCAACAACAGCAACAGCAGCAGCAACAACAGCAGCAGCAACAACAGCAACCTCAGCAACAACATCATTCACATTATCCCCAACAAAAGTCACCTATACAAACGAAAGCACATCCGCCGCTGGGGCCACGCAAAAGTAGCAGCGCCTCGCAGTCGGGTCCTTTGCCACAACTACCACCTCGCTTGGCCTCACAAACGTCTACCGAGAGTTTGGCCACCTCACCTACACCCTCTACGGGATCGACGGGCAGAAGAGGTCCACCGCCCGGACCACCGCCTGCCATACCACCACGCACGGGTGCCATTGCTCGCAGTGGTTCGGTGCAACAGCCAACAAAGACTGGAGGCCGTCAGTTTATGCGCCAGATATCGGCCAATTCCACACCGCCCCAATATACACCACAGCCGCCACCGGCATTTGTTATACCTAAACGCCATACGCCTATGCAAAGGGCTGCCTCAATGGCCACACCTCATCCAACGATTGCCAGCACTGCCGCTCTCTTCACCACCTGCACCACAGCTGCCATCGCCTCAGCTGCAGCAGCCACCTCTGCCCCTTCAACCACACCCTCGCCCTCCACCTCATTGCCCTCGCCGCACAATCAGCAAAAAAGACCGTCGTACGGTAGCGTAAGTCTGGGCTCCTCGCTATCCACGTCGCCCAGCTCCAACACCGGTAGCAGCTCCACGTCGCCTCAGGGTCATCGCAAACACTGACGAAGGAGTTCATTTTTCAAATTTGTAGGTGTGGGGTCTCGCGACTCCAACGCCAAGGACAACCATGCAGAAGGGGGCAAAGCAGCCGGCGGCGGTGGTGGTGGCGGAGGTCGGACGGGCGATGAGCCCTACCCGCGAGAAGCCTGTCACTCCATGTGTTTGCCGTGGCTGTAAAACCCCGAAAGGATAATAAATAACCACACATAACTAAATATGCTTAACTAAGTACTAAAAACTAGAGTTCAAACTAAAATATGGATTAAACCAAACTTATTCATATCTCAAGATAAAGAAACAAAAAAAAATTAACAAAGAATAACAAGAAAAACCACACACACACACTAAGAAGAAATGCTTTAAGTCTATACGAAAATTTAAAGTTTTTACAAACAATACCCCAAAAACACAAGAACTATTGTTATTAAACTAAAAAAAAAAAACAAAAGAAACATATTTACTATTAAATACAACGGATAGAGAACTGAAGACGTATTGAGAACACAAGCTGATTTACTCTTTTATATTAATGAAATATATATACCACAAGCTTGGTATTGCACACACACACACACACATGCGTAAGTTTCCCAGCAGAAGAATTGTTAACACCTACTCCATAGAAGACATTCTAGAAGACCTTCTAACAGATCCGCCAATAGATTTGAATGCCTGATACAAGAAGACCTTATGAAGGTCTTACGTTTCCCTTTTTTATCGGCAAATCAAAAATCAAACATTCTTATTTCCTAGCATGATAGAAGGCCTGTACTATGAAAACGTTTTATATTTAAAAACTTAAATTCCAGAAGGCATTCTAAGCTAGACTTGATGAAACGCCTTGTCTAACAAAGAAAATGTCCTCATATATATTAGGCCTATTCCTTTGTGAGAAAAGACCTGATAGAAGGCTTTCCCATAGAAGGCAGATAAGAAGGAGTTCATACAATTAAGGCATTCATTCAGAAGCGAGAGCAGAAGGCCTATGTTACTATGTGGACAGAATTTCCCGACCCCTGAACCAAGAGCATCTTTTCTTCATATTTGGCATTTAAATCAGTGATAGGCTTGAGATAGCCTCGCGAGGCCGACAATATTATTTTTTTCACATAGATGGATATCGCTACACAAGTCCAGACAGAGTCACAATGTTCGACATCGCTGACGTTCTTGTGCGATCGCACACAAGCGTGCGTTCAGTTATGGCTACCACTGATTTAAATCTTTCAGAACATTTTAAATGTCATGGTCAGAACAGCGGTCACTTAAATCTTCCAGGCGCTTATTGAATGAATCGTGATATACACACAAATCAGCGTAATGTATAAATATTTCGCCTAGATAGGAATAGTGACTATTGAGTCGCTTACAAGGCTAAACAGTGAGAACTGATATGTAAGTTTTTTGCCGACTTTGAACTTAAGTTCAATTACGTGTCTTTCTACAGCTATAAAACATGTCATTTGTTCTTTTGTCATGTGCATAGTGTCCGGTCCATCGCATTGCCTGAATGGCGGTGATGTCAGCCTTGTATTCATTTCTGTGGGGAGTTCAGCCATTAATTGTGCATATCCTGAAATCATGGTCCTTATAAAGTTTGCGGGGGTCGCCAACGTTTAGGGGGTTCTTTTCTTGTCTTTGTGTTTCTATAATAATTTCGTTATTTAAGAAGAGTGTCTTATTGGAGCACCGCTACCGATTCTAGTTTCTTGATCCTACCAACGCAGCTAAGAAAACATTTGTGTTGAGCTTCAGTAAAACAAATCACGTCATGAGATCATCGATGATTTCAAGATGTTTTCATGATAACTTCGTTAAACAGATCACCCCAATGCTGCATCCATTTAATTCATTTAACACGGGCGTGTCCAAGCCAGTCGAAGTACTTCGCTCGCTGTCCCTTACGCAGTAAACGAGAAACGAATTAGGTGTCATTGAGCGCACCCCTAAGAATTGAAGTAGGATTCGTCTTAGTACAGTATCCCAACGGTAAAAATAGCCACTACGTAATCGATAATGTCAACTTTATTTAGTAGCAATCAGGGATGATTCTCTCGCTTATACTCCTACTTAAATTTAACATAAAAGTATCATAGGACAAAATTTTATTTTTACTCATAATATTCAAAGTACTGATATCATGGATTACTAAGTATGTAGGTACTTCGTTTCATTTACCGCATGTCGTCTTGAGGAACGAATGACTTGGTTTCACTTTTAATCCACATTCGCTTCCCATTACTTACTCCTCCTATTTTATTTTTACTCATAATATTCAAAGTACTGATATCATGGATTACTAAGTATGTAGGTACTTCGTTTCATTTACCGCATGTCGTCTTGAGGAACGAATGACTTGGTTTCACTTTTAATCCACATTCGCTTCCCATTACTTACTCCTCCTATTTTATTTTTACTCATAATATTCAAAGTACTGATATCATGGATTACTAAGTATGTAGGTACTTCGTTTCATTTACCGCATGTCGTCTTGAGGAACGAATGACTTGGTTTCACTTTTAATCCACATTCGCTTCCCATTACTTACTCCTCCTAGGTAGTTACTCCTGCACACAAAAACTACCTAAAGTCTGGAATGATAAGTTTTGTCCCAAAATATACTCATGAGCGCATCGTTGATTATAAAAGTGCGAAGTGAGCCGTTGACATTTTTTTTATTCCTCTACCATCAGCTACTCGACATACGCCTGCTGAAGCGCGCAGCACTTTCAGCAGCTTTCAATCAATCCCTATCGGTTAGAGCTTTGTAATATTATCATAGGTGTATGCGAACTACAGGGTGTTAACAGAGAGAAAATGGGTTGCTAGCAACTGTTTTACTAATTTTGGCAGAACAAAAGATTGTTTTTTTTTATCAAATCTAGTGGAAGTTTGTTTACAAAAGTTTGCTAGCGCCTCGTTTTCCGGCCCACTTTCGACACAACATTAACAGCCTGGAATCTTGGGTACTCTTTATGTTATTGCTCTGTGATTCAATTCAGAAATTATGATAGGACGAGCCTGATGAAGTGGTTCGTTACGAAGTTTTCTCTCCGGGCTGTTTTGTCTGCGGAAGGTGTGTGATTCCCTCCTACCGCCCAGATGTGTAAAGCATTCGATAGGTTAAAGCCACCCCCGATTATGTCACTTAGGATGCACAATATTGCGCCTTCTCTCACTTTCTACCACTGAACGGAAATCTTCTGATATCGGATCCGTTACTAAAAACGTATAGAGTGATTGGCACGAAGTCTGACCGATGAAGCTGAGAGAAATCTGGTGTGTGTATACGTCATGTCGTACCAACGTCTGCACGATTTCTAAATGTTAATCAAGGGAAATTCTGAAGGGAAATTCGAAGCGTCGTTACGGATTAGGACTGATATCTTACCAAATATCTGAAGTAATTTGGATGTTCTCATCAACGCGTCGTACCGATTTTTGCCCAAAGTCTTTAGGAAAATATCTTCCGAATTCAGATATGAAATCGGGCCAAAGTCGTTACTAAAAATGTCTGGAGTGGAAGTCTGAACGACGCATCTGATGTCGTACCGATGTCTGAAAGATTTCTGAATGTAAATCGTAGGAAAATCTGAAATAAAATTCGTTGTTTCTTCAATAACAAATTGTTGTTTCCTCTGACACTGAGCTTCGAAATCACTGCGAACTCGATCTCATATGTCGGAGCAAAATTAATAAAATTTCCCTTTAACGAGTCGTACAGAATTCTGTACGATATCGGTAATAAGAGTTCAGACAATGTGCAGACGTGTCGAATATCAGCCAATGTCGGAGCTTTTGGTTGGCTGTAGTGGGAGCATCTCGCATTATTGTGACTTGACACGCTTCTATTATTAGACTCTCACAACAGGAATCAGAACATAACCTCTATCAGAAGTTTTTACAAGACATGCCGATGAATTCTACACTACTGCGATGTTGCTTTCTACAACATCGAGGTGGCCGCCCATAAAAAATATGACTAAGACAGGAATCGAACCCTAGTCTCCCGCATAATAGTCCAGTATCATTGCTTGTGGAAAACGTGATCTGTCAGAAGATTCGATCCGTTTAGGGACCTCCGCTGAGAATTTCTTATTATTCTCAAGTGCATAACAATCGGATGACCTATATTAGAAAATCCCCATCCTATATACCGACAAAATTTAACATACATTGTGTTCGCAATTGTATACAGTAAATATATCAGTGTATCCAAAAATATAAAAATTTTGGAATTCATCATTCTGAGTTATAAAAAGTATTCCCATTAATTGGACTCTACCACACAAATATTACCAAAGTATGGCCGCACTAGCAAGTTAAACATTATTTGTACAGGGTCTTCACTATAATTAAAACTTACCATATTTCAGATAATATAGTTGAAAAGTTTCTCCAGTTTCAACGAAATTTCGTCCACCCAATGTTGTACTGCAAATTAAAAGGAAATTCCGTTCAAAAAATAATATCAAGCTGAGGTCACATTTTTATTTATTTTTTTTATAATTAAAATAAACAGAATTGTATATTATTTTCATAAAAAATGAACAAAACAATTGTTACACAACAAGAAATTTTAAATAAAATATTACTTTTGTTTGTTGGCACTATACTACATATTCAAAATAATTCATTCTACTACTCTCTCCCTCCGTTACTATCACTCGCTCTATTAATCTCTCTTAATCTCTATAACTCTATCTCTTGCTCGTTATCTATTGTTAGCTATAATGACAACACTATTAAATGACAGCTATCTCTCCTAAAGACATGTTTCATACTCAGCCATAGTTGTATTTTAAAATCGAGTTTCCCCTCCAAAACAATAATCTCACTTTAACATACTACTACTCTCATTCCAACTACTTTACACAGAAGAGTAATGCAATGATGATTAAATAACAACAATAAAAATAATACTAAAACTCTAATCCTTGAAAAGCTTTAACATTTATTATAACACAACAAATGAATTACAAAAACAAAACAAAAAACAAACAAATAATAAAATCTATTATAAATAACTAAACTAAATTAAAAAAAAAACAATAACAATTTAAAAAATAGAAGACATAATACTGCAAATAACTATGGATGTATGAGTGTTGTATAAATGTTTTTGATGTAATTCCTATTAAAGTATAACAAAAGTAACAGAAAATCAACCAAAAAAGTAAAAGAAATGCAATAATTATGATATACAAAATAATGTTAAATTGATAACAAAACTAAACTATATATATAATTTTAGTAATTTGTGGACACAAAATGGAGAACGTAACAAAGCTATACAATTACATCTACACGATAAACATCTAATAATTACATTCTACATAAGAAACAAAATCAGAAAAACAAATTACATCTCCAAATAAATGGTAAATTGAAGGCAATCTAGGTAGGGAATGTTTGTATTTAACAAAACCAAAAAAAAAACACAACAAAAAACAAAAAGATTAAACAAAAATATATACACATAGAAATCTGTACACAAAATAATAATGAAAATATTTCATTGAAATTCTAAAAGACATATAAATTAATGAATAAAGCAACAATCTAATATTATGAACTGCAAAGAAACTATAGCAGAAAAACCTATAAAGTGAGTTTAATTCTTTGAAGTGTCTAGAGGTAAGTCTAGTTTTTTTATATGCTATCAAAGTGAGTTGTTTTGATTCACTTGGAGGAAGTCTTTTTCATTGGCCACTTTTACATATCACTCCTAAGTGTTGTCAAGCTGTCATCCTGTTCGTATTTAGAAAAAAATCAACTTGATAAAAATACAAAGAAACAAAATCCTAACGACCCACAGTGGTCCGTCCATATGCTAAACCTAGCCGGAAGAAATTCATTTTGTTTTTTATTTCGAAACTAACGGCCTTATTCATAAAAACTTATAAGAGGTTTATAAACCATTTTTGAGCAAACAATATTCATAAACGATTCACATCTTCAATAAGTTAAAGTAGGGTTGTCTCTACTTTAAGCATGCTATAACTTGACGTTTGTACAATTTATTGCATGTTTATGAATTTGAGATCTTTATTTTGCGTTATTCGGCATTTTTCCTATTGAAAAGAGTTGTTGCATGCATTCATTGTGTAGGAAATTTTCTTCTTAATAATTTCGCACATAGAAAAGTATCTAAATACACTTTTCATTCATGAATACCATTTTGAAAAATATTTCTCCAAAATTCTTCAAAAATAATTTGTAAATAATGAAATAATATTCGTGATGTATAAACAATCAAAACAAGGAAACAATGTAATCGGTATCCGAATATAATTTCAACATGAGGAAAAGAAAATCAAATTTTTTAATATAATTTTTACTTTAACGTCTTTCTTATCATCATGAGAATCGTAATCAATGAAAAATTGAGCTACAATAATGTTCATAGTTATTATAAGTGCAAATACATATTTGGTGTCCGATTATAAAGCTTTGGTTTCCGTATATAAAGCTGTTTTTTTACATCAGTAACGACTCATAACTGTCGGCGTTGCCACCTGAACCCATAAAGCTAAAGTGCTGATAAAAAACGTTTATGAATACAATTTCTTAGTAAAGGTTTTTTAGAGCTAAAGAATACTTTAGCTAGAGAACGCTTCATACCTACTTTAGCAATTTTTTATGAATATGGCCGTAAATATTTTGTTTGATAATAAGTTGACAAGTGCCCACAGAGTATAACGGTAAATTTTTTATTTATTTAACTTCTGTTTCAGGTTTGCTTTCTTGCTTTAAACACAAGTACAGTGGGCCCTCGGTTTACGAACACAATTCGTTCCAGAAGCGTGGTCGTTATGCGATACGTTCGTTAAGAAAAACCATTATTTCCATATATACCAGTGCAAAATAAAATAATGCGTTCCAAGTCGGAAAAAGTACACACTAACATATTTCAACATCAATATTTATTGAAAGTAATATAAAATATATTTATCAACATTTTTAAGGAACTGAATATAGAACGAAGTGAGACAATCTGCTATGGAAAAAACGAAAAAATTACAAAAAAAAATAATTTTGTATGATACCTAGACGCATACCTAGTTCTTCTTTAACAAAAAACTGTCTAGAGTCGTTTGTTTTTCGCTACGCTTCAAATTTGTTGAAAATGCGACACAGCATTATTATTGAATAAATCTGTTGCGCGTTTAGCCACTGTCTGATTGGGGTGCCGCTTTTTAATGTATGATGCCACAGACTCCCATGCCTTAAGAATTTATTTAATTACACTAGACGGTTGTTGTTCTTCTGTAACCTCCTCGGTTGATAAATTCTCCTCTACATCTTCTTGCTGTAAAGCACATTGCAAATCCATAAGCACTTCGGTAGTCAGCTCCTCACTGTGCTCAGCCACAAGCTCATCGATATCATTGTTATCTACCTCTAGGCCCTTCTGGCTAGCCAGAAATATAATTTCGTTGGTTACTGGCTTCGTGGACACTGCGTGGAGCCCCTCAGATGCGCATATTTCCCATTTTGCGTTGGTCGTTATACGAAACTTTGTTCGTTAAGCGAAACATTTTTTTTTTAATGTGTTCGTTGTGCGAAATGTTCGTTAAGCGAGGCGTTCGTTAACTGAGGGTCGACTGTAATTGCTGTTTTGTTTTTCTATTAATAGCTCAGTTGATATTTAGTACCGAAATTAAAGTTGTCGTGAAAAAAATAAGAAAAAAGTTTTTAAAATATTTTTTTGCTGAAAATAATTTAACAATAGTATGAACAAATATTACTTATTTTATATTTCAAAAAAAAAATGTTTTGTTTACAAAAAAAATTGAGTTTTGTAAGAGTGTGTCTTCTACGTCAAAATTTTGTCCAATGTCTAAATTCAATTAGAGTTTTAAATGAGAATTTATCAAATTTTAATTCTATTAATTATGTTTTTGTAATCTGTATGATTGTAGCTTGTCAATGTATTCAAAATTAGGGCAAAAGTGCAGAATATGGGGCGGGAGCCCAAAAATAAATGCCACCCCACCCCAAATACGCCCCAAAACACGAAAATAGAGAAAGATGAAAATTGATTAAAAAAAGGATAAAAGTGGAAAAAATGAAGAAAAATTTGAAAAATATTATAAAATAAAGCTATGTATTGTAATTATATAATTTTTTTTTTGATATATCCCTTCAAAATATTATTTGTTTTTTAAATTAGAGTGGTAACGGTTGATATATACCAAAAATAATTTTTTTTAAAAAAAAAACCGCGCGATTTTTTTAAAAATAAATTTTTTTTTGGTATATCCAGAAAAAAATATTTTTTTTTGTAAATTAGAGTGGAAATGGATATGTTGGGTTTAGTAGCGCCGCAGGCAAAAATCGCGCGATTTTTTTAAAAATAAATTTTTTTTTGTGTTCATCATGGAACCTGGCCCCCCGGACCTTAGCGCCAACTTTGACCTACCATTCCGATGTTTGGGGAACAAGACGAAGACAATGGCATATTTTTTTTGTAATCGGGCTCCCGCCCCATATTCTGCACTTCAGCCAAAATTAGCTGCCACTTTTTGTATTTAGCATTTAGCCTTTTATTTGTTTTGGAAATTCTTATATATATATTCTTATTTTAATTTGATTATTTATTATTATACAATATGCCTTAGGAATGAGGGTGTATATAATTTGAAACGATAAAAAGTGTAACGCATTAAAACTAAAGAAGACCAAATTCGTTTCAGGACTTTTTAAGGCGAGTAAGCTACCTCAGTCCGTCTGGCTGGCTGGCTTGATGGCTGGTGAGCAAGATAACTCGAGTAAACCTAAACGGATCAGTATGAAAATTTACCAGTATTAATATATTTTAAAACGAAGTAATAGGATTGTTAATGGGCAGAATAGCCCTACCCCTTCTGGTACCTCCCATACAAAATTATCTGTTTTTGGATAATTACTATTTCTTTAATAACTTCCAAACGGACAACTGGAAGATATTTGAATTTGGTCAGTTTAATTATATTGTAATTTCTTCCGGCTAGTTTGAGCATATGGACCACTGTGAGACGTTGAAAACATGTAGTAAAAAAGGTTAGAGTGTAAAAGTGTTAATAAATTCTTCATCCAACGTAAAAGTTCAATTCACTATTTCTGAGAATTGGTCATTTTGTATAGGGTTACTGAAAGGGAACTAATGAAAAAGTATTTTAATAATTCGAAAGTAAATGTTAAACGAATAGTCCAACAAAGTGTCTTTAACAAGTACTTCCCATTATGAAAGTGTCCCACAACTAAATACATATTCCTTATTAAGTTCGTACACTCGAAAATACAAACTTTGATCTTGAACAAAGAAATACAAAATAGATGTGACAAGATTTGTAGAATAGCAATGATGGAAATAAAATATTGATTAAAAAATTAATGTGATAGCAGTAGGACTGTTAACAACAAATCAAATGGTAGAACAAAGAAATCATTGGATTATTACTGGATTATAATATAAATATTCTATTGCCTTTAACATCCAACTACAGAGTAAAATTATGTACAGAGTGTGCATTTTGCTTGTATTTAGTTTAATCTAAACAATAACTCAGGAGTATAAATTACGTTTTTAAAATCCGTTTTATCTGCTTTATAGAAACCACGTTGACCTTAAATCAAAAAAATCCAGAATTGAAAATTCCATATATATCAAAAATTAACACAAATTGGAAATGCATTAACTAAGATGTACGAGTAAAATTCTACTCATTGATTCAATGTTACAATGCTGATGTTAATACACGCACTGCCTTAAAAACATGTAATCTAGCGAGTATCAGCTGAAGGCTGTTCATTGTGGACCTTTCAATAACAAAAATTAAATGAATATATAATAGTTTATTAATACATTTTAAATCAATAAAGTCATTAACTGATAATGATTCAGCACATTTTGCAGCACTTTGTGCATTTGTATAGTTTAATGTTGCCAGAGGTTTTTTTAGCTTAATCAATTCTAGATCGAGCACACGCTGTAATTCGATCCATAGCACGAATGGTTACAGGTAGTAAAATGAGCAACAGATGAAAAAAAATTATCAAAACGTCGGTTTTTTTTTTGAGCAACAATAATAGTTTGCAGTTTTCCCACTATAATTGTATACCCTTACCCTTGGGGATAAGAGTATATGACAACATTAGAACCAGAGTAAACCGTAGTGGAAATATTACACAAAGCATATAAAATTAAAATACACTGATGTAAGTGCTATTTAGTGATTCCTTTCTTGCGGTATCACAATGTATGACTATAGAATTACCCAGCGGTAAAAATACCCAATATTTAATCGCTGATGTCAGTTATATTCAGTAGCAATCAGTGATAATTCGCTCGCGTATATTCCTCCTTAAATTTTGCGTAGGAGTGTCATAGGCCCATTAATCGGTGCGATATCGCTTACAAAGCGAGCGACGTTGTCAGTAAGTGTCATTTTAGCTTTGAGCGAGCTTGATAACACTCTTGATTACAAAGTAACTGACGATGTCAGTAGGTGCCATATCAATTGAATTTATAATGGGTGCACGATAATAGGTACTTTGTTTCATTTACCGCTGGTAAGTGCAGTCAGCAAAGTAACAGCAATGCGTAACACATTGCTCTAATATTCTCAGAAAAATGCTATTGTGCCGTGCTCTGGTTCCTGTGGGCTGTACTGTATGTGGATTCTCTGCAAAAGGAACTTTAGAGCTGGCCTTCCCAAGCTGTCGCATAAACTCCGCATAGTATATGGACATAATGAAAATTAATTTATTGTCCTTCTTAAGGCAAAACGTGAAAATAAATTAAATTTTTCTGCCTTTTGTTCTCTTACTAGAGTGAATAGACAGGTGCTGGTGCCCAAAACCATTTTGGGGATTATGTCCTGAAAATAACAGGTCATAATCCCCAAAATGATTTTGGAAAATTTTTGTTAAAAAATTCGAAAAAAAAATTTAAAAAAAAAAATTAATTTTTTTTCGACGAAATTTTTCTTTTATGATTTAATAAATTTAGACGCTGTAACTGTGCAAACTTTCGGATAATTATTCCGAAATGACTTTTCGAATGGAAAACTAGAAAAATTCTTGGTGGAAACTCGAAAAATTTCGGAAAAACTCGAAAAATTTGAATTTTTCGACGAAATTTTGCATTGTTTCGCTTGATTAAATGATTTCAGTCGACGTAAAGGTGGCAAATTCGTGAAATTTATCACGTTAAAAGCGAAGTGATCAACCGATTGCAAAATCTTCTGCATGAGCATAAGGCATTGTTCCAATAGTTCAAAACCGCATTGAATAGAATGCATTCCGACGATCACAAAATGATTATCAGAGCAGACAAAAGATCCTCTGGAGGCCATGCAAAACAATTCAATGCTTTCACTATAAATGAAGTCGCAGTGGTGATTCAAGTTCAAATTCGTATTTTAGGAGAAGAAACGAATAAAATGGTTAGCTCAATGCATTTTTTTTTGTCAATCGATTGATGATTCGGCATGATGTTGACAAACATCTAAGATATCGCCGGTTATTTCAACAGCGTTGACATGTACATCAAGGTCGAAACAGAGCATCACAATGTTAATCGTTTCAATCATTAGCCACAGTTCAAGAATCCTGCCAACGTTTGCATTTGCTCGAAAATGATACGAAAACGTAACTGTTTCTGCTCCAGCGTACATTGTTTGTATTGTGGGACATATACAAGGACGAGATGATTGACGACATTTTGCACAGAGTTCGCACGACAACATCGAATTTCGGTCTTGAAATTAACTTCTGATCGAAGACATGTGCGTCAGTCTACTGTCGAAATTGGGACTACCAGCGCCAAATAGTTCGATGCACGATGCATTCAATCGCGATAGCAACGGGAGCAAGAATTTAATCGAGATGAGCTGACTGAAAGAGTCCTAATAAATGTGTCGCTGTTGAATGCCGAGCAAACGAATGTGTACGATTCGCTGATAAAGGTTGTTGACGATCGAACGGGAGGCATTTACTTTCTCGACGCTCCCGGTGGAACAGGCAAGACATTCGTCATTTCTTTGATTCTGGCAGCAATTCGGTCAAGATCGCAAACTGCGTTAGCTGTAGCATCCTTTGGTATTGCTGCCACATTGTTGAAAGGGGGTCGAACTACACATTCCGCTTTGAAGCTGCCGATGAACCTTCTCACGGTTGACAAGCCAACGAGCCCAATATCCAAGAATTCGACGACAGCGAAATTGTTGAGAGAATGCAAAATCATCATTTGGGATGAATGCACGATGGCGCATAAACGAGCTTTGAAGGCAGTTGACAGAACGATGAAAGATTTACGAAGTGATTCGAGACGATTTGGTGGGGCTATGATATTTCTTCCCGGAAGGAGGAAGTCATCACCAAAGTTTTCCCCGGCATTGCACAAAATTATAAAAATCTAGATTGGATTAGTGAACGGGCCATACTAGCAGCGAAGAATAAGGACGTCGATAGTTTGAATGTTATTATTCAAAGTCGAATCGATGGAGAACTGCATTTATACAAATCCGTTGACAGCGTTACCGACGAGAATGAGGCGAGCAACTATCCGACAGAATTTTTGAACTCACTGGATGTGCCAGGAACTTCGCTGCATAATGATGATAATCATGTTGCCGAATCAGAATCATCCGAAATTGTGCAACGGTACACGGTTGTCCGCCAAGGAACTGATGAACAATGTGATTAAAGCGATGAATTATTTCTATTATTCCAACCAATCTTCCATTTCAATTTAAGCAAATTCAATTGCCCATTCGATTGGTTTTTGCGATTATAATCAAAGAATCGTATGGCCAATCGCTGGAAGTTTGTGGGATCAACCCGAATTTCCCTGTTTTTCGCAAGGCCAGCAGTACATTGCCACTTTGCGTGTTGGCCAACCGTCTTCATTGTTTGTTTTTGCGCCGGAAAACTAATCGAAAAGCATTGTTTTCATCGGTCTTCACAAATTTCGATTAAATTCAAATAAATCGCATTATAATTCGAGCTACCTGTGTTTAACTATTACCCTGCAGCTCATATGAAGGCATTTACTAGGAGCGAGACGAATTTCGACGGTTCCGAAATTGTATGGCAGAACAACGTTTGCCGGGTCAGCTAGTTTTATAAATAAATTTATAAAATTCAAAAATGAAAGGGTATCAGAGGCTATATGCGCGAAAAAACACATTCGACCTATTTTATAATTTTCGAAAAATCGAACAAAGCCAGTCAACCCGGTCTTTTGCTAAGTCGAACAAGATTGTAGGAATTTTTTTTTATAACCGAAAAAACCGGTTGTCTTAGGTGGTCATTTAAACACTATAGGTATAACCAAATCTAGCTTGTAATATACTGCAATGCAACAAATACAAATTACTTGGGATTGATATGCGATACCTTGCACTTGTTATGCCGTGTAATTAATTCCGTAAGATATTTGTGTTCGTTCTCACATGGACGGGTGAAAGCCAAGGTAGTGTAAAAAGTAAACTGACTTAGGCATAGAAACTATATCCGAAAAAGTCAATCTTACTATAGAAAACGAAACGTGAGTATTTAAATATTTTCGCATCTGTCACATTTAAATATACCATTACGATATTTGCTGTGTCCATAATTAGTATATATATTATTGTGTTTTAATCATTTCCACCATTCCATATTAAAATCATTGTTTTACTTTTTACCTGACATAATTAAGTAGGACAGAAAATTTAAATTAACCTGTTTTTTGTTGTTTTACTTATCAACAATAAGATAAGTCGCCCAAATTTACCGATGTACCGAATTAAAAAGTAAATAACTAACTTTATGATCATTAGTAAGATTAGATGACCAAATAATTGCAAGTCATATATATTTTTTTTTAATTTATTATCTTTCTTGCGAATACTCAGTAAATATATTCTCTCTCTACACTATTAAAGAGAGAAACAAGATATGTTGTTGTTCTGTTTCTATTTGGGTCAAGTTTTTCTATAAAAACACTCTTAACTTAAAATCACATGTATAAATGAACTTATATGTATGTACATATAAAAGTATATTAGTATTTGTTTAATCAATTATTAAGCACTATTAAAGAATTATTATTTTATTGTGTAAACTTATCATTTCACTGCCAGTAACTCATATTTCGCGGGAACAAATGCAAATGCATTTTCGCTTAAAAATGCGTCAACATTTTACGCCTATCAACAAATGTGATCGCTAATAGTTTGTTGATGTTTTGTTTTTGTTTTTAACTTTTTAATCAATTGTAAATTGTTCGCAACAACTTAAACGAGTAGTGTTGCCAAATGCGGAGTAAAATATGTTGGCATTTACGAAAAACCGATATTATAAAAATGCTTTTATAGCTATCAAAATATATGAAAATTTTAATATGTACATTAAGTCGGGTCGATCTATATGGAGAAAAAAAAGTATAAATGTTACCGCCTTATATGAACAGTCATATAAAAACAAATTCGGAGGTGCAAAATTTGTATTTTTGTGGGCGTGGCAAAAACGCCGGTTTTGACGTTTTGTCCATAACTTTGTTATTCGCTGTCCGATTCTTAAGTTTTATATATCGTTGAAGATGGATTAACAAGAGCTTTGTTATTAATATAGTTACTTTATATACCCTTTAGAAACTATAAATTAATTGCGAAATAAATGTGACATTTTCTTTATAAACAAAAAAGTTATATTGATTTAACATTTTAGTACATATGATCGTTCGAAGTAGATTTGTATAAAATGTTTTGTTTGCTCAATCAAAGATTTCCTCATGCTTCGATATGGTATTAAGCGTCATCACACGTAATTTACATTGGTCGCTAACAAAATCTTTGGAAGTTCTTCAGTTAGATAGTATTCCGATTATTTGGTATTTTCGAATATTGATTTTTATTTGTTTGAACTTTATTAATTTTTTAATTGTACACGTTTTAGAACAAACGAATGTAATAAAAATAAACAAATGTATATTTCGCATTATCACATGTACCGACTTTTTAAATCAATATACCTTTTTTGTTTATAATAATGTTACCGGTTTTTTCTCAAATCTTTAATAGTTTTTCAAGGCCTTCAAATCTACATCAAAAAATTATATGCTTAGGGGGGTTTTTAAGAATACAATGATGAGAACCGCTGGAAGATGACGTCGTAGTTCAAAGTCTTTAACACACCAACAAAGCTGTTGTTAATACCTTTTCAACGATGCATAGATCTTGACAATCGCTTTTTCGCACCCCCGAAATTGTTTATAGTTTATTTTTCATATAAGGCGGTAACATTGACGACTTTTTTTTCGACCCGGCTTAATGTACATATTAATAAACATAATTATATGCTTGATATAATTTACTTAAAAAAAAACTTAATTTCCCTTTACACCCCATATATGAGGTATGGGATAGCTTCTCGCGTTGTTGTCGCGTTAAAACGCTTTCTATTTTTAACTAACGGCACCTACTTGTTTATCGATGAATGCGAACATCGCAGTTTGAGAAGCTCTTTACCAACAATCTTGCCACGGCCGGACCCATGATCATGATATTATTTACATATTTATTTGTTTGTTAACAAGTTTAAAAACAGCTCTGAGCAAGTAATGAGATAGAAAAGTATTAAATTTACATCAGTGGCAACACTATCAATCATTACTGTGACACTGATACTCTACTATCTCACTCTCTCTCTCTCTTTTTCTTAACCGGTTTGTTTCGCTACCATTAAAATGCGAAAATAGTTACGCATTGTTGCTAACTTTGACTGTTATTCGTATTTAAGCGATTTAAGGCCGTAATGTGAAACTAAGTGAAGATTATAAATACTGAATAATAAAACGCATATTATGAACAACACGCATATTCTCATATATAGAATCTAACTAATTTTTAATAGATTACTTTATGATGGTTAAAATCATTTCTAAATGAAAAACGGCATTCGAATTTAACAATCTGACGCCGTTCTCTCTAACTCGGTATTTGCCTGACTACTACTTGTTTAAAAACGATCTTTTCCTATATGCATAAAAGATCCAACTTTGCAAGAATTTAAGCCTCCAATTGGACCATCAATTGGATTGGCTAAAAGTTTACCCAGATTTTTATCGTCAAATACAAAATTTCTGAAATTTTTTAAAAAAATATTTAATTTATGAATCAAAATATATAGAAGGTAGAAGTTACATACATATCTCAAAACTTCTAAAATGGATATGTGACTTTCTTTCTTAGGAGGGCAGTTTACTAGGGCGGCAGCGAAAATTCAACTTGTTTGTCAGTTGTTATAAAATGGTGGTGTTCAAAATTTGAGCAAAATCGGACAACTTTAAATCCTGCCCCAAAGGTGACATGTCATTAGGTCCATGGTCATAAACAGCTATGGGCACCACTACATTGAAAGCATGTGTTTGTGCTTCAATGTTATATTTGTTGTTTTTTGTTGTAGGTTCATTTGAACCAAATTTGATTCCCCTTGGGTTATATGATGACCCCCATGTATGGGTACTAGGGTGAGTCTTAAAAAATGTTTTTGGAATTTTTCATGGGCCAAGTTAAAATTTTATTAAGACGTACAAAAAAACTCTATGTGAATTTTTTTTAATTTTTTTCTTAAAGGTTTAGGGGTCGCTACCGGGGTTCGAAATTCAAAATTTTACCGTCATCCTGAGGGATAAGCCGAATAACTCGAGTAAACCTTAACTGATTCTTATGAAAATTTTTCAGTATTAATATTTTCCATAACGAAGTAATGGAATTGTAAATGGGCAGAATTGCCCCACCCCTTCTGGTACCTCCCATACAAAATTACCTATTTTTTGATAATTAATATTTCTCCCATAACTTTCAAACGGACAGCTGGATGGCATTTAAACTTGGTCAGTTTAATGACCTTGTAATAACAGATAAACCCCCAGAAAATCAAAAGCTTTGTCACACCCCTTCTGGTACCTCCCATACAAATGACCGAATTAACCCCCATATTTTTACCTACATATCTTTTTAGTAAAAATACTGAATTCAATAAAATTTTGTGTGAGATGAACACATGCACAAAAGTGACTCGTGAGTGAATATGGACTATATCGGCCAACCCCTTCTGGTACCTCCCATACAAAATTACCTATTGTTAGACAAATTATTTTTTACCAATAATTTCCAAACGGACAGCTAGATGGCATTTAAAATTGGTCAGTTTAATTACCTTGTAATAACAGATAAACCCCCAGAAAATCAAAGCCTTTGTGACACCCCTTCTGGTACCTCCCATACAAATGACCGAATTAACCCCCATATTTTTACCTACATATGTTTTTAGTAAAAATACTGAATTCAATAAAATTTTGTGTGAGATGAACACATGCACAAAAGTGACTCGTGAGTGAATATGGACTATATCGGCCAACCCCTTCTGGTACCTCCCATACAAAATTACCTATTTTTAGACAAATTATTTTTTACCAATAATTTCCAAACGGACAGCTAGATGGCATTTAAAATTGGTCAGTTTAATTACCTTGTAATAACAGATAAACCCCCAGAAAATCAAAGTCTTTGTGACACCCCTTCTGGTACCTCCCATACAAATGGCCGAATTAACCCCCATATTTTACCATACATACTTTTGTAAGTATGCTGAATTCAGTTATATTTTGGTAAAGATATACCCTTATTGTAATTTTACTAATGCTTATCTTAAATATAAATCTAATTTAATGAATGTTTTATGATATTCAACGAAGATAATGGAACGCTATTGTCTTGCCCCATTCCACTAATTTGCAGTCCAACTTAGGAATTTTTACAGTACAGTTAATAAGAAATGATTTATTTCAAATTTGTTCATCAGTTTTTGTTGTGTTATTATTTAAAAAGATACATTTCAAAAATAAAAATTAAATTAAACAGTTAAAAAAAAATATTAAAATAAAAATTTAATATATTAATATTAAACATTAATTCATTGCATGAAAAACTTAACATTAAAAAATATAATTATAAACAACTGCATTTACTGCTTACAATTTTCTTTAAATTTTAAAATATTGTAAAATATATTATTATTTACATTAGATTTTTTTGGATCTGAATATTTTTTTCTAAATTCTTTCACCAATAATAATAGAAACTGCTTCTGTTCTTCATTGTGTGTATGCAATTTATTGTATTCCTGCATCAAGGCCACTTCGCGTTCAGCAATATCGTTAAAAACCCTCATAGACCGAACTAATTCTTTACTTAAATTACAGTCTGCAACAATCTTCAACATTTTGTTTAGGAAACCCGATATAATACCCGTTCTGCTGAAAAATTTAAAAGTATTGTTGGATACAAAATGCTCAAGACTTTTAGAATGTAGTAGGTTTTCATCTACTGTAACTTGTTTTTCTGGATTATCCACTCCTTTTATGTTTAAAGCATTTACCATCTTCTTCTTAATTTCATGAGAAACTTTGTCGTCAAAAAAAGCAAATCCATCTAGCTCTTCCGACAAATACCAGAGATGACCTAGAATTTTTTTTAAGGCTTTTGCCGCTATCTCTTTATTAATTGTTGCATAAGACTTCAAGTCTTTTAATAACTGGAGGTCATTTCTTGAAGCAGGAGGTCCAGAAGTGGATTCAAACCAATATTTAAGGTAAATATTAATTATAAAAATGCAAACATCCTGTATTTCACATAATTCGCTTTCCTTTAGCTTGAACTGCTCTCTGAATAAATATATTTTTATGGAACATATTGCCTTAGCCATCCATCTAGCACGGTGAAGACTTGCTGGTGCTCTGAAGAATATTAGTGTTTTTGGAACACCTCCGCAGAATATTATTGTCAGCTTAAGTAGCTCTTTATAGTCATCTCGTGGCTGAAACTCTAAGCTGATTTTCGGCAAAACAAATAGCATCCGCAGAATTCTTTATGTTTTTTTGTAATGGTATGGTTTCTGTTTGATATTTCGGGGAAGTCCCGAAATACCATGCATAAGCCATATTATATGACTTCTACGTTTAAAACTGCGCATGGATTTCAGGGCACTGAAGCGAGTTCTTTTGTACTTCTTAATAACATTTTAAGTTAACCTATTAAAAAAATCAAAAATCAGTAGCATATCTATGTAAAACTATCAGGGTGAATTCGGTCATTTGTATGGGAGGTACCAGAAGGGGTGTGACAAAGGTTTTGATTTTCTGGGGGTTTATCTGTTATTACAAGGTAAGCTGTCCGTTTGGAAATTATTGGTAAAAAATAATTTGTCTAAAAATAGGTAATTTTGTATGGGAGGTACCAGAAGGGGTTGGCCGGTATAGTCCACATTCACTCACGAGTGACTTTTGTGCATGTGTTCATCTCACACAAAATTTTATTGAATTCAGTATTTTTACTAAAAAGATATGTAGGTAAAAATATGGGGGTTAATTCGGTCATTTGTATGGGAGGTACCAGAAGGGGTGTGACAAAGCTTTTATTTTTCTGGGAGTTTATCTGTTATTACAAGGTCATTAAATTTACCAAGTTTAAATGCCATCCAGCTGTCTGTTTGGAAATTATTGGTAAAAAATAATTTGTCTAAAAATAGGTAATTTTGTATGGGAGGTACCAGAAGGGGTTGGCCTCTATAGTCCATATTCACTCATGAGTCAAATTTTTGCATGTGTTCATCTCACACAAAATTTTATCGAATTCAGTATTTTTACTAAAAAGATATGTAGGTAAAAATATGGGGGTTAATTCGGTCATTTGTATGGGAGGTACCAGAAGGGGTGTGACAAAGGTTTTGATTTTCTGGGGGTTTATCTGTTATTACAAGGTCATTAAACTGACCAAGTTTAAATGCCATCCAGCTGTCCGTTTGAAAGTTATGGGAGAAATATTAATTATCAAAAAATAGGTAATTTTGTATGGGAGGTACCAGAAGGGGTGGGGCAATTCTGCCCATTTACAATTCCATTACTTCGTTATGGAAAATATGAATACTGAAAAATTTTCATAAGGATCAGTTCAGGTTTACTCGAGTTATTCGGCTTATCCCTCAGGATGACGGTAAAATTTTGAATTTCGAACCCCGGTAGCGACCCCTAAACCTTTAAGAAAAAAATTAAAAAAATTCACATAGAGTTTTTTTGTACGTCTTAATAAAATTTTAACTTGGCCCATGAAAAATTCCAAAAACATTTTTTTTTTGCCAAATGAGAATCAACCTAATGGGTACTCAAATGAAAGATATTTTCGAGACGAATCCAACAATGTTATTTAAGTTCCTACGGGTCTCCTGGACCGTGTTAGACCAATTTCCGGGATATACCAAAAAAGTAAAAAATGTGAAAAAAACATGGAAATTTAGAATAATTTAAGGAAATGAATTGAAAAAAATCCATAGAAAAATAAAAAGTCATCAAAAATGTGTGAAAATTTTAATTTTTTTTGGAATTTTTTAAGGAAAATTTCAAGAAATATTTAAAAAAATTCAAGAAAAAGTCCAAAGAGAAATATGTGAAAGTATAAAATTGATTAAAAAAAAGGATAAAAGTGGAAAAAATGAAGAAAAATTTAAAAAATATTTAAAAAAAAAGCTATGTAATTATATTTTTTTTTTATATATCCCTTAAAAATATTATTTGTTTTTTAAATTAGAGTTGTAACGGTTGAGATGGTAGCAGTAGCGCCCCTGGCAAAAAAAAAAATCTCGAATTTTTTAAAAAAAAAATTTTTTTTTTTGGTATATTCCGGGAAAAATATTTTTTGGTAAATTAAAAGCGCGGCAGGCAAAAATTATTTTTAAAAAAATCGCGCGATTTTGATTTTTTGTAAATTAGAGTGGAAATGGATATGTTGGGTTAAGTAGCGCCGCAGGCAAAAATTAATAAAAAATAATTAAAAATATTTTTTTTTTGGTATATCCCGGAAATTCAAATGGCTCTAACTCGGTCCAGGAGACCCGTAGGAACCTAAAAATAACATCGTCTCGAAAATATCTTTCATTTGAGTACCCGCACCTGTTTATAAAAAAATTTAAGACAGACTTGAAGTGATTTAATTTTGATTATTTTTCTATTTATTTTTCATTTTATTTTAAAACTGTGTCTCAATATTCGCTTTATGCTATATCGCACCTTACAATATCACATTGCAGGGCAGTGCCACTGCCTAGATAATAGCGATATTTAGTTTACGTTAAAAAATATTTGCGATTTTTTGTTTGTTTCATTCAGATCGTCAACAACTATCTATCTCTATGTAGTATTCAACTTCACAACACAAACTTGTAGCAAATTGAGCTAGTTTAGATCGTACAGCGATCTTGTTTAGACGTCCTAAGCAGACGCTCGGTCGTGCGTTTAAATTTTTAAATTTTAAACATAGTATTTTCGCGAAGTATTTAGTTTGATTGCCAAAATTATGACTATTTTAGCATTGATAGCGTTTGCCCTATGGGCGCTATTTATGCGTTACCTTCCGCAAATTATGACATTATTAAAGCTGAGACAGTGGTCGGCCACTGTACCGGGACCAACGATTAGCGAATTAGTTGCTGCTGTCAAGAGGGGACGTAAGTCGCAAATGTGTTTACATTTTTTAGAGCAATGCCATGCATTCGCTGAACTTTGGACTGCACTTGTAATGTGACGTCACACGCACTCCATAGTGTGTATAGCTGCGGTGAAAGTGTTTGCTGTTTATGTTTAATAAATATTGGAATATGGGTTGTAAGAGATAGTGAGTGAGTTGGAAAAAGAAATTACAGGGTTACCAAAAGCTGACAAGTAAAGTGCATGAAAGTTGGGTCAAAATAGAGAATAGAAATAGAAAATTAGAGGAAACTGACATAAAATACTGACTAAAACACAACTTTAAGATAGTCGCATGTGATATAGTTTGTGAAATGATTTCGATTTCGATGTCTGTGAATATTATCTATGTATTTGCAAAGCAAAACAATTGCTAACTGCGAGAATCAAAGTACATGTATGGATATTAGGGCGACAGCGAAATATATGAAAGATATTTTTTGCGAATATTTAAAAATGCTAGACCGGAATATTTTGCTAATTGATGTAAAAAATACGTGACGGAAATATAATTACGATCGGACTACGATAAGACCTTCATTCTAGTAGTTTTGAGATATGTAACTATAGAAGTCTTTAGCGCCTAAAATTAAAAATTTTTGAAATTTTTTAAAAATATTTAATTTCCAAATCAAACTCAAATCAAACTGCAGTTTTAGATTTGGAAGTTATGAGAGAAATATAAACTTTCAAATCATTTTGCATAGGATACATGATGCGTTTTGAATACCAATTGATGTGTTTTGAATTTCAATTGACGAGTTTTGAATTTTAATAGATATTTTTCGAATTTCAAATGGAATTTTTGAGTATCAATTGATGAGATTTGAATATCAAATGAAATATTTGAATTTCAATTGAAATTCAAAGAAAATCAATTGATACTCAAAAATTCCATTTGAAATTCACACCTCGTCAATTGATGTTCACAAAATCCATTTGAAATCCAAAAATATAAATTAAAATTAAAATTTTTCATTTGAAATTCAAAACACTTCAATTTATATTCTAAACTCTACAATTGAAATTCAAAACTCGTAATTTAAAATACAAAATTCGTTAAATGAAATTCAAAACTCGTCAATTGGAATTCAAAACTCATCAGTTGAAAGAGTTTTGAAGATTTTTAATTTCAATTGACGAATTTGTAATTTCAAATGAGATTTGAATTTCAATTGATGATTTTTGAATATCAGTTGATGTGTTTTGAATTTCAATTGACGAGTTTTGATTTTGAATTGACAGTTTTTGAATTTTAAACGGACATTTTGAATATCAATTGATGAGTTTTGAATTTCAAATGGAATGTTGGAATATCAAATAAAATGTGTTCATTTTAAAAATGATTTCCTTAGAATTTCAATATTTCATTTGAAATTCAAAAAATATCAATAGAACTTCAAAACTCGTCAATTGAATTCAAAACACATCAATTGATATTCACAACCAATCTCATTTAAAATTTAAACTTCGTCCACTGGAATACAAAAATTTTCAAAACTCTTTCAACTGATGAGTTTTGAATTTCAATTGACGAGATTTGAATTTCATTTAACGATTTTTGTATTTTAAATTACGAGTTTAGAATTTCAATTGACGAGTTTTGAAAATAAATTGATTTGTTTTGAATTTCAATTGACGAATTTTGAATATAAATTTAAGAGTTTTTAATATCAATTGATGTGTTTTGAATTTCAATTGACGCGTTTTGAATTTCAATTGATGTGTTCAAATGGAAAATTTTAATTTAAATTGGTTTTTTTGGGTTTCATATGGATTTTGTAAACATCAATTGACGAGTTTTGAATTTCAAATAAAATATTTTAAAAATAAATTTTTGAATTTCAATTAATTTTCTTTGATTTTCAATTGCTAATGATGTAAATTGTTCACGAATAGACGCTCTTACCCGCTTTATTCTTTCGAGATTCTTGAAGCTTTAGGTCGTTCGGATCATGGTTGATTGAATCACTAATTCTCCTCAAACTTCTGCACCCAATTTTTAATCATTTGCACTGGTAGTTTTAATCTTATAAATAGCGCAAAATTTCCGCAGCGCTATAGTCAAATTATCGTTGTTGCACTGAATGATGATGTGGCACTGAATTCTCATTAGCTACTGAAGCCATTTGTTACCCCGCTTTAAACCACCGTGAGGTTTTGGTCTACTCTCCACTCTCAAATTTCTCAAACGACGAATCCTCAAGTCAGCTCTTTGCAAAGCTTTTCCTTAACATGCAAATTGACCCAACTAGATGGTTGCGATCAAAAAATAAAATGTTGATGACTGGATGAGGATGGAACGCCCGTCCGCTGAATGATAGTTGCGTATTCTTTCCCTTATACCACGGTCGGTCTTAAATGTCCGTCAGGGCAAGGGTAACAAATATAAGCTTAGCAAACTCAATAAATATCCTCATACAGGTAGAAAATAATTTTCTGAGAGTAATTTTTTGTGACTCAGACCATTTGACTATGGTACACTTTTGATGTAAATACCTCTACATTCTATCGGAAATATAGGAAAACCCCGTCCTCTAAGTGTGATAGACCGCTTGAAAAATTTCATGGTACAGACATTAATAACACTATGTGACAGTCATTTTTAACTTGGGGAGTGACCTAGTGCATGTTGTAAGTCTGGTCGAGCACAACATGACCCTGTATATCAAAGTTTCCTAACACCCTCAAAATCTTGACTAATGATTCAAAACCCGATTTTTTGGATCTTTCCTCACTAATGAGCTTTTAACTCGGTCAATTTTTAACCGAGTTTTGGCTTCTTAACGGTTTAACGGTTTTTCTTAATCGAGTTTTGGCTTCTTAACGGTTTTGGAAAGAAGATTCTTAGACCTTACGAACACAATATACATTTATATAGATAACATGTCACATCTATCGGGTTTTACCTCGAAATCGCAACTTCGATGTTAGCACCGTCAACATCATTGACGACAACTATGACATGCTGCTGCATTCTTTTCAAGCATTGAAAAGTTACCTAGAGCCAAAATTTTGCATCCAATATTCAATCTTAGCTCTTGTTTTATAAAGAGAAAAAACTTAGCTTAGCTTTAGCTTTAGAACTATTAAACTTTTTGTTATGTTGTGCAAAATTCGAAATTAACTTTATATTAATGCAATTTTATTATGTTAGACTAAAATAAGCAATAAATTGTTATCATTTCAAAGGGGGTTCGTTGTTAACATCTGTTGACTATGGACGAAAATAATCAATCGAAAGCTTATCGATCTAAAAATCTTAAGTATTGTGACTTTTTTGTTTATTGACTGAGCAGCTACAAAAATAGGTCTTTGCTCCATAGTAATCAGAACATAACAACTGTGGTATCTACAATAACCATAGAATATGTATGTCTAAAAATCAAAACAAGCGACCTTTGACCTCAATACCAAAAAACTAGGAGAAGAGTTCGATTTCATTGAAAAACTAATAAGGAAATTATCTTGGACTTTCCCTAAGCTGGTTATTTGCTCTACACGTATATTTTATTAAATTTTGTACCTCAAAATGTGTAGAGTTTGTATGAGAGGTGAACGTTACTTTTAGCCTCTCTCTCACATCCATTTCTTTTGTCAGTAATTTTTTACTGAAATATCAATTAATGAACTTCAATTGTTTAGATAAATTGAGAATATTTTAATGAATTTGTTACCCCCAAAATGGGGTAATTTTGTATGAGAGGTGGCATTAGTTTTTGCCCGAATTTGCTCATCGTAGGGTTTAAACTCCGTTTAGAGAATAGAAGCTTGTATACCAAATTTCTACTTGATAACGTGCTATTGTTTACATTGTTGATCTATATGTGTAAATAATGAAAGAGATCTATACTATTATTGCTAATAGAATATGTTTTACAAGAGCTGTATGTAATATATAATGTTGACAGCTGGCAGGGCGGATAGAAGCTTCAAGAAACCATCGAGAAGCCCAAACACACCGGTGCGAAAATGATATCAATACTCTATACTCTACTTTGTTGATCTAGTTTGTTGATCTATATGTTAACTTGATAACTCTTAAATAAATACTGCAGTTGCGGAGACAGACAGACGCACATCCATAAAAAGGGGAGTTTATGTGGGAGATGTGAGTCCAATATTACTCATTTCAGAATTTAACATCCCATTAGAGGATGTAAGCTTTCAAAACAAATTTCAGCTCGATAGCTCCTTAACTACGGCTGTAAAAGCAGGGACAGATAGACGGACAGTCCCAAAAAGGGGATGTGTGTATGGTAGGTGGCAGAAGTTTTGTCCGATCTTGCTCATCTAAGTTCTAAACATCCGCTGGCATATCAAATTTTAGCTCAATAGGTCTTTAGCAACGGCTGTAATCGCGGGGACAGTCAAACGGAGACCCCCAAAAAGGGTAAATTTCTTACCATTTGATACGACACAATAGTGTAACACATAGAAGGAGTGACTTTAGACCCTAAGTTTATTTGAATCAAATTCGATTAATGACTTTTTAAGTCGTTTGAGCCATATCCGCCTGTCTGGCTGTCCAGCTGGTACGCACGATAACTTTCGAAAGACGCAACCAAATGATTTGAAACTTTGAATGAGTTAATATTTCCCCAAAACAACTTACGGTATTGCAAATGGGCTACATGGCCACGCCCATTCTGGTACCTCCCATACAAATATTTCATTCCGCCCACTTTAGAGATGAATTAATAATACCCAAAACGAGATCGCGCCCAAATTCTGTACTTTGTTTAGCTATAACAGGGTAAAGTTTTGGAGAAAAGATTGCAAGTCTAGACACACTCCTTCTGGTACCTCCCATACAAATGTACCATTCCGCCCACTCTTCTGGTGGTTCATACAAATGTACCATTACTCCCACTTTATAAGCGAATAATAACATCAATTCACTCGATACGGATAAAGTTTCGGAGAAAAAATTGAAAATCGAGACACACCCCTTCTGCTACCTCCCATACATATGTAGCATTCCGGCCACTTTAAAGATAGATTAATAATATAAATACACCCAAAACGCGGTCGTGCTCAAATTGTGAAGCTAAATCTGGATGGAGTTTTGGAGGAAAAATCTGGAAGTCGTGCCACGCCCCTTCTGGTTCCTCACATACAAATGTACCACTCTGCCCACTTTTGAAATCGCTTTAAAAATGGTGAAAATCTTGCAGTCACAGTTCGCAAAACTAAAGCATTTTTTGGTCGTCGTGAAGCACATTGTCGGACCGATATACAGAAATTGGTGGAAAAATTCGAGCTGTTGGGACAAGTTAGTGATGTGAAGAATAAAACCCGTGCACATCCCTCAAGAACAACTGAGAATATTGCTGCTGTAGCCCAAAGTGTGGAAGAAAACCCAGGTTTGTCCATTGCTCGTTGTTCTTTGGAATTGGGCATTCCACAAAAGTCATACACCGTATTTAGCATAAAGACTTGGGTCTTAAGGCTTATAAAGTTCAGGTCATCAACAACGTCCTGTCTTTGCTAGTTAGGTCCTTGAAATGCATGAAAATGATCCGGAATTCCATCGAAAAATCATCTTGACTGATAAGGCCCATTTCTACCTCGGTGGCTACGTCAACAAGCTAAATTGTCGCATCTGGGGCTCCGAAAACCCAAAAGTTAATGTTGAGAAGCCTCTACATCCTCAAGCTGTGAATGTTTGGTGCGGTTTATGCTCCGGCGGGGTCATTGGACTTAACTTTTCAAAAATGAGGTTGGATCAACAGTTACGGTGAATGGATTGCGCTACCGAGAGATGGATTATGATTTTTTGTGGTCGGAGTTGGATGGTATTGATCTGAATAACGTTTACTTTCAACAAGACAGCGCTACGTGACACACAGGCAAAGAAACCATTGATCTTTTACGGGAAAAGTTTGCGGAACGTGTTATCTCTCGAAGAGGTGAACACTGATCACAATTGGACACCGAGATTATGTGGTTTAACACCTTGTGATTTCTTCCTTTGGGTCCACTTGAAAGATAACAGCCAAACGTCGATTCAAGACCTCAAAGATAAAATTCGTGAGGCTATCGAGGACATAGGGCAGCCACTTTGGGATTTGGTAATGGAAAATTTTATAAAAAGGATATTTGGCAGATGTTGTTTTTCTTTATTATGAAATAATTTACCTCAAAGAATTTAATTTTTCATTGAATACGAAAATAACACCTCTTATTGGAAACCCCTTTATTATTATGGCTGTTAAAACGGTTTATTTTAAATGGGCGGGGAACAGTCTATTTCCAACCTGGCTATAGGTCATACTGTATCAACACCCACCAAATATCATCTTTATAACACTTATAGTTCATGAGATATAGCCTTTTAAAGTATCAAGACTTATACCACGCCCACTCATCCGATCACGCCCATTTTTTGGTGGATCACGAACTTTTCTGTTAAGTGCATCCACACAAATTTTCCAAGGCGATTAGAGAAACAGACCTCCAGATATTGTGGTTTCAAAAATAGTGTCCAATGGGCGGAGCCACGCCCACTCGTTATACCAAAAATGCTAGTTTACACACAGCTACATTCAGTGAACATTTCAAAAAGATCGGTCAAGTCGTTTTAGGGTCTATACGATACTAAATAATGCAAATAAACAAACACAAACTCATATTTAAGGATTTGACCTTTGACCTTGTGCTCAAATTTTGATCATAGCCGTTTTATAACAACTGTCATAACAATTCGCTCAGGCAGTACCGAAAATTTAAAGTTAATTTTTTTGCTGCCACCCTAATATACATATCACGCCTTCTTAGTGGCGTTACAATTGGAAGAATAAAATAAAAATGTCCTTTACACCGAGCGTGCGCGTCTGACGTTTGGATTATTCTATAAAATGTATGTGAGTTTAAAAATAGAAACGTTTTAAATCACACTAACCTCAGTCATGTAGTGAAAAGGAAATTAAGTTTAAGTTTATACGTCTAAGTACAAAATATTAATTTTATTTTTCAACAATTTGTTTTTTACTTAATAATCTCAATTTTGTCTCTCCACTTTTGCAGAGGTACTTGCCTGGCTTCTTGAGCTACGTCAAAAGCATGGCTCCACATTTCGTGTCTGGTTTGGCTCACAACTTACCGTCTTCTTCACTGCTCCTGAGGATATCAAGCAGCTGTTGAGTAACAACTCCTTGATCTACAAATCCAACAACTATGAGTTAATGTCCCCTTGGTTGGGTAAGGGTCTTCTTACTAATGGTGGCAGCCCATGGCACTCACGTCGAAAAATGCTAACTCCTGCCTTTCATTTTCGCATTTTGAGTGAATTTAAGGAACCAATGGAGGAAAATTGCAAAATCTTAGTGCGTAAACTTGAGGAGAAGGCCAATGGTGAGGAGTTTGATATATATCCCTACATCACTCTGTTTGCCTTGGATGCCATTTGTGAGACGGCGATGGGTATAAAAAAGAACGCTCAGATGCAAAGTGAATCTGAGTATGTGAAGGCGGTGCAATCGTAAGTGAGAGAAATGTGAACATAATAACTATGATGCATAGAAAAAACATTCAGCATAGGATAATATTTGTTGATTATGATCTCTATACACTTTATATAAACTCTCCTTTCTTTCCAGCATTTGCCACGTCCTCCACAAGAGATCATTTTCGTTCTGGCAAAGAATAAATCCTCTGTATAAATTCACCCAACCTGGTCGCGAAAGAGATGCAGCTTTAAAGATTCTACACGATGACACAAAACGTGTAATCAAATTACGACGCAAATTATTGCAAGAATCACACATCAGCAACATGACAGAGGCACAGAAAACCGATGATATCGGAAGCAAGCGTCGCTTGGCCTTCTTAGACATGTTGCTCATCTCTCAAATGGAAGGTGCTGCTTTGACAGACACAGAGATACGCGAAGAAGTTGACACATTTATGTTTGAGGGTCATGATACCACAAGTTCGGCCATTGGCTTTGCCATATATTTGCTGTCACGGAATTCGGACGTTCAACAGCAGGCCCATGAAGAAGCCGTTGCCATGGAAGGTCGTGAAAGAGAGAGTATGCCCTATTTGGAGGCCATTATAAAGGAGACCTTGCGTCTGTATCCATCGGTGCCATTCTTTTCGCGTTCATGCAAAGAAGATTTACAAGTTGGTTCGGTAACCGTACCCAAGGGTGCTAATGTCAGTGTTTTGGTTTATGCGGCTCATCGAGATGAAACTGATTATCCCGAACCGGAGAAATTTGATCCTGCGAGATTTTTGAACAATGAAAAAGATCTGCATCCTTTCAGTTTTGTGGCATTTAGTGCGGGACCACGTAATTGCATTGGTAAGTAGCTTAGATCGCCCTTAGGGATGAGGGTATATATCATTTGAAGACGAGGAGACGAGTTAGACCCCAAGTATCTTAAGACAAAATTCGTTTCAGGACTTTTTAAGACGATTGAGCTATGTCCGTCTGTCTGGCTGGCTGGTCAGCAGGATAACTCGAGTAATCCTTAACGGATCGGTATGAAAATTTACCAGTATGAATATTTTTCAAAACGAACTTATGGGATTGTAAATGGGCTGAATAGCCCCACCCTTTCTGGTACCTCCCATACAAAATTACCTATTTTTGGAAAATTAATATTTCTTCCATAACTTCCAAACGGACAACTGGAGGATGTTTGAATTTTGTCAGTTTATTTACCTTGCAAAAGTAGACAAACCCTAAGATAATCGAAACCTTTGCCACACCCCTTCTGGTACCTCCCATACAAATGACCGAATTAACCCTCATAGTTTTACATACATATCTTTTTTGTTTGTAAACTGAATTCACTCAAATTTTGCGTAGGTACCTCCCATACAAAATAACCTATTTTTGGAAAATTAATATTTCTCCCATAACTTCCCAACGGACACTTGGGGGTTATGAATATTGGTCGATAAATTTATGTAGTGAAAGGAGGCGAAACTTCAGAGAGCCTAACTATTTGACACACCCCTTCTGGTACCTCCCGTACAATTGACCGAGCCCACCCCATAGTCTCACATACATATCTTTTTTGTAAGTACACTGAATTCAGTAAAATTTTGCGTAAGGTGTATGGTTATGAAGATTTTAATCAGGAATGAATATGGACTATATCGGATTACCCCTTCTGGTACCTCCCATACAAAATGACTTTGTTTGGAAAATTAATATTTCTCCCATAACTTTTAAACCGGCACCTGGGGAGATAATCAAATTTGGTCAGTTAATTTATCTTGTAAAAGGAGGCAAAGCCTCAGCAACCCTAACTATTTGGCACACCCCTTCTGGTACCTCCCATATAAATATATGGGATATTTCCCCTTTTACATACGTATCATTTTTGTATGTACACTGAATTCAGACAAATTTTGCCAAGGTAAGCGATCATTGAACGTTGATTTACAAAAAAAAATCAGACACGCTGTGCTGCCACTAATTGTACCTTTTGTACAAATAGGTACATGCAGACAAAAAATAATACAGAAGTAATTTTATTTTAAAAATCTATTAATTTCAATAACTCAAGACTTAAACAATATTTTATATTAGGTGATGGTATTTATCAGTCAGTTTACCTGATTGAAATTTCTGTACTGGTTTTTATTAATTTCTTTCCTTTTCGTTTTAGGTCAAAAGTTTGCCATGCTGGAACTTAAAATTTCATTGTCCAATCTATTGCGCAATTTCGAATTTTTACCCGTCGAAGGTTTTAAACCCAATCCCTTGGCAGAGTTGGTCATGAAAAGTGGCAATGGTATAAGAATTCGTATGAAGAAGCGTAATTAATAAGATTGTGAAACTAATAAATGTGCTAAAGCATATATTTCGCAAGAGAATTGTATGTATATATTTGTAATGTATTTTTGTAAACAAAATTCTAGATATTTTTTTGTCTTATATTTTTAGGTGGCAGAAAGAGATCTATTTAAAGATATCACCAAACCAGTGTTTATAATCATGTGTAGTAATGTATATTCCAATTTCGATTAGTGTAAACATTTAATAAAATTTAGAAATATTAAAATTATTTGGAATTTTCGCAATAGATCACTTCAGCAGATTGGTCTTAAGTTGTATTATTAAAGGTAATGATTTTAATACAATTGGAATAATTCTGTTCTTAACTTACATTTCTCGAATGCGTCAACAGTGATGTAAAGATATAAACATTTACATTATTAAATGACTTGAAAAAACATATTGTTAAAAATATTTTGCTATGACAACCCGTGTAAACAAGTTTAAATCCAATTGTATGTAACATCGATAGATTCAAAAACTGACTAATTTGATCAGATTAGATCCGAACTCCTCAAATGTGTCTTATTTGATCCGTTGTAGATCTAATTGGATCTGATACTATATGTAATATAAGTAAAATATAAAAATATAAGTAAATAATATATAATATATAATATATAAGTCGTAAGCTATTGGTTGGCCTAGATATATGGACAGTAGGTTGATTCTTATTTGGCAAAAAAAAAATGTTTTTGGAATTTTTCATGGGCCAAGTTAAAATTTTATTAAGACGTATAAAAAAACTCTATGGGAATTTTTTTAAATTTTTTCTTAAAGGTTGAGGGGTCGCTACCGGGGTTCGAAATTCAAAATTTTACCGCCATCCTGAGGGATAAGCTGAATAACTCGAGTAAACCTTAACTGATCCTTATGAAAATTTTTCAGTATTAATAATTTCCATAACGAAGTAATGGAATTGTAAATGGGTAGAATTGCCCCACCCCTTCTGGTACCTCCCATACAAAATTACCTATTTTTGGATAATTAATATTTCGCCCATAACTTTTAAACGGGCAGATGGATGGCATTTAAACTTGGTCAGTTTAATTACCTTTTAATAACAGATCAACTCCCAGAAAATCAAAACCTTTGTCACACCCCGGCCGTGGCATAGTGGTTAGAACACGCGACTACCATGCGGGAGATCGCAGGTTCAAACCTAGCTCCAGTCATCTTAAAAAAGAAAAAAAGAAATAAAATGTTCTTTCATTGTCGGCTCCCCTCGAATGTTGTTTGACAGCAACTTCGCAGTATTAACATTAAAAAATATAATTATAAACAAGTGTATTACTCCTTACAATTTTCTTTAAATTTTAAAATATTGTAAAATATTATTTACACATGGTAGATTCTTTTGGATCTGAATATTTTTTTCTAAATTCTTTCACCAATAATAATAGGAACTGCTTCTGTTCTCCATAATGTGTATGCAATTTATTGTATTCCTGCATCAAGGCCACTCCGTGTTCAGCCATATCATTAACAACCTTCAACCTAGACCGAACTAATTCTTTACTTAATTTAAAGTCTGCATCTTGCTCCCAATCTTCAACATTTTTTTAGGAAACCCGATTTAATACCCGTTATGCTGAAAAATCTAAGAGTATTGTTGGATACAAAATGCTCAAGACTTTTGGAATGTAGTAGGTTTCCATCCACTGTAACTCGTTTTTCTGCATGATCTACTCCTTTTATGTTTAAAGCATTTACAATCTTCTTCTTAATTTCATGAGAAACTTTGTCATCAAAAATGCAAATCCAACTAGCTCTTCCTAAAAATACCAGAGATGACCTAGAACTTTTTTACGGCTATTGCCGCTGTTTCTTTATAAATTCTTGCATAAGACTTCAAGTCTTTTAATAACTGGAGGTCATTTCTTGAAGCAGAAGGTCCAGAAACCAATATTGAAGGTAAATATTAATTATAAAAATGCAAACATCCTGTATTCCACATAATTCGCTTTCGTTTAACTTGAACTGCTCTCTGAATAAATATATTTCCATCTAGCACGGTGAAGACCTGCTGGTGCTCTGAAGAATATTTGTATTTTTGGTACATCCCGCAGAATATTATTGTCAGCTTAAGTAGCTCTTTGTAGTCCTCTCGTGGCTGAAAAACTTTAAGCTGATTTTCGGCTAAACAAATAGCATTCGCAGAATTCTTTACTTGTCTTAATTTGAGATCATCCGATATGCCAGGTTTAAAATTGGAATGATCAATTTTTGTCCAGGCATTTTTAAACCTCTTAAAAAGTAATATTTCAGGACCGGTTGATATTCCCGAAATACAATGCATAAGTCATATTATATGACTTCTACGTTTAAAACTGCGCATTCTTTTGTACGTCTTAATAAAATTTTAAGTTAACCTATGAAAATAATCAAAATTTTCTGTCAAATAAGTAGCATAAATATGTAAAATTATGAGGGTGAATTCGGTCATTTGTATGGGAGGTACCAGAAGGGGTGTGACAAAGGTTTCGATTTTCTGGGGGTTTATCTGTTATTACAAGGTTATTAAACTGACCAATTTTAAATGCCATAAAGCTGTCCGTTTGGAAATTATTGGTAAAAAATTATTTGTCTAAAAATAGGTAATTTTGTATTGGAGGTACCAGAAGGGGTTGGCCGATATAGTCCACATTCACTTACGAGTCAAATTTTTGCATGTGTTCATCTCACACAAAATTTTATTTAATTCAGTATTTTTGCTAAAAAGATATGTAGGTAAAAATGTGGGGGTTAATTCGGTCATTTGTATGGGAGGTACCAGAAGGGGTGTGACAAAGGTTTTGATTTTCCGAGGGTTTATCTGTTATTACAAGGTTATTAAACTGACCAAGTTTAAATGGCATCCAGCTGCCCGTTTGAAAGTTATGGTTGAAATAATAATTATCAAAAAATAGGTAATTTTGTATGGGAGGTACCAGAAGGGGTGGGGCAATTCTGCCCATTTACAATTCCATAACTTCGATATGGATAATATAAATACTGAAAAATTTTCAAAAGGATCAGTTAAGGTTTGCTCGAGTTATTCTGCTTATCCCTCAGGATGACGGTAAAATTTTGAATTTCGAACCCCGGTAGCGACCCCTAAACCTTTAAGAAAAAAATTAAAAAAATTCACATAGAGTTTTTTTGTACGTCTTAATAAAATTTTAACTTGGCCCATGGAAAATTCCAAAAACATTTTTTAAGACTCACCCTAATGTCTATGCAAGATAAACTTCAGTTTTTGAATTAATCCTCCTTTTTGGTGCGTTTCAACCCTCTGTGCGATGATGCCGCCAGCCCATAAACCGCACCAAACAGTCACTCATTGGTTTTTCGACAATCACTCTTGGATTATTCGCCCAAATGCGGAAATTCTGCTTATTGACGAATCCACTGAGGTGAAATTTTGCCTCATCACTGAAGATGATTTTCTTCGAAAATTGATCATCCACTGTTGCCATTTCTTGCCACCATTCTGACCATTGACGACGTTTGAAATGGTCAAGAGGCTTTAGTTCTTAAGTCAATTGCACCTTGTAAGCGTATAAATGCAAGTCTTTATGCATAATGTTCATCAACGTAAAGCGTGAGAGGTGCATTTGTTGGACACGACGACGAGTTAAGGTGGACGGCTCTTCAGCCACACTATCGCGAACAGCAGCAATATTTTCTCAGTACAAGCTGTACGCGCATGCTCTGGTGTTTTCACACATCCCGATTTTTCCGATTGTACGCACATTTGGACCATTAAGTTAACCGAAAAAATCACGAAGTGCACGATATGTATTTTGATTTGAACGTCCATTATCATAATAAGCCTAAATATCTTAAACGCGTTGATCGATTGTGTATCTTTCCATGGTTCAAAATGAGTTAGCCTGAAATTGAGAAATGTCAAATGAAACGCAGAAAAGAACTCGACGTTTAGGTGTGGTTCACATAAAAAAACGGCCCTTAAAATTTAACCTCCCTTTATGTGTATCAAATTTTATTTTCTATGGTGAAAAAAAATTTGCCACACCCACTCCAGTGCAGAGTAATATCTAAAAAGCTTTTGCCACGCCCACTCCGCACTCTAATCTTTAATATTCATTAAACTGACTTCTATTTTCAGTCCAGATAGAGTTGGAAGCCCATTGGTACATGTCAAAAATACCCCGCCGCGCTATATCTGCGGTTATATCCATATATTACACTAACTGGCTACTAAATTTCAATTAAATAAATTCAGCTGATTAGTCTTATGTGAAGTACAAACATACCAACGAACACCGACATTTGTAATATTAATATGTATTTATTACCGAAAAAATAATTTATTTCTATTTTGTTGGCCTGTGTTATTTATTATCTCTAAACGAAATGAGATTGATAATCGCACTTACAGAGAAACTAGTTTTTTTATAGTGACGTTTCTTCATAGTTTAGCCAACAAGTTTGATCAAACAACAAACGACTGCTGCCACAAAATACTTTCAGTCTGTACCCCACAGCGATAAGATTAAGACCGTGATAGTTTGCACTATTAATCGATTTAATAGTTTCACTGAGTTTGACGCTGTAAATTATATTTACAAATTGATTTAAAAAGAAAAAAAAATAATATGAATATTCTTGCCCTCATTGCATTTGTATTATGGGCCGTATTTATGCGGCTGTTGCCCAAACTATTAGAGTTGGCAAGAATAAAACAATGGGCGGACAAAATACCAGGTCCCGCGATTGGCGAACTTATTGAAGCTGTGAAGAAAGGAGGTAAGTTAATACCGTAAAAATAAAACAGAAATTGGAGAATGCTCTCCAAAAGTAGTTACGATAAAAAAAATTGCGAGGAAAATGTATTTCCGTAGACTGAAATAAATGAAATGAAATGGTCCTAATTTTTTAACACCTAGAAGTGGCAGTTCTGTCGAAAGATGTCTGCAAATATTTATGTAGATTACTATAAAACAATGACCTTTGACCTAATGGCGAGACATATAAGAAAGTTCCGATATCCCTAAAATGTTACACTTAGCACTGGATCTAGCTCTTATTTGGCATAATAGTTAGCAAAAGTTGACGTTCGGAATCGCCGAACGGTGTGTTTTAAAATAGAAGGGTCCGTTCATTCGTTCATGGGATCCAGGGGTAAAATAGGTTTAGTTCAAGTTGTCGACCTCTTACTATAACATTAGACGCAGAACAAACATGAATCGATATATTTACCTGAACTTAACAATATCAACAGCTTAACATTATTGTGTATCTCTACTTCCAGAAATCATTGCCTGGTTCATCAAATTACGCCAGAAATATGGTTCTACATTTCGCATTTGGTTTGGCAAAGATTTATCTGTTTACTTTACCGATCCCGAAGATATCAAACAAATATTGAGCAATACTACCCTTACCCATAAATCGAATACCTATAAGATCGTCAAACCCTGGCTGGGTAACAGTGTCTTTATCCGAAGCGGTGAGTCGTGGCATGCACGGCGAAAAATGTTGACACCTGCCTTCCATTTTCGCATATTAAGTGAATTCAAGGAGCCAATGGAAGAGAATTGTAAAATATTGGTGCGTAAATTGGATGAGAAGGCGAATGGCGAGGAATTCGATATATATCCCTATATCACACTATTTGCCTTGGATGTTATCTGTGAGACAGCGATGGGCATAAAAAAGAATGCCCAGCTGCAAAGCGAATCGGAGTATGTAAAGGCGGTGGAAACGTAAGTGGTGAATATTACACAGTACAACAATTTTCAGCTCATTGATGTGGGACTCAATTCTAAAAACTGCACGTGAAAGTAGCCCCAGCAAGAAGAAGTTCTGCATCATTCGTTTTGTCAATAATAACTTAATATCGATTGGAAGTTAGTAAGTATCGTATAGTTTTAGGCTCTTTTGTTTGACATAACTCGAGAACCACTAGTCCGATTTAGCTGAAACAAATTTAAAAAAATTAAGAATTGCAATTCCTTCAATCTGTTAATATAACGTTTCCCTTCATAAGCAACAGTTTCAATTTTCCATTAATCAAATGATTTTGAACTGGGTTTATTTTGCAGCAGTTACAATAAAACGGTTGTACTCCGTGTCGTATGATTTACGTGGAATATTACTTATGATAATCATACGCCACCATATAATAAAAGAGCCTAAAATGTGACGAATTCCCCTATACGATACTTACTAACTTCAAATCGATATTAAATTAATATGGCATGTAACTTGACAAAACGAATGATGCAGAACTTCTTCTTTTTGCGGCTACTTTCACGTGCAGTTCTCAGAATAGAGTCCCAAAATCATGTGTTGTGCTAATTAGTGGAGAATATTAGACGATTCAACCAGGACCGATACATTATTTTCAGGCCCTATATTAATTCATGAACTTTATCGACGATTTGTACATTGAAGCGACTACTTTTCGTTATATGCATGAATTATTTGTTAAGAGGCCGATAGTCGCATGATGTGTGCGTGTGTGTACCTTTTTTTCCTGTGTCCTCGAAGGAATTTCACAAATCCCTAGACGAAGTTATATTATGTATTTCTAAGCAAACTAATTTCATATTTATTAAAGCATACCCCTATTGAAATTTGATATCATCTTTGTGCAACTAAGTTAGGATCTTACTTAATATGTCTTTGCAATGTTATTAAACCGTTAATACCGCTCATTTCAGAATATGCCGGGTACTTTACAAGAAATCATTTTCCTTCTGGCAAAGACACAATATATTCTACAAATACACCCAAGCTGGACGTGAAGGCGAGGCTGCCTTGAAGATTCTCCATGGTGAAACGAATCGTGTCATAAAACAACGACGCAAAATGTTGCAAGACAAGAAATTCAGTAGCATGGGGGAAGCAGAAACAGCCCACGACATCGGAGGCAAACGGAGGTTGCCTTTTTTGGATATGCTACTCATTGCTCAAATGGAAGGAAGTGCCCTAACTGATCAGGAACTGCGCGAAGAAGTCGACACATTTTTGTTTGCCGGTCATGATACTACAAGTTCTGCATTGGGATTTGCTATTTATTTGTTATCGCAGCATGCGGAAGTGCAACAGCAGGCCTACGAAGAGGCAATATCGTTAGAGGGTCATGAAAAAGAATCGATGCCTTATTTGGAGGCTATAATAAAAGAGACCTTACGTATATATCCTTCGGTTCCTGTGTACACCAGGTCGTTGAAGGAAGATTTGAATGTGGGCCCATTGACTGTACCCAAGGGAGCTTCTGTTAGTATTTTGACCTATATGGTCCATCGTAACGAAACCTATTATCCCGAACCGGAAAAGTTTGATCCTACACGTTTTTTGCATAATGAAAAAGACCTGCATCCGTTTAGTTTTGTGCCCTTCAGTGCTGGCCCACGCAATTGTATAGGTAAGTTTGGATCATAAAGTCGAAATAAATTTAAAAAGCTACAAACGAACAAGATCAAGCGACTATCAAGTGGTTGTCTTGGGTTCGAGCCCTGTCAAGGTCATCTGCATTTAGATTTGTCATTAAACTTGAGATCCCGTTGGACAATTCTATAATAAAACCGCGTCAACTCATTCGAATGTTAAAAGTTCTTCCATATCTCATTCAATCTCCCATGAAAAGGGGAAACAAGTTATTTATTTTCTTTTTTTGATTTTCCTATTCAACTTTTTAGATAAATTCCAAACTCTGTAAAACTCTTCTTCCTATTGCCTGCTAAACTTATGAGTTGTATTAATTCTCTTCCTTCTACTTAGGTCAAAAGTTTGCCATGCTAGAGCTGAAGTGCACGTTATCATCGTTGTTGCGTAATTTTGAATTTCTACCTGCAGAAGGTTTCAAACCAAAAGTTTTGACGGAATTTGTTCTAAAAAGTGGAAATGGTATCAGAATTTGCATAAAATCACGAAATTAAATATTTTCTTTTTTATTTCGAGTACATTTTAATAAAATTATATGTAGTTAAGTTTTTAAATGTAGTAGATTTGTGTTTTATTCTACTAACAGTTCTGTTAGTTAGTACTAACGATATGGTAAGCTTTATCGATCTTCCGATTCCAGTATATCATCCGCAAATATGAGTCTCAGTGAACGTTATTGGATGAAACGCGTCAGAACCACATCTAGCCCGTAGCAGGAGAGCGTCAACAATCGATTCAACGCCATGTACAGTATCTTGTCCTTTCGTATGCAACAACTTTAATCAATGATCTAGGTTTAATGGCGATTTAAATTTAAGCTTTAATATCTGTGAATGGGCTCAGTGAATATTCGCTGTTTTCCCACCGAATTTTGTTCGGTGACGAGGATATCATATCACCATAAAAAACTATCAGTATTTGGGTTGATTACACTGTGAAAGAAAATTTAATTTATTTTCTGGGGGCGGAAGAATTCGTTTACGAAATGAGAGCCTTAGGTGAGTATATTTAAATTTCGGGAGGACAGATGCCCCCTAAGTCGAATTTTTTGTTATGGTCCAGTCAAGTTTTCAGTTAAACCTAAAATAGAGTTGATATAGGTCAGGGGTGCGCATTTCATAGCACAATTGTGCTACGACCAACTCACACATATTCTTATTCTCTTTCATTTAGTCGTCGCTGAGACAGCAACGAGTGCACATGCTGAGCGGGTGTGTTGATTTTTGTTTCAAGAGCACTGAACAAAATTAATGATGATGCTCAAACAATATTATACGTCGTACTACACCATCACGGGACAAGGGAAGATATATTATAAATTTAATTTTATATGAAACTACGCTTTTAAAAAATGTTATTTAATATTTTTTTTTATTAAAAATCCTTTCAGAAAAATCTTATTAAGCATGAAATATTGATTTCTTGTTATTATTTTAATATTATTATCTTTCCTATATTCCTTAAATGACTTTTTTGTGTTAATTGCGTTAAGAAATGCGCATCCAAAGCATGGAGAAAGATAAATATGTAAACTCTATTTTTCACTTTGCTCAACTGTTAATTTTTTCCAGTGCAGTTCTTTCTCTTGCTCACTAACACAACTACAAATCAATTTTGCGCAGTCCTGATATAGGTCCTTAAAAGTATGTTCTTTATTGTTTTAATACATTTTCGATATCAGATGACTTCAATAAATATTTTTTTTGTGGAATATTTCATCTCTCTATCTCGACTTTTCACGAGTCCTTTTCGTCCTTATTTCCAGAAAAGTCAGGAAAGGACCTTAAAATGGGACTTTACAACATTCAAATGTTCTAAAAAAAATTGTTTTAGGTCGCTTTTCACAAAATGATAAGTAAAAGTCGGAGATATCAGTTTTTGGTCTTAGAGCACTCAAAGTAGAACTTTCTGAGGAACATTTTAGTATGAATTTTATAAAGTTTAATTTTATGTTCATTCTATGACTTTTCACGAAAGAAGAAAAGAAAAGGACAATTGAGGTGCTGAGACAGAGAGTTAAAATGTGCTACAAAAAAAATCTCTCTTTTAATTTCATTTAAGACATCTGATATTTAAAATTTTCTACAACAATTAGAAACATAGTTTTTTATGACCTACTAGCGGACCCGGCGCAGTTCGTCTCGCCCCAATTTAATGCCTTCAAATAAACTCAGTAGAGAGTGTTATGATAAACAATGTTATTCGATTAGTTTTCCGCCAAATCGAAGGCGGTTCTCCAAAACGCGAAAAGGCAACGTGCGGCTGACCGCACGAAAAACAGGGAAAATCTAGATTAATTCCATATACTTCCAACGATTGGCCTTGCGATTTATTGATTGTCATTGTCAAAGCCAACCGAATAGGGAATTGGAATGGATGATCAGTTGGAATAATCGGGATTCGTGAGATAAGGACTTCCTCTTCTTTGAATTTGCCCTTGATAATCATCGGTTAAATCACATTGTTTATCAGTTTCTTGGGAATGGGGAATGGGACTTTGCCCAGAGGCTGAAAGTTACTAACTGTCACTCACTTGGGAGTGACCAGAATCGATTCCTTTGCGGCACTGTCCAAGCAGCTAACTACTTCCGGTCTTAGACCAAGTATTCCCTGGGCAATGACTTTAAAGCAACCGCTTTGAAGTTAGCTAGAGTTAGAAGGCGAAACGTTGAGTAACCTAATCGGCATGCTACCACCGATGCGTCTTAGGAAGTAGGTAACAGAAGTTACTGAAGCTCAACATAGGCTCTCCTAGTGGCTTTGGCAGCCCCAAGAAACTAGGATCGGGAGCGGTGGCCTAATAAGCCACTCTCCTTAAACAAAATTTATTATGAAAACACGGAGAATAAATATAACAAGAACCCCCCCAAATGTTGACGACCCCCGCAAACGATATAAGGACCATGATTTAAGGATATGCACCTGGAATGTCCGAACTCTTTACAGAGATGGTTCCTCTATCCAACTGGCGGATGTCCTCGACAAATACAAGGCTGACATCACCGCCATACAGGAAATGAGATGGACGGGACAGGGATGCACACGACGAAAGAACTGTGACATCTTTTACAGCTGCCATGCAGAAAGACACGAATTTGGATGTGGTTTCATAGTCGGCAAGAGACTTCGACACCTGGTCTCGCGGTTTAACCCTGTAAGTGACCGTATAGCCACCATTCGCATCCGGGCGAAATATTTTTACATCACGCTGATTTGTGTACACGCCCCGACGGAAGATAAAGACGATGAGATTAAAGATGCATTTTACGAGCGCCTAGAGGAAACATACGACCGCTGCCCTGGCCACGACATTAAAATTGTTCTGGGAGACTTTAATGCAAAAATAGGAAGGGAAGATGTTCTTGGTCCATCGATCGGTAAATTCAGCCTGCATACCGACACGTCAGACAACGGGTTTAGGCTGGTTAGCTTCGCAGCGGGAAGGAACATGGTAGTTAGTGGAACCAGATTCCAGCACAAAGATATCCACAAGGCAACTTGGCTATCCCCCGATCAAAACACCAAAAATCAAATTGATCATGTGGTAATTGATGGCAGGCATGCATCTAGTGTCATGGACGTGCGTGTGATCCGTGGTGCTAATATTGGCTCGGATCATTACCTGGTTGCAGCCAAGGTTCGCACAAGATTGAGCAGAGCGAAAAACGCACGTAACCAAATACAAAGAAAGCTGGACATCGCGAAGCTGCAAACCCCAGAGATAGCTACTGCCTACTCCGACCAACTCTCCCAACTTTTACGACACAACGCCTCTACTTCTGACGTTCCCGATACACAGTGGCAGCATATTGCGCATTCCATGGCAACCGCCGCAACAACCGTGCTAGGATATGAAAAGCGGCGCTCAGACGAATCCTGGTACGATGAAGAATGTCGCATAGCGTCTGAGGAACAGGATGCTGCTTACATGGCAACGCTACAGCCAATTGTAACCCGTGCTGTTAGGGAACGGCATAAGGAGAAAGTAAAACGGGCGAGACAGCTATTTAGGCGAAAAAAACGTCAGATGAAGGAACGGGAGAGCGAGGATATAGAGCGATACAGGGATAGAGGTGAGGCCCGAAAATTTTACCAGAAAGTAAGAGCAAATGGATACGGTAATGGCCTCCCCACCTGTAAGGACAGTGATGGAAATCTGGTCACGGATACGCAGAGTGTGCTGCACATATGGAGAGAACACTTCCAGCAACTGCTGGTTCCAGAAGGCAGCGCACGTGAAGTTATCACGCCAATTGTCGACGACGGCTTAGATTGCCCACCACCAAGTCAAGCCGAGGTAAGAAGAGCAATATCGCGGCTGAAAAACAACAAAGCAGCCGGTGCCGATGGTCTGCCCGCAGAGCTCTTCAAGTCCGGTGGCGAGGAGTTGATAACGAGCATGCACCAGCTCCTGCGCACGGTTTGGCTTAAAGAGTGCATGCCCGACGACTGGAATGTAAGCGTATTATGTCCTGTGCTGAAAAAAGGTGATCCAAGTGTGTGCTCCAACTACCGCGGGATCAGCCTTTTACCCATCGCATATAAGGTCCTGTCGAGTGTGCTATGTGAAAGACTAAAGCCAGTGTTATTCAACCTGATCGGGCCTTATCAGTGTGGCTTTAGACCTGGAAAATCAACAACTGACCAGATTTTCACACTTCGGCAAATCCTGGAAAAGACCCAAGAGAAACAGATCGACACGTACCATCTTTTTGTCGACTATAAAGCTGCCTTCGACAGCCCGATACGGCAGAAATTACTTGAAGCCATGGCTGAGTTTGGAATTCCAGCGAAGCTGATACGTCTTTGCGGAATGACGCTGACTGACACGAAGTCTTCAGTGAAGATTGGCAAGGACCTTACGGAGCCATTCTATACCAGACGAGGCCTAAAACAAGGCGACGGCCTATCGTGCGATCTCTTCAACATTGTGATGGAGATGATAATGAGAAAAGCTGCAGTAAACACGAGTGGCACTATATTCAACAAAAGCCACATGCTACTCGCGTACGCTGATGACGTAGACATCATCGGTCGAAAACTGCGGGATGTGACTGCAGCCTTCTCAGGTATTCAGAAGGAATCAGCAAAAATGGGCCTAACGGTGAACGAGGACAAAACGAAGTTATTAGTTTCAACGAACAAAGAATCTACTCGTTTGGGAAACTGCGTGAACGTTGACAACTATAATTTCGAGGTGGTAGATAATTTTGTCTACCTAGGCTCCGCCATCAACAAAGAAAATAATGTCAGCCTAGAAATCCGGAGAAGAATCCTGCTTGCAAATAAATGCTACTACGGACTAAGCAAGCGATTCAATGACAGAGCCCTCTCTCGACGAACAAAACTCCAGCTATACCAGATACTGGTTCTACCTGTCCTAATGTATGGCTCAGAATCCTGGGTTATGACACAAGCGGATGAATCGGTTCTGGCGGTATTCGAGAGAAAAATACTCCGTAAAATATATGGGCCCATCATCGTTAACGGAGAGTATCGGCGTCGTATGAATCATGAGCTGTACGAGCTGTACACTGACATTGACGTGGTCAAACGCATTAAGGTGCAACGGTTGCGTTGGCTAGGTCATGTTGTACGCATGGAAGAAAATGCTCCAGCTCGAAAAGTCTTCGACAATGAACTCGATGGACGGCGCAGAAGAGGGCGACCTAAACTCCGTTGGAAAGACCAGGTTACTGAGAACCTTACAGAACTCGGTGTGACTAACTGGAGAAGAAGCGCAGAAGATCGAGGCGCTTATAATATTTTTCTACGTGCGGTATATAATCCACTGGGATTGCATAGAAGTACCAGCTAAGTATCAGTTTCTTGACAAACAACCGAGTACCGTTGCACAATTTTGGTTGATTCAGTTTCCGCAATATGATTATGATCGATCCCACCTTCATGTTTAATTAAGCGGCACATCAAGCGATTTGAAAAACTCTGTCGCTTCATCCTCGTCGATCACGCTGTAAACAGATTTGTTCGAACTCAAGCTATCGAAGTCTTTTTTCTTCGCTGCCAGTACTGCCCTTAAAATCGTTTAAAATCATCTCCTAAATCCTTTACGTTCTGTCAACTACTTCCCTTGTTTGTTTATTCGCCATCGCGCATTCATCCTAAATGTTGATTTTGCATCAATTTCGCTGTTGCCGAATTCTTGGTCATTGTGTACTTTGGCTTTTCAGCCGTGAGAAGATTCATCGACAGTTGCAAAGCGGAATTTTCAGTTCGACTGACTTCCAACAACGTGGAAGCCATGCCAGAGGATGCAGCGGCCAACGTTATTTGATATCTTAACCGAATTGTTGCCAGAATCAACAAAAAAATTTCTTGCGACCGTTTCATCTACAACAACCTTCATCAGCGAATCGTACAATTTTAAATTTTACTAATTTTTCCGGAATTTTCCAACAAAATTTTTCTTTTCGTCCATTCGAAAAGCCATTCGTAACAATTGCACACAAAATTCCATACTTACTTACTTACTTAAGTGGCCAGTTACAATTTACGAAACGTAGTTCATAAATTTGAGGCCTGAAGTAATAAAGAATTCCACACGCTTCGGTCTTCTGCGTGTGTTCTCCAGTTAGTCCTACCAGATGATGGCACATCGCCTACCACTTGGTCCTTCCAACGGAGTTTGGGTCTCCCTGCTCTGCGCCGTCCTTCAGGTTCGCCTTCAAACACCTTTCTCGCTGGAGCATTTACATCCATCCTGGCAACATGTCCCAGCCATCGAAGTCGTTGGATTCTGACTCTTTTAGCTACGTCGATGTCGTGGTAAAGCTCATACAGCTCATGGTTCATCCGATGGCGAAACTGGCCTTCGACACAGATAGGTCCATATATTTTTCGGAGTACTTTTCTCTCGAATACTCCCAGGTTTTGTATGTCCGTTGTAGTAAGCACCCATGATTCGGCACCATACAACAGAACAGGTAAGATAAGCACCTGGAATAGCTGTTTCTTAGTATTCCGAGAGAAGGTGGTGTTACTAAAGTGCTGCCGAAGTCCGTAGAAACATCTATTGGCTAGCACTATTCTCCGTTTAATTTCTTGGCTGACATTATTCATCTTGTTGACGGAAGATCCGAGGTAGGTAAATTCGTCGACTACCTCAAAACAAAAATTCCATACAAAACACAATTTTCGATTTTTCCAATTTCCCGACTTTTACAGAGAATTTTCCCAAAATTTAAATTTAATGTAATAGCAGATAAACGCTCAGCAAACCGAAAGCTTTTCCACAACCCCTTTTGGTACCTTCCATACAAATGGCCGAATTCGCTCTCATAGTTTACACACATATCTTTCTTTTACGGTTCACTGAATTCAGTCATATTTTGTGTGAGATGAACGCTTATGAAAACTTGACTCAGGAATGAATATGGACTATATAGGACGACCCCTTCTGGCACCTCCCATACAAAGTAACCTTTTTTATGACAAAATTATTTCTCCCACAACACACATTGATCGGAAATCGGAATTTTCTGGCCGATATTCAAAAAATATAATTGTTCAGTTCGTACTTTGTTTGTTTATATATAAAGTAAACACTCCAAATAAGAAGAAAAAACAAAAATGTTGCTTTAGCTATTCAAAGTTGACTAATATTTTGGGTATTCGTCATCAAAAATGTTAAGACAAAATATGGTGAGTTGTAACTAACGGTAGATTTTAGTATAAACAATAAAAATATAATTTTTTTTTGTTTAATTGTAATAGTCAAATATTCTACTTCAATTTCTTGGACTTAAACTTATGTTTAATCACCTAACATCAGCAAACGTTTATCACTATGTTAAAATTTGATGGTTCCTCTATCGAAATGACGCAGGATAAACGGCCTATTTTTGCCTTTATTCCTTATTTTGTCCTTTGAATTTATCTTTCCCTCAATAAAAATTTTGAAATATTTAGTCCTAATATTAAGGAGACTTCTGATATGCATTAAAACATAGCAATAAGGGATTTTTGGGATCACTGAATTCGAATGCGGAGCCAGACTTGAAAAAAATGGCGGGTACTGAATGGCAGACATTATTCTCTGAAAAATGCTGGTTTGGTTTTCCAAAATTTTACACTGGATTCGAAATTAAAGACTCCAAAAACCCTCTTAGACACAATATTGGTTGAATTCCAGCATTTTTGGAAAAAAATGTCTGCCAGTTTGTATGCTATAGTTTGTTTTTTTTTTAACGAATTGACCTCATATTCGAAACCAGAGACCCCAAAAACCCCCATTGGCCCAATATCGGTTGAATTCAAGCATTTTTTTTAAATAAAATGTGCGCCAATTTATTTTTCCACAATTTTATTCCGTATTCGAAATCAACGACTCCAAAAACGCCTTTAGGCACAATATCAGTTAAATGAAAAAAAAAAAAATTTCCGCAATTTTGTTTTTTTTTTAATTTTACACCGGATTCAAAATCAGCGACCTCAAAAATCCCCTTAGTACCAATCAATAATACAATAATATTCAGTAATACAAGTCAGAAAAAAAATTATCATTATCAATTACATTATTTATCGTGATCGATAATTATAAACCTTTCTGCGGAATTTCCAATATGTTCTCCCCATGTTTATCGACGAATGCGAACGTCGCTGTTTGAAAAGCTTTTGCTACACATGCCGCACAGTGGTCGATTTGGGTCAAAAAGGCGCGCATTAGCCCCAAAAAGCTTTGGCGGCATCTTGACTTATCAAAACCCATGGAAAAACCTTGAAGGATCCTTGACTAAGGTTGGACGTCAATGCGGAGACATTATCTAATATTGTATATGGCCAATTCCACGGCAAAAATGTCTATTTAATTAAAAATTTTTGGAGGAAATTTCTGATCTTTGAAAAGCCATCAAATTCAATAAGGTCAATTTGAACAATCAGAAAATGTTACGGGAAATTCAATAAAAATTAATTAATATTATTGGCATGATCCTGAATACTTTTGTAGAGGTATTTTTTGATTGAATATCATGATATTTGCAAAGGAGGTAAACCCCATGTTACTGGAATCGATTATAGATTAAAATTTAGCTATGGGGGTGCAAAAATTTGGTTTTGGACAATCTTAGACTATCAAGGTAAGGTAGACATAGTTAGAAAAAGGTTTCTGGAACTTCCAAAAATGACCATCATGCGCGCCTTTTTGAAGAAAATCGACCACAGTGTGCCGTTTGACTCGACACTTATACAACGACGCACAGTGTAACGTGGGTGGCCAAAATAGAAAAAAGTTGATGTCATACATGAAAAAAAGACGATAAAAAATGTTAATCTGTGTTAACCTTAATTTTTGTTTTTGATGATAAACTAAACTGTATACTTCAAAACTGAATAAGAGACTGCAGCCCCACGCTGCCCCATTTTCTCAAAATTACTTGTTTTATGTGAGCCTTTGCTGAAAATGTATGTGTTCTTTTTACACAAATTTTTGAAGAAAACAAAAAGAGAATCCAAAATAATAAAATGGGTTTGTTGGTAGAAACACTTTTTAACACTTTTTTGTATAATGAATGCAAGTGCGTGTACAATTTTGTTTAATTTTAGTGAAAAATTCCCATTTTAGGAGCAAAAACCTGTTTGGTTTGTATAGGAGGTGGGCGTGGTTTTAGTCTGACTACGCCCACTTTTGGTAAAATAACTGAGAATGTTATTATGTTCAGCAACCAAATTTCATTAACATAACTTTATTTTTTACGGAAATACAGTTGAAACTCTATAACGAATTCCAAGGGACTGGATATTTATTTCGCTATAAAAAAATTCGCTATATAGAAAAGAAAAACTATTTTGTTCCTTTTAAAATTTTTTATTTGTAGTAGTCAGTTATTTTGCTTTGAAGTAAATTTTTCCACTTTTCTTCTTCAATATAATTTTCTAATACATTTAGAGAAGTAAACACAGTACATATCGCGATATGCAAAGACAAACTGATAGCGACTGCAAGAAATGTGAGAGATGGCAATGATTTCAGTTGTCACTTACATAGTTCGGTGGTTCCCCAAAATACACTTTCAATTTTATGGTAAATAAACGATTCAAAGCATCAGTCTCTGTTTGTGCTTTGTAAAAGCAACAATAACAACACCAATAACCAGTGTGACCAGATCTGAAAAAGCATTGCAGCTAAATCAGCATTAAAATAATGCTAAAAAATGCTAACAAAAAATATTAAAATACCAAAAAATAATGCTAAATTCAAAAAACGTTTTATTTAATTAAATGATCATTTATTTTATATTTATTTTTTAAAATTTGTATTCAATGTTGCCTTAGAAATATATTTCATTAGAATAAAACAATGTTATGTAACATTCAACCACATATTGTTGAACCATGACAAACAATAAAAAACTATTTATTAATAAAAAAAGAAACATAAAGAGTCTTACACACAAAAACTGGGTGATAAGAGGGAGAGTTACACGTTTTTAAAGAGGGCACTACAAATGTAAATTTTTTTTGATTTTAAGCATATCACGGTAGGGTTGAAGCTAAACTTTACGTTGCATGAAAATTACGATAAAAAGTGGTAATGCCACTGTATTCTGGGTTGATCGTGCATCACAAAAATGCTTAAATCGTAATCCTAGCTGACCCTTTTTAAAAAATATCGATATTTTTAATTTCTGCCGACTGGACCAAAAGTCTTTTTACTTTTTAAACGATGACAGTAAAAAACTTGACAAATGAAATAAAAACGGTTTCTTTATTATTAAAGTACACAGACAGGGATTTATGCATGATCATTGATTATTTTGACATTGCTGCAACCTGGAGACTTAAAGTGCATTTTAAGCATACAAAATCTCATATTCGTGACAATTATTTAGAACTCTGCTGCAAAATGACTGTAAACTAGTGTTATAACCTAAATACATTATCAAATGAATATTCTTTCTCAACTTTCGAATAGTCGATCGAAATATCATTATCATACATATTTTTATCAAATTTTTTTTTAGGATGGTTGGTGATTTTAAAATATTCGCAACATTTATTTAACCTTTTCTAATTTTTGTTTTTATAAGGTTCATGCCACTGAAAAGTCTTACAACTTCTGTGTTACTAAATGGTAAAACTAGAAACTTCATAAGAAATTCTTTGAACGGGTTTTCATTGTACGCATTTTTATATTTGTATACACTTATCCAGAAATCAATTGTTGAGTTTTTGTTTGCCCATTCCTATGCACTTAGTTTTTCTAAAATAGTAATTTCGTCCACAGTGAAATTTCCATTTGTTGTTCAAAATGTTCTTGTATGTAATTTAAACATTTTTCTACAGAAAAAATATTGTATTTTTAAGATTTAGAAAAATTGTAGCCAATCGTTGCCTTAGCTAAAATATATACACTGAGCTATAAACTTTCGACAAGTAACTCTTATTTAATTTTCTACTTCAGAATTGATTACATCTTTCTTTGATCTTAAAAATTCTTCAAAGTTGTAATTGAAGTATGTGGTTGGAAGAAAAAAATCTTCTAAACACAAATTTAAGGGATCAAAAGTGTCAAATAGAATAATGTAAAAATGCTAAATTGATAATTGCAAAAAGCTAAGAAAAATGCTAAATGCTAAGCAAATTTTGCGGCTAAATACAAAAAATAAATGCTAAATTTAGCTGCAAAAATGCTAAAATGGTCACACTGCCAATAACACACAACAAAGCGACGTCGGTTTCTTTATTGTGTGCGTGCGTTCGGTTTTGCCTAAATTCGTTATATGGAGATTGAAAACGCTTCAATTTGAAGTTACGGTCGCAAAAATACTTCGTTATAAGGAAATATTCGCTAAAGGGAAATTCGTTATATGGAGATTATAATACACTTAAAGTAGACTGGAGGCGGAAATCGAACCCGGTAGTTGCGTGTTCTAACCATCATGCCACGGCCGGTGCATTATAACATTTTCACTTAAAAGGCAGCAGACATGATTAAGATGCTATAATGATTTAACACTAAATTTACACCATTTTGGACGAAGCATATTGTTAAGTAATATGCACAGAAGAGATATACCCTTATAATACGGCAATGTCTTAAACTTTTGTCTTGACTAAATTAGCTGTGACAACGACCAACAACAAAATGTACAGTCAACAAGTTCGCGGTCAGCATGGTTATACCATTATAACTTTGGAATATACGTTGACTGATGGATGCTGTGAAATTCCACATTATTGGGACACAGGAGACAGGAGGGACACAACGGAATAAGCAATAACTACAAAGAAGAGTGTAAACTGCAATTTAACAAAAACTTACCTGTAGGCGCAAAAAACTGATGCGACCGACCATTGGATCTTTAAGATTTCCTAGCGGATAATTTACATTTATTTCACACTTATTTGTCATTTGTCTGATATTTCTTGTTGCATTATAAACAGTAACAATACGAAAACACAAACACACGCATGCACGAACACGAAAGAAAACTCGCGACCGGCTTTTGTTAAACAGACGACGCACCGAAATTTTCTATGATTTTTATCGCTACAATTGTAAAAATTTTGTGAAATTAATGAACAAACACGATTGCGACTTATAAATTTATAAAAATCCCTTGCGAATTACGCACATTTTAATAAAGAACACGAAGTTTACTCGGACACAACACAACAAACATCCGATCTAACGTTGTGATGTTAGAGAAATGACTGGTGACTGTGAAAACGATTAAGATTTAAGTCAGAAAACGGTTTAAGGCTCCAAAATACGATTGTTGTTATCGATTTTCAGCAATTCACGTAATAACGAAAGGGATACTTCTCATTGATTAAACAATTAAATTATTATATATACGAAAAGAAAAGAAATGAAAAGAAAAGAAAAGAAAAGAAAAGAAAAGAAAAGAAAAGAAAAGAAAAGAAAAGAAAAGAAAAGAAAAGAAAAGAAAAGAAAAGAAAAGAAAAGAAAAGAAAAGAAAAGAAAAGAAAAGAAAAGAAAAGAAAAGAAAAGAAAAGAAAAGAAAAGAAAAGAAAAGAAAAGAAAAGAAAATTACGGCTCGACCAATATTTACGAAATTTTAAAGGTAAAGTTCGTAGGTATGAAAATAGCTACCATGGTATTTTCGTACCGCTAGGTTGGGGTGGATTTGTATCAAAAATTTTAATGGATGGACCAATGAAATTTAAAACATATATTTGTTTGATCATGACTAACAATTGTATGTACAAATGGACCCGGAAGATGGCGCTGGGTGGATTCATACAAAAAGTTTGAATGAATGTATCAATTTAACTAAAATTCCGAATGTATGTTTGTTTGATCATGAGAACAAAATTTTTGTATATATGTATGGACCCGGTATGTCGCGCTGGGGTGACTAATTTCCCCATTTTTTTTAAAATCCAGTATGTTAAACATATTTGTGTTGAGGGTATGGACAAATTTACCTGAATTTTTTAATGTATTTTTCTTAAGAAAAAACGCATGTACAAATGGACCCAGTAGGTGGCGCTGGGGTGGATTAATACCAAAAAAAAAATTACCGAATGGACCAATTTAAGTGAAATTTAGAATGTTTGTTCGACCAAGAGAACAATTTTTTATATAAATTGACCCGGTAGGTGGCGCTGAAGTGGCCTTAGTGGACAAGAATAAAACAAAGAACTCCTCCAAAAGGGCCCAGGCAATGTAAAATGTATTTTTTTAGGCCCAGAGCATCAAAATGCAATGCAAACAGATGGTACTTGGCACTACAAATATGAATATACAGACGAAATAGTTATTTTCGATCAGTTGAGGAGGTGGCGTGGCGCAATTGTAATAAGTCTTGAAGAAATAAAATTTTAAACACAGATAGTACTTAGCACTACAAATATGAAGATATGGTAGAGAATATTAATTTTCGAACACAGAGCGAAGTGCGCATAGCGTGGCCCGCAAGTGGCGACACTCTATTATAATATAAGCATATTGTATTCCTACAATATTCTTAGTGGCAACTTTAAAAAATGTATAAAATTTGAGTTGTAGGTGTAAAATATGGTAAGTATATATAACTTCCTTTCTTATGTTCTGGGACTACTTTCCCCTAAGACATATTCAATTTGTGCCTTGGAGCTTGATACATTTCATCGTTATGTTTTTAAAAATATCTTAACATATGGTACATAAACTTAGCTTTTTCTCCGTTACATTTGGAGATCGAAAATATGTACTTTAATGTTCTAAACAATAAAACGAATAGAAAGCAAAAGAGGTTTTGTGTTTTTTTTTACAAATATGTATATATGGGTATTTCCAGCGGAAGGACGGACGATTTCATAGAAAAAAATTTTAACTTTTTGTTTTTGTAATCATATCATGAATTTGTTGAACTTCAAAAAAACAAACTATATAAATCTTTGGAAAGTTTCACCTTTCCAAATCCGCTGAGAAACTTTAAATCGGTTCATATTTATCCGCGTTATTGGCTTATAAGTGCGCAAAAGTACGAAAAACCGGTTTTTTTACCAGTAAATCAAGATTCTGTTAGTTTTATTATAAAAGAAAATAAGATTAATTTTGGACATTTAAATTTTATAAAATAAAAGTATTTGTCTTTACTAATACATGTTAAAAAGAAAATTGTTAACAACTTTTTATTTTACGATCACGGTAGACCTTTCTGTGGAATTACCCATATATATAACTGTTTTTACATTTAGATATCAAAGAATAAATATATTATATGCCCGTTACGTTAACGAAATACATTGAATTAAAAAAATTTATGACTGTTGTATTTTTATTTTTAGCGGCTGTAACCGTCTACATTACGATTTCTGTCGCAGATCCAATCGTCACACAGTACGCGTTCGTTATGTTTCATGTAACAACTAAAATATTTACTAGTAAAAATTTGTATGGCACAACAACGTTTGCGAGTCAGCTGGTATAAAATTAAACTCGGTTGAAGATAATTTCTATTATTGCTAATTGAGTTTGTTTTATTGCGGATAGTGCTAGCGAACTTCAAAAAATACCATTTGTGCTCTTTCCAGCCCAACTTCGCTTATTCTTGTCCAATTCAGACATAAATAGTAATAATAAGTAAACGATTTTCCTCTATAATTCAACCCGTTATCACTTCATCTCATACCTTACCCAGCTGTGACCTTTTTCGATTTTTAAATGTATCGATTCTATTCAAATGTAACTATACGGATATTTTATAATGCGTAATAAAGGTGGTATTACACGACATGTATTTTACACATGGCTTGTCAATTCAAAAAGCGATATGTAATTTTGCATGTCTGTCAAAATGAGCGTGTACATTTGGTTTATAATTTTTGCGTTCAAACGTGCTTGTGTATGTATACATGTGTTTATCATTAACAGCTGACTTTGCTATATTTTATCATCGCCAAACACAGCTTTATTTGCCAAATTTAACTAAAAATATGTTGAAAAACACTCATTAATTGTTCTATGTACTATTTGAAATAAAATACTTATCCTTTTCAACTTTTTGTCAGCAAACGCTTTGTTGTTTTTCATAAACAGCTGATTGCCGATATGTATTACATGTCAAAATAGAGCACGCTCTAAATGAAATGTATACATATGTTATCCAACACATTGTTTTACACAAGCAGTGTTTGAAAGGGGTCACACGACATGTATAAATTTTACACTGTAAAAATTGACATGTCATATGTACAATACATGTCGTGTAATACCACCTTAAACAAGACGGTTTCCGTTTGATAGCCCGGGATTTATATTAAATTCTCATCGTTACCATATTCGACTACAAAAACTCTTCTTAGCCGATACAACAATCGACACAACATCTCTGTCTTTACATCTAATCTGTTAGCTGAGTGCTATGAAACTACATATTTTTCTCATTTGTTTACATCGCTGCTATCGTCCCAATCAGATGTTTATTGGCGAAACAACCGGTTTTGTTCCTGCACTTTCGAAAGATCTTCTTGCGGGACAACAACGTTCTACAGATATTTCTCAGCAGTTATACTTATATTAACAATTTTAATTGTTTTTAACGTGAAGTGCAGTTGTGAAATACCTAAAATTCGTATTTCTAAGTAAAACAACAACCAATCTGTGTGTTTTAAAAGAGGAAAGTGCCAACATGTCTCAAATCACTGGAAGAGCATTGCATTATGTCTTTAAAATTGGCAATCGGGCCAAGAATTCCCATTTCTTTCGGAATATTTTGGGCATGAAGGTGAGCTGGTTAATTCCCTAATCAGAGTGGGCGGTGTGGAGAACCAAGTATAGTAGTATTCCTTCACCCTATGATACATATTTAAATAGTATGCTAATTGCTCGAAGCTGATGTGGCTACAAGTAATCAAATTGTTGTTTACTTTCATTTTAAACGAGATAATTTCCATTTTTGTGAGTTAAATATTTACTTAGCATGGCTGTACTTCAATAATTTATCTAGTAATTATGACTGATAGTATTTAACATTTATTGTATGTTGTGGTGTTTTTTTTTTATCAGGTACTGAGACATGAGGAATTCAAAGAGGGCTGTGAGGCGCAATGCAATGGGTAATGTATAGCGTTGCGGTTAATTAAATTTTGGTTTTCAATTATTTTCTTTCATCTCCCTTCACTGCTGCTATAGACCTTATGATAATCGCTGGAGCAAAACTATGGTTGGCTATGGCCCTGAATCATCACATTTTGTGTTTGAGCTGACGTATAACTACGGTGTTTCAAGCTACGAAATGGGTAAGATGAGTGTTTTTAATTGATTTATAGTATTAGGTATTATAAATATGGGATTTAAACGATGAATACGTAATACATTCGTGTCTGTTGTGCATCCGTGTTACTTGTAACAGCTGCCAGAAATATAACGTGTTGGTTTATATCATTGTATATCGATTATTTCGGAATCACAGCAGTTTGTCGCTGTTCATAATTACTAAAAGATTGAGTAGAAGGTTGTAATTTTGTAAACGATTCTGTGCATCTATTGTACACTGAGACCTTTTAAATTTAATTAAATAAATTTTTTACTTCTGATAACATACAAGACAATTCCTTGCACTTTTGACGTGCTGACTAATATGTTAGGTATCATATACTTTATTTGTTTAATGCGATAATCACAATTTGCCAATTTCAATTTAAGTGTAAAGTTAAAGTGTAAGGAAAGAAGGAAAAATCTGATGTGAACTGCGGTGACGAACTTCCTGTTTCTAAACGTACAAATTTGTGTTTATAAATAATAAACATTTAAATGCATGGCAATCGGAATTTCGGCGTACTGGCTGCTTTAGATATAAGCAAATTGATGTATTATAAAGATCTTTCTAAACTATGCGATAAGCTTTATGGACGAAGTAGATTCTCCTATTCGTCCTGTAAATAGGATAGGTCTTCTCTATCTTGAACATTTCCAACATGTTGTTAGCAACGACCATACCGCTCTATATTGAAATATGGGATATACATTTATTTATTTACTTTTATTTTATGATTAACACCTTTTGGAATGCATTGCTTACTATTACTTTTATTTGAAACAATTGTTATGTACTTTTAATTCATAAAAGTTTTTATAATCCCAACTTCGTTTAATACAATTATATATCTCCTGTTTTTTATTTTATTTTATTTTACTCATTTATATTCTCTTCTAGGCAATGACTTTGCTGGTGTTGTCCTAAAATCACAAGAAGCCATTGAACGTGCATTGGCCAACAATTACCCAATGTCCGAAGTGGATGGCAAAAAACTTCTTACATCCCCAGATGGCTACAAATTCTATATAATACCAGAAGCTCAACCCGAAAGTGAAGATCCTGTGGTCAATGTGGGCGTACATGTTACGAATTTGGTTGAATCCAAAAAATATTGGCATGATATATTGCGCATGAATTTAATCTCAGAAGAAGACTCGTCATTGCTTCTAAAATATGACAATGCACAGGCTGCATTGTGCATTAAACAGATTGCCGAACCTTTAAATAGAGCTAAAGCCTATGGTCGTATTGCTTTTGCCGTACCCAAAGCTCAACAGCCCTACATCAATGAGGTTATCAATCAGAATGGTGGTACAATATTGACACCCTTAATCGAATTGGATACTCCTGGTAAGGAAACGGTGCGCGTTATTATTTTGGCTGATCCAGATGGCCATGAAATCTGTTTTGTGGATGAGGAAGGATTCTCAAAGCTATCAGAAGTTGAGGATGATGCCGATAAGAGTTTGGATAAGTATATAGGCAAAGATCCATTCCAAAAAGAAATCGATGCTAAGGAATAAGAATTACAATAATGGATTCTTACATAGAAGCAGAAAAAGTACATGAATTTATATATAACATTATAGCAATAAACAAAAATGTATTACTACATTTTACAGCAAATAAATAAACAAAAAAAGTAGTATACGCAGCAATCAGTATTTTACGTCTGGTCATCAACTTTTACATCATTTAATACTATAAACGTAAATAAAGTATTAAAGGCATCCCAAATATAAATTAAAATATAAAGTTGTAAGCACGAGTTTGCCATCGTTGTACTAAAGATAAAGGCAGTTCGAATGTTGGGGCAATATTTGATTAATAAAAATTTTGAAAATAAGAAAGCGCATCAGTACCCGGCATAGTTATTTATGAAATTGGTCCCAACAGACATGTCTTAATCAAAAATTTTCCTAAAAAGAATTTTAGTTTTCCAATAAAAACATTTTTGATGAACCTTTGGGGCTATTATTGAAGTAATGTCTTGAATATAGACGAAGTTGAACAAGTCCGAAATTTTCCAAACACCGAATATGAGGAATAAAAGAGTATTAAAAACTACACTTTTACATCCAACAACAACATTATATTTAGATTGGGGCGATTTCATAAGAGACGATTCTCAACATAAATTTTTGAATTGCAATATTTTGATTGTAGTGCAAAGATGAAGGTCAAAATAAAATTTAAATGAAAAATTATTTTATTTTATTGTGCATTAAAATTGTGGAAAAATATTATTCGAAAATTTGGTATAATAATAATATGAAGAATTGATATAAATGTTGCAACCGCGTTTACTTTAAAAGTGTATATATAACTGATTATTTTATTTTTTACATTTTTTCAAAGTGGGTTTATTTAATTTAACTAATTTAATGATAATTGAAATCTAATGTCAAATCAAAAATTTTTTTTTCTATTTAAATCTAGAGACGTTGACCAATTTGTGGCACCCGCGATAGCACATTTAACATCCTTCTGACTATTTAAATATTTCATTTAAATTATTAACAACGAATTTAAAGCCACTATGTAGTAACTCTAAAAATATTTTTATAAAGAATATTTTTTTTGTTTTTTTATTATGAAACTTTGCATCATCTAAATGTTGCACCCGTGGAATCGTCCATTAATTTATCTTTTGTGCATTTCTTTACTTTATGGGGTGATCTTCAAATTATATGGAGCGGTTTTTAATAACGAAATACAACTTTTTTATTAAAACAAAAACCAAATTTAAAATTAAAAATACTTACTAATAGTAGTTATGACCTCTCTTATTTTAAATAAGTAAAAATGCCTTTATTTTTCGCCTATTTAGGGTTATTTGGCTGCTACACAACCATCTGCAACTTTACAGCAGTAGCTGGTTAGATGCAAAAATTCCAACATCGTTTATTCCTTATGTATTTCCATTAACAATAAAGTCCGCTCTGTCATGGGGTGTGGAGACAACAAGCCAAAGTTAAATTTCTGGTTGATGAGTATAAAAATTTCCACGTGAAAAACAAATACTGATTTTAAAAGATGAAAGTTTGCAGACAGAAGTCCACGTGATGAGATAAAAGATAGTAGCCAGAGCTATTTGATACAAAGCGAAGATGAACTGAAACAGTAATAATACTAATTAATGCGTAAAATGAATGATTCAACACTGACACCAAAAAAGGGATGTTCCCCGATTGAAGTGCCTGAGAGAATGTACAAAAATGCCCTTCGTTCGTACTATTTATCAGGGTTTTTGGGGTTGGACTTTTTAATTCGTCCCAGGCGACTATTCCTGCCGATTTTTTATCTGCATTGCCTCCTCTAAGACTTCAATGTTTTATAAAAAAAATCAAAATTCAAGTTCTATAATTAAAAAATGAAACTTGTATTAGGTCCACCGTTTACATCATCCTATATAGCTACCCACAGCCTTAGGTCTAAGAACCTATATGGGTCGATATCACGAAATGACTACATTCTGTGGCCCGACGCATTTAGTATTAAAAATATTGAAAAATTTAAATTATGAGAACAGGAATAAATAAATCAAAATGTCCTTTAACGAGGCGCGGAAAGCAAAATAAAATATTCTACATATTTTTATGAAAAAATTTGGTCGCACGGTGCAAATCGTCATTACCATGGCGTGTGTCCGATCGTTGTGTGTTCAGAAATCATAGATTTTCATTAATATTTCAAAATATATATTATAAATGAAGTACGTCAAGTTATTCAAGAAGAATGAACCAAGTCAATTTTAATTTCATAAATATAATATTATTTTAAAATTTATGATTTTAAACATTTTAGTCCTTGGCCAATTTTTTTCGTCATTCCCATGGGCCATTTTGTTTATAAAGAAAAAAAAGCTTTAAACCGGTTTTTCGGTTAGGTGTTAACTATCAATGTTCCGTTTTGTTTTAAAGATAATTGACAGAAGTGAAAAATGTAGTCAGTTGTATGAAGTGTTTAGTGTTTTTTGCGCATGTTCCTTAAATTTCATCATTCCCGTGGTAAGTATATTTTTCTGTTATGTATTTATATTATAATACCCAAATTTGGGATATTTGTTTGTTAATTTTTTAAGTCTTCATTAGATTATATTATATTTTATAACAAGCTTTCCACATTTAAATCCAAGAATACTAACGTTTTCATCATTACCGTGCAGTCATTACCATGGGTATAATCTAAGTAATTTAAGTATTTTATTTTATTTTATTTTATTTTATTTTATTTTATTTTATTTTATTTTATTTTATTTTATTTTATTTTATTTTATTTTATTTTATTTTATTTTATTTTATTTTATTTTATTTTATTTTATTTTATTTTATTTTATTTTATTTTATTTTATTTTATTTTATTTTATTTTATTTTATTTTATTTTATTTTATTTTATTTTATTTTATTTTATTTTATTTTATTTTATTTTATTTTATTTTATTTTATTTTATTTTATTTTATTTTATTTTATTTTATTTTATTTTATTTTATTTTATTTTATTTTATTTTATTTTATTTTATTTTATTTTATTTTATTTTATTTTATTTTATTTTATTTTATTTTATTTTATTTTATTTTATTTTATTTTATTTTATTTTATTTTATTTTATTTTATTTTATTTTATTTTATATTATTTTATTTTATTTTATTTTATTATTCGCTTTTCCGAATATTGTTTAATCGCTGAGTTCGCTATTACGTTAATTGCTCAAAATCGATAACAACAACAATCGTATTTGGAGCCAAAAACCGTTTTTGACTAAAAGCGCAATCTCACAGTCACCACTTAGTTTTCTCGCGTCTCCACTTTCGATCGGATGTTTCTTTTGATGTGTCCGCGTAAATTTCGTGTTCTTTATTAAAATGTGTGTAATTCGCCAGAGATTTTTATAAATTTATACGTTGCAATCGCTTGTGTTCATAAATTTCACAAAATCTTTACAATTAAAGCGGTAAAAATCGTAGAAAATGTCGGTGCGTAGTCTGCTTAATAGAAGCCGGTCGCGAGTTTTCTTTTGAGTTCGTGCATGCGCGTGTTTGTGTTTTTGTATTGTTACTGTTTATAATATAACTAGAAATATCAGACAAATGACAAATAAGTGCGAAATTAATTTAAATGTATATAATCCGCTAGGAAATCTTAAAGATCCAATGGTCGGTCGCATTACTTTTTCGCGTTTACAAGTAAGTTTTGTTAAATTTCAATTTCCATTTTCTTCGTTGTAGTTATTGCTTATTCCGTTGTGTCCCTCTTGTTTCCTGCGTCCAAATAATAGGGAGTTTCATAGCAATCAGTTGTTAATATGTGGTTCATGTCTTAATATATCCCAAAGTGGTTAGGAAATGACTATAAGAGCAATAGGGTGACCACGATTATATTGGTTGTACCACAGACGGTGTAAAATTGTGTTCTATGTCGTTGTCGCAGCTAGTTTAGTCGTGACAAAAGTTTATAGCATGGCCCTGTTATTATGGGTGAGATTGTTGCATCACTGATAACTGTGTGTTGTTGAAAATTAATAACATTGGATGTTGAATTGATTATATATCTAAATATTTGAACCCCATCACAAGATGGCATTCTCCATTACACAGTTATTGTCCAATATTTTCGACTGTCCCTTAACTTGGGTACCATTGGCCCCTTAAATGCATTCATATTTGTATTAATATCTAAAATGGAAAAAATTTGTTTCTATCTTTGATTTGTTTTTTAATTTTTTGATTGTTAAATTCAATAATCAGCTGCGAACTGTCAATAATTTACATTTCACCACCAAGTGAACTTTTCCTTGTTACGAAATTGCCAGAATATCCGTAACAAGAATTGGTTACAAAATTGTAACAAATTTCTGGTGACAAATCTTTTTAAACAAATTATTAGAATAGGGCCGTTAATGTCGATTTGCTAAATAAAATGCTCTTAGTGTCAAATCATTATAGTATCTTAATCGATGTCAGTCTTTTGGGTGGAAATGTTATAATGATGATTTTAAAATATTGGACAGTAAATAAATAAAAACCGAATAAGAAATTGTTAATCTCGTATGAAACAAATAAATATTTACAGATTCTGAAATTAACCACGGTTCGAAAACAGTTCTAGTTAACGATATTTTAGCTTCGTTGTGATATTAAAGCTTTTAGTGTTTTTTTATGTCTTGGGTTATAAATAAAAAATACTGTTATTTGTCTATCACAAATAATTATTAATTGATTAAGATATCACACCTGTTCAAAATTTTTTAAAATTATATATCTGCAAAAAAAAAAAAGAAAAAAAAAGAAAAAACAATTCTCATCTCTTAAACTTAAAAACTTAATTTCCCTTGGCACCCCATGAATGAGAGATATGGGATAGCTTCTCGCGTTGTTGTGAATTAACACGCTTTCTATTTTTAGATTCACAACTAACGGCACCTACTTGTTTATCGACGAATGCGAACGTCACTGTTTGAGAAGCTCTTACTAGACACGACGATTGAATCGACGCTTAATACTGCGAAGTTGCTGTCAACAACATTCGAGGGGAGTCGACAATGAAAGAAAATTTTATTTCTTTTTTTTTCTTTTTTAAGATGACTGGAGCCAGGTTTGAACCTACGATGTCCCGCATGGTAGTCGCGTGTTCTAACCACTATGCCACGATCTCTACCCAATGTTAAAATCGCCCATTGTTTTGTCAAAAAGTGCGTAAATGTATGAAAACCCGGTCTTATAGTGGTCTTTATGTGTATTTCGGGTACGTAGACACGTTCGGATTTTATTGATTTGTTCACGTAAGTTGTTCGACTTTACCGTGGCTACTGCGAACATTATTAGTGAAAAATTTGGACTTCCTTACAGTAATGCTGAATAAAGTGAAAAAGTAATAACTTCTTCTAAAATATTTTCAAAAAAAAAAGGTCAGAAACCAAACGGGCCCAAACCCAACGGCCCCACACAGACCTGACAATTTTTATTGCTAGTGGATGGATCTGCGCAAAGACACATGCTACTTTTCTAAGATAAACTTCGGTGGTTGGTCGTTAATGGTCTGACGTGGACGAGACATACTGGAAATTAATTTATTGCTCTTCTTGAAGCAAAACCAGGAAATAAATTAAATTTCTCAGCAAAAGATTGCGTCTACTCACTCCAGTAAGGAAACAAAAGGTTGGGTTCGGTCAGAAAACGTTGAAGTTTTAGATGGGCCAGCGTGTTTCCATGACATGAACCCTATTGAAAAGGTTGGGGGCATACTTATTCATAAAATGTACTCCAACAACAGGCATTACAATAGTGTTGCAGATTAAAATCGGCAGCAATAGCGGCTTGGGACTCCTTAGAAAGTTCAACCCCAAAAACCCTAATTAATAGTATGACCGAAAGGCATTTTTGAATTTATTCAAAACTAGCTGACCCGGCCAAACGTTGTTTTGCCACAATTACGGTGCAAAAACACAAAAAAAAAACTAAATATTGCGCCATCTTTCGGACGAACTTCAAACTACACAGAAACACTACTCACTGCCCATAGAGCATGCATATAAAACTTGGTCAAAATCGGTCCAGTAGTTTTTGAGTTTAGCGATCACGAACATACACGTAATTTTTATATATGTGGGGATAAGAGAGGTCAAACGCATTATTACAGTGTTTTTTATTTTAAATTTGCCTTTTGTTTTAATAAAAAAGTTTTATTTCGTAATTAAAAACCACTGCGTTTAATTCCGTAATCACCCCTAAATGTAAAAAATGCAAAAAAACATAAACTTAACAAAATACATTTTTGTTGTTGTTAAATGTAAAAGTGTAGTTTTTGATTCTCTTTCATTCCTAATATTCGGTTTTTGGATAATGACCCTTTAATTACATCTGCATCGAAATATAGTGGAGCGTATAGTTAAAATTAGGTGAGGATATTTATCAGTCAGTTAACCTGACTGAAAAATACCACCACCCAATATAAGATATTGTTGAAGTCTTGAGTTATTGAAATTAATAAATTTTTAATTAAAATAAAATTACTTTTGTATAACTTTTCCCCTGCTTGTGGTGAAAAATCGTCCAAAACTTGACTTATTTGTGTAGGAGGTATAGGTGCCGGTTGTGAATTTATGTGAGAAATATTAATTTTTCAAAAAAGATTATTTTGATAGGGGGTACCAAAAGGGGTGAATCAATACAGTCCTTATTCATTTCTGACTCAAATTTTCATACGTATATCTTACGAAAAATTTGACTGAATTCAGTTTACTTACAAAAAAGATGTGTTTGTAAGACTATGGGGGTGAGTTCGGTCCTTCGTATAGGAGCTACCAGAAGGGGTGTGCCAAATAGTTGGATTTTCTGGGGTTTTGCCTCCTATAACAACATAAATTAATCGACCTATTTTCATTACCCCATAAGAGTCCGTTTGGAAATTATTGGAGAAATATTAATTTTCCAAAAATACGTCATTTTGTATGGGAGGTACCAGAAGGCGTGAACCGATGTAGTCCATATTCATTCCTGAGTCCCATTTTCATAAGCGAACATCATACTCAAAAGTTGAGTGAATACTTACAAAAAAGATATGTATGTAAAACTATGAGAGTCAATTAGGTCATTTGTATGAGAGGTACCAGAAGGGGTATGACAAAGGTTTCGATTTTCTTAGGATTTGTCTGCTTTTGCAAGATAAATAAACTGACCAAATTCAAATATCCTACGATCGTCGGTTTGGAAGTTATGAAACAAGTATAACTTATCCAAAAATAGGTAATTTTGTATGGGAGGTACCAGAAGGGGTGGGGCTATTTTGCCCATTTACAATCCCATAAGTTCGTTTTGAAAAATATTAATACTGGTAAATTTTCATACCGATCCGATAAGGTTTACTCAAGTTATCCTGCTGACCAGCCAGCCAGCCAGACAGACGGACATAGCTCAATCGTCTTAAAAAGTCCTGCAACGAATTTGGTCTTAAGATACTTGGGGTCTAACTCGTCTCCTTTAATGCGTTACACTTTTTTTCGTATCAAATGACATATACCCTCATCCCTAAGGGCGATGGTATAATTAAGCGATGCTTTAAAAATATTCGATATTTCGAACTTCCATTAATTTGAACTTTTTGTCAGAACAAATTGATGAGAAATATAAGACAAAAACGAACCAAAAACCAGTACAGAAATTTCAGTTAGGTAAACTGACTGATAAATACCATCACCCAATATATGATATTGTTAAAGTCTTGAGTTATTGAAATGAATAGATTTTTAATTAAAATAAAATTACTTATGTATATTTTTTCCCCTGCTTGTGGTGCAAAATCGTCCAAAACTTTACTTATTTGTGTAGGGGGTATAGGTGCCGGTTTGGAATTTATGTGAGAAATATTAATTTTTCAAAAAAATTTAATTTTGATAGGGGGTACCACAAGAGGTGAACCAATACAGTCCTTATTCATTCCTAACTCAAATTTTCATACATACAACTTACGAATAATTTGACTGAATTCAGTGCACTTACAAAAAAAAGATATGTATGTAAGACTATAGGGGTGAATTCGGTCCTTTGTGTGGGAGGTACCAGAAGGGGTGTGTCAAATAGTTAGGTTTTCTGAGGTTTCGCCTCCAATCATAATATAAATTAACTGACTAATTTTCATTACCCCACAAATGTCCGTTTGGAAGTTATGGGAAAATTATTAATTTTCCAAAAATAGGTAATTTTGTATGGGAGGTACCAGAAGGGGTGACCCGATATAGTCCATAATCACTCCTGATTCATATTTTCATAAGCGTACAAATTACTCATAATGTGACTAAATTCAGTGTACTTAGAAAAAATATATGTTTGTAATACTATGGGGGTGAGTTCGGTCATTTGTATGGGAGGTACCAGAAGGGGTGTGTCAAATAGTTAGGTTTTCTAGGGTTTTGCCTCCTATAATAACATACATTAATCGACCAATTTTCATTACCCCCCAAGAGTCCGTTTGGAAGTTATAGGAGAAATATTAATTTACCAAAAATAGGTAATTTTGTATGGGAGGTACCAGAAGGCGTGATCTGATATAGTCCATATTCATACCTGAGTCTAATTTTCATAAGCAAACATCATACGCAAAATTTGAGTGATCTCAGTTTACTTAAAAAAAAGATATGTATGTAAAACTATAAGGGTCAATTCGGTCATTTGTATGGGAGGTACCAGAAGGGGTGTGTCAAATAGTTAGGCTATCTGAGGTTTCGCCTCCTATCACAACATTAATTTATCGACCAATGTTCATAACCCCCCGAGTGACTGTTTTGAAGTTATTGGAGAAATATATAATTTCCAAAAATAGGTCATTTTGTATGGGGGGTACCAGAAGGCGTGATCTGATATAGTCCATATTCATACCTGAGTCTAATTTTCATAAGCAAATATCATACGCAAAATTTGAGTGATCTAAGTTTACTTGCAAATAAGATATGTATGTAAAACTATAAGGGTCAATTCGGTCATTTGTATGGGAGGTACCAGAATGGGTGGGGCACAGGTTTCGGTTTTCTTAGGGTTTTTCTACTTTTGCAAGATATATAAACTGACCAAATTCAAACATCCTCCGGTTGTCCGTTTGGACGTTATGGAAGAAATATTAATAGGTAGGTAAATAGGTAATTTTGTATGGGAGGTACCAGAAGGTGTGGGGCTATTCAGCCCATTTACAATCCCATAAGTTCGTTTTGAAAAATATTGGTACTGGTAAATTTTCATACCGATCCGTTAAGGTTTACTCGAGTTATCCTGCTGACCAGCCATCCAGACAGACGGACATAGCTCATTCTTCTTAAAAAGTTCTGAAACGAATTTGGTCTTAAGATACTTGGGGTCTAACTCGTATCCTTTAATGCGTTTCACTTTTTTTCGTATCAAATGATATATACCCTCATCCCTAAGGGTGATGGTATAAAAACTCGGAAAATATTATAACAATGGCTATGTTTTTTGGTATCCTATATAGGAGACCGGTATAGGATACCAACAAAACGCTTCGCCGCTAACAAAATGCAATTACTTGGCAGCACAGTAATTTATGTCAAATAATTGTTAGTTTTCTTTTCAATCATTCGTAAATATCGTATTAATTGTGTTTTGAATTTTTGTTGACATTTTCGAGAAATGTTGTAATATTTGTATAAAAATGATGTACATGACCCTTCTTAGGATCTAGTGTTCCGCAGGGACCTTAAGCCACAAATTGGAACTTTTTTTCTACGATTTGAATAACAAATAAGCTGTAAAATAACATTTTATTGAAAAAATATCATTCGAATGCAAATTATTTTATTTTACGTTCTCTTTTCTATTTTTTGTTACCCCTGCAATATAAAATTTGGTCACATTTTTATTTTTACTACTTTTTTGAACAACTTATCCCAGTTAAACTTAGCATGTAAATGTATCCCGTTAGCGTATATGGGATAGCATTTGTATGGCTAAGCGGATATAAGTTACGAACAAAACGCAACCAATATCACTTTAATAATATAACTTTAATAAAATTCGTAATGAAATTGGAATAAAGGATTTTTAATTCATAACCACTGTTTTCATTCAAGAGAGCAAAGCTTTTCTCTCAAATAAAGTTGAGGTTTGGTTTTATCCGTGTCGTTTGATACCTTTGATATAGTTTTGTCATGTATACACCTTTGCGACTGAAACCCAAAAAAGTTTCAATCACGTACTAAATGCTTTGACAAGCTGATTTATGTAAAACGTTAAATTTTTTTCGAATACTTGATCATTTAATAATTTCCTGATTCTAGGGAAATGTACTCTTTGCTATCACATATTCTGAGGATTTTCTCTAATAAATGTAAAAATAAACCATTTCCATCGCAATACTTCTCTCGCAATTAGTAAATAATATTTTTGTTAACTATTCGCAGATAATTGGTTAATATCAATACGTTTGAAATAAACAAAAATACATTACACATTGATAGCAAAATGCTGGTCTTTAGAAAAATAATATAAAACTCACTTACACATTAATGTAATACACAGTTTTCGGTAGTTCAAAGTACAAAATATTTAAATTTAAAATTTGCAATGGAAAAAAAAGCAAGACCAGCTAAAAACAAAATGCTAACAACGTTATCAACAACCAACGCCAAGAGATAACTGCGCCTAAAACGTGATTGCAATTCGCAAAACTCCAATCCGCAATATGAGCAAACTGTTTAATAGTTGTTTTTCTACGTTTTTTCTGTGATGTTTTCTTTTTATTTTTTTCGTACTGTACTGGGGTGCCCAATGATAGATGCTGAGAGTGGAATTACTATGTGCATATTTTCATATACGGAGTAGTGGTGGGAAATATTTTTTGATACCATTAAATGTGTAATTATGAATAATATTGCATTCAATGGATGAGATAAAGAAGATTTTATAACTCTTGGTAAGTAAATACTCTCTGTAATGTTAAACCCACCTTAATGCTTAACTCATGAAAAGTATTGATAAGAATTTCCCATCAGAAAATCATGACTGTTAGTACTTTATACTTTTATTACTATTAAAGAAAAAAGTTTAGAACATTCCTCATTCTAATGGTCTATAATAATGGGTCATACTTATCCATGGACACTCTTCAGATACGAAGAAAAACTTTGTGACAAAAAAAGATGTGATTGGCTTAAAGTTACGTCCACCTCAAACTTCCTTTTTTTGGCGGTATACAATTTTATAAAATTAAGTTTAGTGTAAATATCTATCTGAGCTACGACATAGCCGAAGATAATTGCCATACTATTTGTATTTGTTGAATTTTTTTGCCCGCTGTGCAGACTTAACAACTATGTATGTTTATGTTTAGATCATATTGTTAACTTTAAATTTAGACATTTTTAAGCGTGATCGAATATTTCCATTGCAAGATATCTAAAGCCAGTCAAACCCTTATTGTTTCCTCACTCTACCCTCGTTAACTCGACGTTAAACAGATGTCACAAGTTGAACAGCAAAGTTTGTGATAGAGTGAATATTGAAACCTTGAGTTTTCCCTGCCATGTTTTATTCGCGTTGGTTTGTTCGCTCGCCCGTTTGATTGTTTGTTGGGTCGGGGCCATTGTTTGTTTAAGGACCTCTAAATTAGGGAAGCCAGAGGGGTGAGAAGAGCGTGCGAATGAGGGAGATGTGTCGCAGATACATAAAAAATCGGGCAAATGTCGCCAAAGTAAACAATAGAGTGACAACTAACTTCATTCTGATGCATGTGCAGTGGCCTCAAAAATCAATGAAGATACCCGAAAACATCACAGCCGGCAATAGCAGCAATAACACCACAGGCAGCAGCAACAACTACTGCCAACACAAACATGGCTCAGAAAATTTGACACCATTTTTTGTACGAGGATTCATTGAGTTCGCACTCGTAATGTAATGTTGTCGCTGTGGTTGTGTATGTTTTTTTGGTAGTTGTACTTTCTTTCCGATGCATGTCGGTCGCTCTTTGTTGTCACTTTTTTCGCTTTGTGATTTCACATTGAAAACTTTTCGATTTATTTATTTTTTTTATCCCCTTTGCCAGTGCGAATGGGAGCGAGCGGGAAGTTTTTTAATATGTCATCGTAGTTGAACTTGCATTGAATGTCAAAATGTAGAGTATGTTCTTGCCTCCCCCCTTCCCATAACACCAACACTCTTTTGCATCATCGACAATACCGCAAAAGTGTTGTTGCCATAATCGGAATAGTGGAAAAAAGATGGACAAAATGATGTTGAGGCTTTTGGGCCTTCAAGTTAATGTTGTTGTTGTTGGGGGCACAGAGAAATAAGTCAATCATTTTGTTATGCATTCAAGTCAATAAATGTTGTACCACAGTACTTGTTACCAATTTGTGATGAGTTCAATACACAAATGGCAGCAGCGAATGCAATTTTCGTTTGTGTTACTTGAAATCGGAGGGTGGGTGAGAAATGATGGGTGGCAGAGAGATAAAGGCAATTTCTGGTCTTGGCATATGGTGATTTCAGAGACTTCCAGCAATTCGAAAAATTTTACTGTGTTCTATATAATACAAAAACAGATTTGGGGGATTATCCTATATAATAATATAATATAAAAATATAAAAATATAAAAATATAAAAAAATAAAAATATAAAATTATAAAAATATAAAATAATAAAAATATAAAAATATAAAAATATAAAAATATAAAAATATAAAAATATAAAAATATAAAAATATAAAAATATAAAAATATAAAAATATAAAAATATAAATATATAAAAATATAGAAATATAAAAATCTAAAAGTATAAAAATATAAAAAATATAAAAAAATAAATACTTAAAAATATAAAAAAAAATAAATATTTAAAAATATAAAAATTTAAAAATATAAAAATATTAAAAAGAAATATAAAAACATATATATATAATAAAATAAAAACATAATTGTATAAAAAAATAAAAATATTAAAATATACAAAAATATAAACTAAAATTTTAAATATATAAAAATAATTAAATGTTTAACAATAAGAATTGTTTGCACATGGCCTCAGGGACTCTAATTTTCGCTACTTATTCGGGAATAATCAGTCTTATTTCATCTATAGTCAAACATTAAACCACTGTAAACAAAAATTGTGACATAGTGGAGCAAAATGGAGTTTAGGGGTTTCTTACTGTGATCAAATGATATAGTTTGACATTGGTTTGGTTCACTCCTGATTTTTTTAACATTTCATTATGATCAGAGAATATTTCTTTTTCAGAGAATATTTCTGTCGATGATTCTAAGCCTTTACCTTTGTCCAAAGTTGACTTTTAAATAGTTTTTCAAAATTGGACCAAAAATGTCCCATACGGGTGGGAGCTAGAGGCTTAAAATGTTCCGAAAAAATATTCCCCTAACTGTTTTAATATATGTCTCTGAAGACATGAAATACCCCAAACGTATTTTTACAGATGATTTTTCATATTCTTTGATTCGACTTTTGACAAAAAAAAATTAAACTACAAACCACTGTAAAAAAAATTTGTGACGTAGTGTAGCAAAATGGATATTGGTTTGGTTCACAACCGAAAAAGTGTGTTGCACTGTGTTATCTCATCCTTTAGCCCTTGAAATAACCCCCAAGAAATAAATCAAATGATCTTCACGGGTAATTGACATCGCCACCACGTGAGATAACACGGCCATTGAGTTTGTCGCGCAAAAGAGCCATTGTTTCGTTAGCTGTGTGGCAAGTGGCACCGTCCTGTTAAAACCACATATCGTCCACATCCATATCATCCGATTCGGGCCATAAAAACTTCATTATCATGACCGGCCTCATTTTGAAAAACATACGGCCCTATGATGCCGCCAGCCCATAAACCGCACCAAACAGTCACTCTTTGTGGGGGCATTGGTTTTTCGATCATCACTCTTGGATTATCATTCGCCCGAATGCGGCGAATGACGAATCCACTGAGGTGAAAATTTGCCTCATCACTGAAGATAAATTTCTTCTAAATTTGATCATCCACTGTTGCCATTTCTTGTCACCATTCTAACCATTGACGACGTTTGGAATGGTCAAGAGGCTTTAGTTCTTGAGTCTATTGCACCTTGTAAGCGTGTAAATGCAAGTCTTTATGCAAAATGTTCATTAACGACGAGTGTGAGAGAGGATACGACGACGAGTTGAGGTGGACGGCTCTTCAGCCACACTATCGTGAACAGCAGCTATATTTTCGGCAGTACGACCTGTACGCGCATGAACTCGTGTTTTCACATCTCCTACAGACCCGATTTGCTGAAATTTTTGCACGATTTTTCCGATTGTACGCACATTTGGACGATTAAATTCACCAAAAAAAAGTCACGAAGTGCACGATATGCATTTTGATTTGAATGCCCATTTTCATAATAAGCCTGAATAATTTTAAAGCGTTGCTCGATTGTGTATCTTTCCATGGTTTAAATTGAGTTGGTCTGAAACTAAGAAATGTCAAATGAAATGTAGAAAAGAACTTGACGTTTAGGTGTGGTTCACAGTCAATATCGGCCCTTACAATTTAACCACCCTTTACTACACATTTTACATTATATAAAATCGTACTTACTTACTTAATACTTACTTAATTTCCCTTTGTACCCCATGGATGAGGTATGGGATAGCTTCTCGCGTTGTTGTGAATTAACACGCTTTCTATTTTAAGATTCACAACTAACGGCACCTACTTGTTTATCGACGTATGCGAACGTCACTGTTTGAGAAGCTCTTACTAGACACGCCGATTGACTCGACACTTAATACTGCGAAGTTGCTGTCAACAACATTCGAGGGGAGCCGACAATGAAAGAACAATTCTTTTTAAGATTACTGGAGCCAGGTTTGAACCTGCGATCTCCCGCAATGTAGTCGTGTGTTCTAACCGCTATGCCACGGCCGGTCCCATACACCACTTTGAAATTGTATTCGTCTTTAACGTATTCACGCCCCCCAACGTCCCCAACGAGTAGATTGTTTGTTCGTCGGAACTAACAACAAAGTGTTATCGTCGTACATCATTAGACCCATTTCAGCTGATTCCTTGTGTGTACTTGAGAAGGCTGAGAGGGCTGCAGTAACATCCTGCAGTTTTTGGCCAATGATGGATATATCATCAACATATGCAAGTAGCATATGACTTTAAACTTGATGACATCATAGCACGTTTAAAATCAACCACATTGTTTGGTCAAATTACATTAACACAGTTCCCTTTTATGTACTTCAATTCCAAATTGCATTTCTTCGCCATTTTATACCATTCCCACATTTAACTCATCTTATTATTTGAAGTGGCTTTCTTGTTTTGCTTCTGCTGCTGCTTATTTTTTTGCGAACTTTTGAAGTTTGTTGCATTTGTGCTCCCATTCGCATTTGCAGGAAGAGGTTCATGGCCCATACGGACGAATTTTTTTTGTTGGCTTATTATACTACTGTGTCCAATTTTCCCCAAATAATACAAATAAACACAAATGAATTTATACAATACAAACATAGTACAATATATATACTATATATATACTAGTAGAGGAACAGACTGTGTGTGTTTGTGTGCAATTATATATATCTGTATTTGTATGTTTGCTTCGATGTTTCCATCAATTATATTATTTGAAAATGTATGAGAGTGTATGTGTACTACTGCTGCTGCTGTATCTGTAGAGGGTTTGTCCAATAAATTTCTATAAATTTATTTTATAACATCAATAATATTGTTGATTGACCCAAATTGTTGGCACAGCACAATTGTGCAACGAGTTGTGGTTTGGTTGTTTGGTTGGTGTTGCAAACATACAAAAAATCTTTTAAAGAAATTACACAATTTTCATTAAATATAATGCAACTTTGATTGCAGTTAGTACAAGATTGAACTAATTTCAAATCTTTATCTCCAGTGAAGAGTAAAAATTTTTTGTACGTAAATTCATTTCTTTTTACAATATGAAAGATTATATCTGAAGTAGTGTGAACTAGTTGTGAATGACATGTTAAGGTGTTTCCATCTATTAAGCTTATCTGTATGTATTTAATAAAATCCAATTAAATCGGATGTGAATATGTTGCTAATATAAACTATGTCAGGTTTTTAATATAACAAGTTTAGTAGGTCATATTTTTACAAATAATCTTAATTACTTACTTTACTTAAGTGGCCAGTTACAACTTACGAACGTGGTTCATAAATTTGAGGCCTGAAGCAATAAAGAATTCCACACGCTTCGGTCTTCTGCGTGTGTTGTCCAGTTAGTCCTACAAGATGATGCCACGTCGCCAACCACTTGGTCCTTCCAGCGGAGTTTTGGTCTCCCTGCTCTGCGCCGCCGAGCATTTACATACATCCAGGCAACATGTCCCAGCTATTGTGGTCGTTGAATTCTGACTCTTTTATCTTCGTCGATGTCGTGGTAAAGCTCATATACATAGCTCATGGTTTATCCGAAACTCGCCATCGACACAGATAGGTCAATATATTTTTCGAAGTACTTTTCTCTCGAATACTCCCAGGTTTTGTATGTCCGTTGTAGTAAGCACCCATGATTCGGCAGCATACAACAGAACGGGTAAGAGCTGTTTCTTAGAATTCCGAGTTAAGGTGGTGTTACTAAAGTTCTGCCGAAGTCCGTAGAAACCTCTATTGGCTAGCACTATTCTCCGCTTAATTTCTTGGCAGACATTATTTTTCTTGTTGACGGAAGATCCGAGGTAGGTAAACCCATCGACTACCTCAAAACAATAATTGCCAACGTTCACGGTGCGTCCCTACCGAGAGGACTCTTTGTTCGTCGAAATCATTATTTAGTTTTGTCCTCGTTGACCGCTAAACCCATTTTTGCTAGTGATGAGAAAACTGCAGTAACAAATAATCTTAAACGCAATATAATTTGTACAAGTGAATATGATGTAGAAAGTTATGTTATATTAATGTAAAAATGCAAGATGACAAAGATTATTACTAGCCATAAGTCGTAGGATTCTAAAACATACATCAAGACAGGTAGAACCAGTTTCTGGTATAGCTGGATTTTCGTTCGTCGAGATAGGGATTTTACGGTAAATCGCTTGCCAAAACCGTATTAGCATCTATTAGCAAGCAGGATTCTTCTTCGGATTTCAACTCTGACACTATTACTTTCAATTGATGGCGGCGCCTAGGCAGATGAAATCAATTACCACTTCGAAAATCCAAAACGAGTACATTTTTCTGTTTGTTGAAACTAACAACTTCGATTTGTCCTCGTTCACCGTTAGACCCATTGTATATGATTGCTTCTATATATCTGAGAAGGCTGCAGTCATATCCCGAAGTTTTCGGCCGATGACGTCTATATCATCAATAGCATATGACTTTTGTTGAATATCGTGTCACTCATATTTACTGCAGCTTTCCTTATAATCATCTCCATCACTATGTTGAAAAGGTCACACGATAGACCGTCGCATAGTTTAGGCCTCGTCTGGTGTAGAATGGCTCCGTAAGGTCCTTGCCAATCTTCACTGAAGATTTCATGTCAGACAGCGTCATTCCGCAGAGGCGTATAAGCTTCGAAGGAATACCAAACTCAGCTTTTGTTAAATATCGTGCCACTCATATTTACTGCAGCTTTCCTCATTATCATCTCCATCACTATGTTAAAAATGTCACAGGCTTTTTTATCTCGGGTCTTTACGATGATTTTCTGAAGCGTTAATTATGGTCAGGTGTTGATTCACCATGCCTAAAGCCAGGTCTTTCTCATAGCACACTCGACTATACCTTATATGCGATGGGTAAAAGGCTGACCCTGTGGTAGTTGGAGCATACTTTTTCACTTTATATCAGCACAGCATATAATACGCTTAGATATCAGTTAGCGGACATGCACTCGTGAAGCCAAATGGTGCGTAGGAGCTGATGCATGCTCGTTACCGCACTTAAAGTACGTCGGCGCCGACAGCTTCTAACCTAGGTTTGGCTTGGTGGCGGGCAATCTAAGCCGTCGTCGACTATGGGCGTGATACCTTTAGGTACGCTGCCTTCCGGAACCAGCACACTATGCGTATTTGTAATCAGATGTCCACCCTTACAGGACAAGCACCGTAATCTTTTGTTTTTACTTTCTGGTACAAATTTCAAGCTTCAACTCTATCCCTGTTCCTCTCCATATCATAGCTCTCCCGTTTCTTGATTTGAATTTAATATGTACGCTAAAATATGTGCCTCGCCCGTTGTACTGCCTCCTTCGGCCTGTTCCTAACAACTCGGGTTAAAATTGGCTATAGCGTTACTCTGTTAGTAGAATCCTGTTTCTCAGACGCTATGTGACATTCTTCATCGTACCAGGTTGCACGGTTGTTGTGCCGGTTGGAGAGCAGTAGGCAGTGGCTATCTCTGGGGTTTGCAGCTTTGTTATGTTCATTTTTCTTTGTGACTAGTTACGTGCATTTTTCGCTATGCTCAGTCTTGTGTAGACCTTAGCTGCAACCAGGTTATGGTCCAAGCCAATGTTAGCACCACGAATCACGCTCACGTCCATGATGCACGTGATGCACGTCATAGATAACCGTATGATCAATTTGAATTTTTTTGTTTTGAAAGGGGGATAGCCAAGTTGCATTGCGAATATTTTTGACCGACATCTGGTTTCATTCACTTCCAAGTTCCTTGCCTCTGCGAAGCTAAGTAGCCTAAACCCATTGTCGGAAATGTTAGCTGAATTTACCGATTGATGGACCAAATCTCCCAGCCCAGGGCTTCCGATCGATCGAACATGAACTTCTTCCATTTTGCTTTTGCATTAAAATCTCCCAGGACAATTTAAATGTTGTGGCCAGGGCAGGGGTCGTATGTTTCCCTTTAGCTTATTTAAGCTCATCACTTTTATCTTCCGTCGGGGCATGTGCACAAATCAGTGATGTTTAAAAATTTCCCGGATTGAACCGCGAGACAGGTACATATCCTTAAATCATGGTCCTTATTATGTTTGCCTCGGTCGTCAACATTTGGCGTGGTGTTCCGTTTGTTAATATTTCTTTTTCGTACTTTCATAGCCAGGCCTTTCGTAGGAGGCTTTTCGTCTTCGATTTAAGAATAAAATCGCTCAAATCCTTCAAATTCATAAAAGTTATTCATTTTGATATCTCTGGCGCTTGATTCAAACACATACATATGTTGCGAAATGCCACCAGCAAATTGACAAAATTTAACATACCTACAATTATACAAAGGAAGTTCTACAATATCTTAAACAGAAAACTTCCACCACTGAAACCATTTACACTTGTACCGGCATATATAAAAAAATGTTAATGGCCACAACTATTGACTGGTAACCAGAAAGTCACACACACTCACACAGTGTGAGGAGTGTGTGCGTGTGTGAAAGAGAGTGTACTAAGTATTTCCACAACAAAACGTGTTGTTGTTTTTTGGTTGATTTCTCCGTATGTATTTCATGAAACATTTTTTGATTTCGACATTGGCTTGACCACCGGACGTACTGAGGGTACGGTCGAGTGACTGAATGATCGACAGCGGAATGAGTGAAAAGATGAAGTGTGCGAAGTTTAAAGTCAGATGATGGAGTTTTATTTGTGCCCGGATAGTAAACAGTGTGTATGGCTTTTGGTTTGCAAAAAGTTTTTTTGTTCGATGTTGTTGTTCAGTATACAATGGATATGTTCATACATATACGTACGTAAAGCAACCAATACATTTGTGAATGAAAATTAAGTAGGAAGTACGTGATGTGAAGTGCTTAAATTACTAATTGTGTAGGCCTTTAATACAATTTTTGCACATTTTAAGATATTTAATAAGTATGAGTATTTCTTGATACATACGGATTTCGTAATAACTAAAGTTAGACAGGTATTCTAATGTTTGGCAGCTATGCTTTTACTAAACCAGGTGATTAACTTTAACTTTAAATTTAAATATGTTATGAAGTTAAGAAAAAACCATTGTAGTCCTTGATTTTTGCTTTAACAACAGTACTTTTTGGTACAATAAAGTACTTATTAGTACATGTAAAGTACTTTTTGGTATAATAAAGGTTCCTTTTAATACAACAAGTTGTACTTTTTGGTATCAATGAAGTACTTGTACAAGTGTACTATTTATGTACAATAATAGTACTTTTTGGTACAATAAATTGTATTTTTTAGTAAAATTAATTTACTTTTTGGTACAATAAATTGTACTCATTGTTACAATAAATGTAGTTTCTTGGTATAATAAATGTATATTTTGATAAATTAAATTGTACTTTTTGTTATAGAGTAGAATTTAATTTTAATATTATCGCTTTAGGGATAAAACATAGTTTTGCCACGCCACGAGAATAACAATTTCGTCTGCAAATTTGAACCTGAAGTGCCGATTACTATCTGTGTACCAAATTTTATCTCTCTGGGGCTAAAATTTAGTTTGGTCACACCCCATACGCCCACTGATCCAAAATTAATATGTCGTCTGCTTATTTATTAAAATTTTATTTCATTAGGGCTTACATACAGTTTTACCATGCCCACTGGACCAAAATTAAAATTTCGTTTGCATATTCATATTCATATTGGCGAGTACTATTTGTGTACCAAATTTTATATCTCTAGGTCTAAAATACGCCCACTTCGGTGAAGGTGCAAGGTCATAATAGTAAAACCCCTAAAGGGTTTGGCGTTTCAAAGTCAAAATTGTTTTTATGACCTTTTATATTTAGTCCCAAAAAATCAAGATGGACTAATCTTATCGAATGAAATCTTCGAAAAATTTTCATTTGTCGAATTTTTTTCATACCCAAGTATTATACTGTACATATGTAGCGAGATTGCATATGATAGTCGCTACCAGAGAACGGCAAGGTTACACCCTAATAATATGTGTACCCGAATCATTTGTGCCTTTACGATACTTAGAGTGTGATCGGCACTCTAAAACAAGGGTTGTTGCCTTGTACTGATTATTTCGAACATGCTCATACGCACAATCGCAAACCGATTTTGTGCTCTTTTTCTGCATGTATACATGAGTTGAGGCCGATCAAAATGCTAAAGCAAAAGTTATGAGAGAAATTGAGAGCACAACACTTGAGACAAACAATATGTGAGAGACACGTGTGTTGTTGTTATTCTTGCATTAGCTTCATACATGCATACATATTTGTTTTTGAATACCCAACTAGCATTTAGACGTTTGTTTGACGATCACGATTGTTTCACGACTGGATTTCCAATCGTCACCACGATTATCGGAGCAGAACTCGAAATCATAACTGTAAAACATGAGCGTTTCGCTCACAGCGCATTATTGCGCATTGCTTTTTGTGATCTATCGTTGCTTTTCGTACATTTTCTTTGAGTGCACTGTGCCGTTCACTTATCCACGCAAAATTTTTGGGTGTCTGGTGAAATAGAATCTATGCTTACTGTTTGAATGAGTGACGTAATGCAAAAACGCGGAACACGGAAAGCGATTTGTGCGTTTGGGTGTGTTATTCTTTTCTTGCTGTTTGTGAGTGCGACAAGCATTCCAAATTTATAAGTTTGATTCGGGTGCCAAAAAGTGACACCCTTGACGTTCTCTGGTCGCTACATATGTATGTAGAACATATGAGTAATAGTAATTTTTTCAATATTATGGATTTATGGGTTTCAAACACAATGCAACATCCAATCTGGGGGTGGGAAATTCCAAGTCAGGGTGGTGGTATAAGGTCTTTTTAGTGAAATTGGTTGGGGTATTCTACAACTCGTCGTACTACAGAATGAGAAATCATCAATGATTCTTCAGCTATAAAGGGTGGTTAAATTGTAAGGGCCGATATTGAATGTAAAAAACACCTAGATGTTAAGTTCTTTTCTGCATTTCATTTGACATTTCTCAATTTTAGACTAAATTAATTTGAATCATGGAAAGATACACAATCGAGCAACGCGTTAAAGTTATTCAGGCTTATAATGAAAATGGGCGTTCAAATCAAACTGCATATTGTGCACTTTGTGATTTTTTCGGTCAATTTAATCGTCCAAATGTGCATACAATCGGAAAAATAGTGCTAATTTGAGCAAACCGGGTCTTTAGGAGATGTTAAAACACCAGTGCATGTGCGTACAGCTCGTACTGCAGAAAATATTGCTGCTGTTCGCGATTGTGTGGCTGAAGAGCAGTCCATCTCAATTCGTCGTCGTGCCCAACAATTGCACCTCTCACGCTCGTCGTTATTCTGACACAATCCACCCACAAAGAGTGACTGTTTGGTGCGGTTTATGGGCTGGCGGCATCATCGGGCAGTATTTTTTTTTTTTCAAAATTAGACCTGTCAGTTATTGTGAATGGTGTTCGATATCGTGAAATGCTAACGAACTTTTCATTGCCCGAATTGGAAGATTTGGATGTGGACGATATGTGGTTTTCACAGGACGGTGCCGTTATATGAAACGTTGTACGAATAGATTAAAGGAATTGTAATTCTTAATTAATTATTTAAATTTGTTTCAGCATAATCGGACAAGTGGTTCTCGAGTTATGTCAAACAAAAGAGCCTAAAACGTGACAAATTTCCCTATACGATACTTACTAACTTCAAATCGATATTTAATTATTATGGCATATTACTTGATAACTTTTCTTTTGGGGCTACTTTCACGTGAAGTTCTCAGAATTGAGTCCCAAATCAATGAGCTGAAAAATTTTGCTCTTTGTACTTTCACGATTATAGCAACAATAGTTTGCTCTGGCCTCCTTTTTGAATTTGAAAGGGCGGATTTCGATAAAACTTTCAATCTAATTTTATAGTTAGCATGACCATATCAATTTTTACGATTATAGCTTTATCCGATTGGTCGGGGTTGTACTATAAGTTTTATCCCTTTTTGGCCATTTTTATACCTTCACCCAGTCAATTAGTCGGTCACCAAACAATTTTTAGTAAATAGAATATACATAGATTTTACTACAATCGTTCTATTAATATGACCGATACTACGATATTTTTAAAAGGGGCGTGGGACCGCCCATTTCCTGTGAGACATAAGTAACATATGTAGAAAATTTCATTTTCCTACCTTTAATGGGTGGTGAGATATGACCGATTGAAACTTTTATTTGTGTGAGCGGTAACACGCCCCTTTGTTTAATTATGCTTTCATGTAACCTATTAAAGAGGCCCTACCACATGTTAAAAAATTTTATTGCAGTCGGTTCATTTTTTTGGCCGATATAACGATTTTTTCAAAATGGGCGTGGCACCGCCTACTTCCTTGCGAGACATAATCCTTCTTGCACCAGTAACATATGTGGCAAATTTAATCTTCATTCCTTTAATGGCTCCTGAGATATGACCAGTTGCATTTCATTGCAATCGGTCCATTTCTTTGGCCGATATAACGTTTTTTATCCCCTAACCCTAAGGGTAGGAGGGTATATATCATTTGATACGCACCGAAAGTATAACACATAGAAGAGGTCATTTCACATCTTAGGTTTCTTTTAACCAAATTCGATTCATGACTTTTTGAGCCATTTGAGCCATATCCGCTTGGCTGTCTTTCTGGCTTTCCGGCTTTTACGCACGATAACTTTCAAAAGACCCAACCAAATGTTTTGAAACTTTGCACGAGTTAATATTTCCCCAAAACTACTTACAGTGTTACAAATGGGCTACATGGTCACTCCCCATCTTGTACCTCCCATACAAATACCAAATCCCGCCCACTTTTGAAATCGAGTATAATATCAACACACCAAACGTGATCCTGCCCAATTTTTTTTAATTAATAAAGCTATACCAGGATAAAGTTTTGGAGAAAAAAACTTGTAGTTTTGCCACGCCCCTTTTTGTACCTCCCATACAAATGTATCACTCCGCCCACTTTAGAAATCGAGTAATAATATCAATATCAATATCAATATCAATATCAATATCAATATCAATATCAATATCAATATCAATATCAATATCAATATCAATATCAATATCAATATCAATATCAATATCAATATCAATATCAATATCAATATCAATATCAATATCAATATCAATATCAATATCAATATCAATATCAATATCAATATCAATATCAATATCAATATCAATATCAATATCAATATCAATATCAATATCAATATCAATATCAATATCAATATCAATATCAATATCAATATCAATATCAATATCAATATCAATATCAATATCAATATCAATATCAATATCAATATCAATATCAATATCAATATCAATATCAATATCAATATCAATATCAATATCAATATCAATATCAATATCAATATCAATATCAATATCAATATCAATATCAATATCAATATCAATATCAATATCAATATCAATATCAATATCAATATCAATATCAATATCAATATCAATATCAATATCAATATCAATATCAATATCAATATCAATATCAATATCAATATCAATATCAATATCAATATCAATATCAATATCAATATCAATATCAATATCAATATCAATATCAATATCAATATCAATATCAATATCAATATCAATATCAATATCAATATCAATATCAATATCAATATCAATATCAATATCAATATCAATATCAATATCAATATCAATATCAATATCAATATCAATATCAATATCAATATCAATATCAATATCAATATCAATATCAATATCAATATCAATATCAATATCAATATCAATATCAATATCAATATCAATATCAATATCAATATCAATATCAATATCAATATCAATATCAATATCAATATCAATATCAATATCAATATCAATATCAATATCAATATCAATATCAATATCAATATCAATATCAATATCAATATCAATATCAATATCAATATCAATATCAATATCAATATCAATATCAATATAAATATCAATATCAATAATATCAACCCAACGCGATCGTGCCTAAATTCTGTATTTTGTTAAGCTATAACAGGATAAAGTTTTGGAGGACAAATTGGTAGTCTAGCCACGCCCCTTCTGGTACCTCCCATAGAAATGTACAATTCCTCCTAGTTCATTGTCGAAGACTTTTACAACATGACCTAGCCAACGCAACCGTTGCACATTAATGCGTCTGACCACGTCAATGTCATGGTACAACTCGTACAGCTCATGATTCATACGACGCCGATACTCTACGTTAACGATGATGGGCCCATATATTTTACGGAGTATTTTTCTCTCGAATACCGCCAGAACCGATTCATCCGCTTGTGTCATAACCCAGGATTCTGAACCATACATTAAGACATGTAGAACCAGTATCTGGTATAGCTGGAGTTTTGTTCGTCGAGAGAGAGCTCTGTCATTAAATCGCTTACTTAGTCCGTAGTAGCATTTATTTGCAAGCAGGATTCTTTTCCGGATTTCTAGGCTGACATTATTTGCATTGTTGATGGCGGAGCCTAGGTTGAAACAATTATCTACCACCTCGAAATTATAGTTGTCAACTTTCACGCAGTTTCCCAAACGAACAGATTCTTTGTTCGTTGAAACTAATAACTTCGTTTAGTCCTCGTTCACCGTAAGGCCGATTTTCGCTGATTCCTTCTGTATACCTGAGAAAGCTGCAGTCACATCCCGCAGCTTTCGACCGATGATTTCAACGTCATCAGCGTACGCGAGTAGCATGTGCCACTGGTGTTTACTGCAGCTTTTCTCATTATCATCTCCATCACTATGTTGAAGAGATCGCACGATAGGCCATCACCTTGTTTTAGGCCTCGCCTAGTACAGAATGGCTCCGTAAGGTCCTTGCCAATCTTCACTGAAGACTTTGTGTCAGTCAGCGTCATTCCGCAAAAACGTATTAGCTTCGCTGAAATACCTAAGTCAGCCATGGCTTCAAGTAATTTCTGCCGTATCGTTCTGTCGAAGGTAGCTTTATAGTCGACGAAAAGATAGTACGTATCGATCTGTTTCTCTTGGGTCTTTTCCAGGATTTGCCGAAGTGTGAATATCTGGTCAGTTGTTGATTTCCAGGCCCAAAGCCACACTGATAAGGCTCGATCAGGTTGGATAACACTGGCTTTAGTCTTTCACATAGCACACTCGACAGGACCTTATACGCGATGGGTAAAAGGCTAATCCCGCGGTAGTTGGAGCACACACTTGGATCACCTTTTTCCAGCACAGCACGCTTAAATTTCAATCGTCGGGCGTGCACTCTTTAAGCCAAACCGTGCGCAGGAGCTGGTGCATGCTCTTTATCAGCTCCTCGCCACCGGACTTGAAGAGCTCTGCCGGTAGACCGTCGGCACCGGTTGCTTTGTTGTTTTTCAGCCACGATATTGTTCTTCTTACCTCGGCTTGACTTGGTGGTGGGCAATCTAAGCCGTCGTTTATCAGATGCAGGCATTTTAATTTATGAGCTCTATAGCCGGTGCCACGCTCTTTTTACCTCCTAGCGGTCCGAATTTCCAAAAATGCCTTCTTAGTGGGTATACAAATCCGAGAGGAAGCCGACTTTTTTTTCCTACGTAGTAATTAAGAAAAATGGCGTGATAATGTTTTTTTCAACAGAACCAAATTTGGCTGCTGAACCCGAAATTATAATGTATTACAACAAAACCGTATTCGAAATCCAAAGGTATTTTCAAAATTGTTTAATCGACCAGCAATGCAAGATGTTCTTGGACGATAAATTAGAAATAAAGTAAAAGAAAATATATCCCACTTTGGAAATTGCGAGCCAACAAAACCAAAAGAGAAGAAAAAAACGGAAAGCTTGTGCAAGTCGCCTACGAAAGTTATTAAAGGAAGTTTTTTTTTAATTTTTTCCAACTTTCAACACTCAATTATTTATCCAAATTTGCCATGCAACCAAATTATGTAAAGATAAATAAAGATGAAATGCAAATTGTAAATCCCAATTGAGTTGGGTACTTATTTTACTTATTATTTGTGGGTGGTTCACATGAATATTATTTTATTTTTTTCTTAAGAATGCACACATGCACTCTTCATGTACGCAATGTTATACAATATTTTTGAACTTTCAATTCCCAAGAATCGATACAACGTAAATAAAAGCGTCTGTGTGGAACTATCTTTATTCAAGAGCTGTTTTTTGCACATCAGCTTCGTTTATTGATTGGAGAAGGTATGATAATTTCTGGTAAAATTCACTATCTTCAGATGCATTATGGTGAAATCTTGTGGAAATCTTCAATACAAAACAAAAAATTGTTAACAACAAAAAACAGTATACTAGGGATTTTAAATTTTTGCCACTGACATGCATTAACATTTTTAGTAAACTGGATTTTGACTAACTAGTTGATATCTAAGATGTTTAGCATTAGATGGTAATGCCAGAAACCCTTTTCTCTATATGCACAACATTAATCTTGATCTTGTTGAACCTATAACTATTTGATTTAAATTTCGTCTCCGCTTGTCATACTGCACCCTCATACCACCACACAGCCTCCCACATATGCTGTATTTCTTTATTTCATTGGGCACTCTGAGAACATGTACTTTAAACCATGTTGTATAGTATGTGTATATGTGTGTGTGTGCATGTGTATTAATATATACAAGTGCATATATTTTCGGTTTTACTGCCACTATCCATCCAGGATAAATGAAGAAACCCAAACAACCAACCGACCGAAGAGTCTGTGAGTGAGTAGAGCAAAGTGCACTCTCGCTGTTGTTAACTATGTGGTAACTGTGTTGTTGTTGTTGCTGTTGACAAAAATACTCCTTTTCAATTGGTACACACACATACGTCCAATACACACACTCGCATTTATATTAAAATCCTTCAAACTGAATACAAAATAAAAGTCGTTAAAAGACGACCAGATAAAATTGCATATAACACACATTTTATGTCCAACAATACGAGTATTGCCAGCGAACGTGCGAATGTGGACTATAAGGAAGAACCCCAGTGGCGAGAGGGTGGAGGGAGTCGCTTCATTTAAACGTTACCATTGACAGTTTTTAATCCATGAAAATGGTTTTGTTAGCTTTTAAAGTCGTGAAGCAGGTTTTACGTATGGATACACCAGGACTACAGCAGTGCTAAAGAAAATTTATTGAATTTATGCAATACTTGCGAATGTTTAAGGAAATTGTAAATTACAAAATCAGATATAATTTTGAGAATAACCGTTGGGTCACTGTGAAGAAATATGGTCCTAGTGTATTTGTTTTAGTGTATTTCTTCAGACAGGATATACCAAAAGTCTTTTTACTTTTCAAAGGAATATAAAATAGAATAAATAGTTTAAAGGAATATAAACATCATCATGAAAGTACACAAAAATGAGTTTTTTTTTTGTAGAAATTACAAAGAAAAATTCCATGAACTGCACCCAATGAGTCGTCGAAGATGTGATATGTTGTCCCATCTTGCTGAAACCATGACCCATGATCCTTACCATGATCGTTGATTAAAAGTATTCAAATTTTGTTCCGCTGGTGCAAAAACGTTGTGTGGCGGGGCAATATATCGCTCTGTATTCCTAACCAGAATATCATTTTTAATCTTCATAAAAGCATGGATTCATCGGCGGCTCCTTGATATTGCCGACAGCAACTTAACAGTAGTCGAGTCTATTAAAGGTTTATCCAGCAGCTGACGTATGGATTCGTTGTTCAACTGTGTGAGTCTAAAAATAGAATCGCGTTAACCTTTTAATTGTGGGAAGCTTTTCCATATCTAATTCAAGAGATGCTATGGTAAGATATGTTTTCTAAGTATAAGTCAATTCAATACCCAACGGAGAAATTAGTAAGTTCTGTACAGGCAGGCATGCAACAAGACCTTCTGCGACATTCAAATGTCATGTCTTCAAGACGGTGTTTTCACATGCCCGAAAATATGCCTTCTTCTTCCTTTCTAAAATATATCCCGAGAAGGAAGAATCAACGTTTTCGATGATATGTTATTCCACCATTTCGTGTCTCTACACATTACGTCTCTCTTCTCCTAGAAGGCATGAGAGAAGCATGAAAAGAATAGGCAATGGGGAAGATGTTCGTGTGTATTTCTTAAAAAAGTTTATGATTAGTATCAGTCACACAATTCGAATGCATCTTCATAGGCTAGACGGTAGCATGGGTGACTAACAATCGCGAGGTAGTGAGTTCAATCTAGTGTTTTTGTCCCGGAATCCCGGGAATGCGACCGGGATTTCCCGGGATTTATGCTTTATGCTTTTTTAATTTGTCAATATCGAAATGTTAAATAAGTTAAAATTCACTAAAAACATAAATTATTTAGTGTTCCAAATTTTTACCATAAAATTACCAATTGGTGACTATTTTCGTGACCATTACTATCGTATTCCGTCTCTCGATGCGATTTATCTTTCAAATGTGCTTTAATATATAGAGAAAAATTCGAACGTATTAACGGTGTTTGGTCTGAGCGATGATAACACTTTTCACCTTTTTATCCCAAGGAATACGAATTTCAAAAATCCCTTCATATTGCACAATTACCCTATAAAATAAGTGTTAAATCTAATTGTCGCGATATCACCTTTAGTCGTTTGGTTTGGGTGATGGTAACAGTTTCATCCCATTTTCGGGTTTGTCCTGCTAAAAGTTTGAAATTTTTTCATATCGCAGAATTGCTTCATAAAATAAATATTCGCCCAAATACCCGCATTTATAACTTTAGGGTGATGGTACCAATTTGATATGAATTTAAAGCGCACAACTACTCACTAAAATTAATACTCCGCCCCTTATTTGCTATTCTACCTTAAGCCGTTTGGTCTTGGTTTGGTTAGGTTTTTCTTTTAGGGGTAACAATTTTGAAAAATCTCCTCATGCAGATCTCTAATTCTATAGGAAGCATTCCCATATAGATTTTTGCGATGCTAACTTTAGCTGTTGGTCTGGGTGATTGCATAAGTTCCACCCCTTATGGGGCTTTTTTAGCACCTAAGAACGAACTTTGAAAAATGCCTTCGGTTTCTATCTTTAGTCGTTTGGATTGGGTCCTTTTTTACCGAATTTCAAAAAATCACTTCTTTATTGACAACTGTGTAGATAACAAGGTTTGTGTCTAGGGATTGTTAGATGTGGTTGTGAGTTTTAACCGCCAAATTCCTCCAAAGATGGCGCCAGCTGGTTTTGTTGATTTATTTCGTGATGTTGAAAAATCATTTAATTTTTCCTTGTTCCTTTAGCAATCTGGATTTTTGTAGTGCAATCATCTGGGATGAGTTTTGTTGGCTAGAAAACTCGAAAGTATTTGAAAAGTAATTTTTCATCGATGTCGATTTGACCAGTGCCCCGGTCGGTAATCGAATCCGGTACCTTCTAATCTACGTCGATGAGCTATCGAATGCTAAATTATTACTCGATTTCTAAAGTAAGTGGAATGAGAGTGACTTCCAATTTTTTCTCCGCGACTTTATACAAAACACAGAATTTGGGAAAGATTGCGTTGGATGTGTTGATATTATAGTGGATTTCTAAAGTGAGCGGAATGATACATATGTGTAGGAGGCATAAGAAGAGGCGTGGCAATGTAGCCCATATGCAATCCCGTAAGTAGTTTTAGGAAAAAGATTCAAAACCATTGGTTACGTCTTTAGAAAGTTATAGGGCGCACCAGCCGGACAGACAGACGGACATTGATCAAACGACTTAAAAAGTCATGAAACCCATAAGGCGGCGTGATAGACATCGAATTCTGAGTCGATTTAAAGATGTCCTTCTCCGCTCGATTGCAGCTGTAGCTTAAGAGCTATCGAGGTGAAATTTGATGTGCAAACTTCTATCCTCATAGCGGTGGTTAAGTTCTAAGATGGACAAGATTGGTCAAACTGCCCCTTTTTGGGATTCTGTCCCTGCGATTACAATCATAATTTAAGAGTTACCGGGTTAAAATTTGGTATGCAAGTTTCTGTTCTCTAAGCGGTGGCTAAGTTCTAAGATGGGAAAGATCGGTCAAAAACTACTTCAACCTCCTATACAAACTCAACCTTTTTGGAGGTCTTCGTTTTTTTGTCCCTGCGATTACAGCCGTAGTTTAAGAGCTTTGGAGCTGATGTGTGGTATTAAACTTTCTGTCTTCTAAGCGGAGGTTAAGTTCTAACATGGGCAAGATCGGACAAAAACTACTTCCACCTCTTATACAAACTCCTTCTTTGTGGGGATCTGTACCTGCGATTACAGTCATAGTTTAAGAGTTATCTAAATTTGGTATGCAATCATCTACCCCTTAGGCGGAGGTTAAGTTCTAAGGTGGGCAATATCGGCCGAAAACTTCTTCCACCACCCATACAAATTTGCCCATTCGGAAGGGGATACATATTATTTGATACGATTAAAAGTGTAACGCATTAAAGGAGACCTGTTAGACCCTTAATATCTTATAACCCAAATTGTTTCAGGCCTTTTTAAGACGATTGATCCATGTTTGTCTGTCTGATTGGCTAGGAGATGGGCTGTATAAATCGAGTAAACTGCAACTTATCCTTACGAAGATTTATCAGTAATGATATTTTGTAAATGGGTAGAGTAGAACCACCGCTTCTGAATCCAATCATATTTTGCGAGAGATAAAATTTTGGTGCTTATTGAGTCAGAAATGGATATGGACTATATCAGCCGACACTTTCTAGGAACTCCCATACAAATGGCCGAAATCACCGCCATAGTTCTACATACAAATTAGTCAAGTTCGTAAAAATTTATATTTTTCAAATTAAACTTAAGAAGCTGAGACGTTTACTACACCCCTTTGAAATTATAATTTCGATTTAGTAGAGACTATTTCCTTAGTACTCAGTTGGTACCGTATGAGTCCCTTTCAGTTACTTACTTACTTAGCTGGTACTTCTTTGCAATCCCAGTGGGTTATATACCGCACGTAGAAAAATATTATAAGCGCCTCGATCTTCTGCGCTTCTTCTCCAGTTAGTCACACCAAGTTCTGTAAGGTTTTCAGTAACCTAGTCTTTCCAATGGAGTTTTGGTCGCCCTCTTTTGCTACGTCCATCGAGTTCATTGTCGAAGACTTTTCGAGCTGGAGCATTTTCGTCCATGCCTACAACAAGACCTAGCCAACGCAACCGTTGCACCTTAATGCGTCTGACCACGTCAATGTCAGTGTACAGCTCATACAGCTCATGATTGATACGACGCCGATACTCTCCGTTAATGACGATGGGCCCATATATTTTGCGGAGTATTTTTCTCCAGAACCGATTTATCCGCTTGTGTCATAACCCAGGATTCTGAACCATACATTAAGACAGGTAAAACCAGTAGTAGCATTTATTAGCAAGCAGGATTCTTTTCCGGATTTCTAGGCTGACATTATTTGCTTTGTTGATGGCGGAGCCTAGGTAGACAAAATTATCTACCACCTCGAAATTATAGTTGTCAACGTTCCCGCAGTTACCCAAACAAGTAGATTCCTTGTTCATTGAAACTAATAACTTCGTTTTGTCCTCGTTTAACGTTAGGCCCATTTTCGCTGATTCCTTCTGTATACCTGAGAAGGCTGCAGTCACATCCGGCAGTTTTCGACCGATGATGTCGACGTCATCAGCGTACGCGAGTAGCATGTGGCTTTTGTTGAATATAGTGCCACTCGTGTCTACTGCAGCTTTTCTCATTATCATCTCCATCACTATGTCGAAAAGATCACACGATAGGTCGTCGCCTTGTTTTAGGCCTCGTCTGGTACAGAATGGCTCCGTAAGGTCCTTGCCAATCTTCACTGAAGACTTCGTGTCAGTCAGCGTTATTCCGCAAAGACGTATCAGCTTCGCTGGAATACCAAACTTAGCCATGGCTTCGATTAATTTCTGCCGTATCGGGCTGTCGAAGGCAGCCTTACAGTCGACGAAAAAAATGGTACGTATCGGTCTGTTTCTCTGGGGTCTTTTCCAGGATTTACCGAAGTGTGAATATCTGGTCAGTGGTTGATTTTCCAGGTCTAAAGCCACACTGATAAGGCCCGATCAGGTTGGATAACACTGGCTTTAGTCTTTCACATAGCACACTCGACTGGACCTTAAATGCGATGGGTGAAAGGCTGATCCCACGGTATTTGAAGCACACACTTGGATCACCTTTTTTCAGCACAGGACATAATACGCTTACATTCCAATCGTGGGGCATGCGCTCTTTAAGCCAAACCGTGCGCAGGAGCTGGTGCATGCTCGTTATCAGCTCCTCGCCACCGGACTTGAAGAGCTGTGCCGGCAGACCATCGGCACCGGCTGCTTTGTTGCTATTCAGCCGCGATATTGCTCTTCTTACCTCGGCTTGACTTGGTGGTGGGCAATCTATGCCGTCGACGACAATGGCGTGATAACTTCACGTGCAGTTACCCCATTCAAAATGACCAAATGCCCAGTGGTATTGAATTGAACTTTTAATATTTACAAAAAAAAAATAAATTAATTTCCCTTTACACACCATAACTGAGGTATGGGATCTTCTCACGTTGTTGAGAATTAACACGCTTTCTATTTGTTAGCTGCACAACAAACGGCACCTACTTGTTTATCGACGAATGCGAACGTCACTGATTGACTAGACATGCCGATTGAATCGACACTATACAGCGACGTTGCTGTCGACAACATCGAGGAGGTCGGCAATTAATGAAAAATTTAAAAAAACGTAACGAACTTTTTTTTACAGTCATCATAAAAGAAAAGTTTCATTTCTATGACAAGGTCAAATTAAAATCATTACTTAAACTTAATTTCCTTTTTGCACCCCATGAATGAGGTATGGGATTGCTTCTCGCGTTGTTGTGAGTTAACACGCTTTCAATTTTTAGATTTACAACTAATGGCACCTACTTGTTTACCGATGAATGCGAACGTCACTGTTTGAGAAGCACTTACAAGACACGCCGATTGACTCGACACTTATACTGCGAAGTTGCTGTCAACAACATTCGAGGAGAATGTCAGGAGCCAGGTTTGAACCTGCGATCTCCCGCATGGTAGTCGCGTGTTCTTACCACTATGCCACGGCCGGTCCCAAAATCATTACTAACGCTTCAAAATTTGAGAAATTTCTGGATGTAAATTTGGATTTACTTTGTTTACTAGGTTCTTAGATACAAATGTTAAGCGTTATTACGATTAAATGCGTTAAGCGTTTGTCGATTTAACAATTTAAAATTCTTATTTAATTATGCCCACATTAAAATACTAATTTCATTGGCAAGGTAAAGTTCTATTGGCTTAAGAAAAATAAATTAATCTGATACTGCTGATTTAATACGGTTCAATCTGTTGGCAATTGCTTACAAATATAATCTGCTGACAAATGTTTTTGTATTCTAATCGGACAATTTGTTTACACATAATCGTATTGTCTGGCTATTAATTAGAAATTACATTGTTTTTTTGTAATATTAATTTTCTCTATTCCTTTCATAAACTTCTAACCCTACTGACATTTGAATCCTTTCCACATTTGTAGACATCTCCTATTGTTTGTATAATTTGTATAGCCATAACCGTTTATATATTATTTTATTAAGGAAGGGGACGATAACTTTTTTTTTGTCCACTATTGTTGTACTAATGTAGTACAATTGAACACTTAACCTCAACCGTCGACACTTAACACTAAATGTGTCTACTGATAAAGCCATAGAGACAGACAGACAGGCAGACACAGACACAAATCGTTCAGACAGTGTGACTGTAATGAAGTCTCCTTAATAATCGTGCCAATGTATCTAACTAGTAATTGTTATTAGAAATAACCCGTTATTAAGTATTTTATTTCAATTGATTTGGTCAATTAAAATGTTTATTTGTTTCTTTGTAAGTTAAACACATTAAAACTTAAATAAAGAAACAGCCATTGAAGCTTCAATGCCCGGCAGCGAGTTTACAGAACAAAGATTAGCACTTACGACAAGGATATGAAAACAACAACAGCAACAACAACACCATGCAACAACAACAATAGCAACCATCGGCAACAAACAAAAAGGACGACTATTACGAGTCAAGTACAAGTATCTTTTTCGATTATTCTTCTCTGATGATGATGGTGATGACGATGATGTTGTTGTTGCCTCTGTTAGTGCTGCTGGCTGGTGTTGTTTGATGTTGCTCGTGATGTTGGCTGCCCATGTTTTTGTTGGTGTTTTTTTTAGTTGTTTTCCTCTCTCCTCCCCCCATCCTGTGTTAAAATCGAGCGTTTTTGCCGGTTAAAATGCTCGTAAAATGTTCTTTCAGTCCATTGACCGCAGTTTCATATGAATCCGGCTGCTGTAAACATTGCGCCATTGCTTTGTGGGTGATTATGGATTCTACGCTTCTTGTTTCCGCTCTCGTGGTTTTTGTTGTTTTTGTTTGTGTGCGATGAATTTAAACAAAACAAAACTTGTGTGTGTGTGTGAGTAGGTAGGTGGTACAAGTGCATGTAAGTTTATACGAATGTATGTGAGTGAATGTGTAAATTTTAGCTTGGATATTTTTGTTCTTGGTTAGTATTTTATAAAATACGGGCAGTCGTTGGCAATGTTATATTTTAATATTAACATTAAAATATGCAACACCAAAAATATTAGTATTCTCACTATGTTTTTGGGACTCAATACTGAGAACTGCACATGAAAGTAGCCCCAATAAAAAGAAGTTCTGCATCATTCGTTTTGTCAAGTAACATGCCATTAGAATTTAATATCTATTTGAAGTTAGTAAGTATCGTTTAGGGGGACCGGCCGTGGCATAGTGGTTAGAACACGCGACTACCAAGCGGGAGATCGCGGCTCCAGTCATCTTAAAAAAAATGTTTCTTTCATTGTCGGCTCCCCTCGAATGTTGTTGACAGCAACTTCGCAGTATTAAGTGTCGAGTCAATCGGCATGTTTAGTGAGAGCTTTTCAAACAGTGCCGTTCGCATTCGTCGATAAACAAGTAGGTGCCGTTAGTTGTGAATCTAAAAATAGAAAGCGTGTTAATTCACAACAGCGCGAGAAGCAATCCCATACCTCATTCATAGGGTGCAAAGGGAAATTAAGTAAGTAAGTAAGTATCGTTTAGGGGAATTTGTCACATTTTAGGCTCTTTTGTTATATTATTATATGGTGGCGTATGATTATCATAAGTAATATTCCACGTAAATCATACGCCATGAAGTACAACAGTTTTATTGTAACTTATAATATATCCAGATAAATACATCAAATTGGACTAATTTTATCGAATGAAACTTTCAAATAGTCATTATTTATTGCCTTTTTCTATAAAAATTCTTCAATAACTCCAAGTTTATGCCTATGTATAGGTTGTCTCATCAGTGATAAGTTGAAAACTGGTTGATATTGAATGATGACCCTGAGTGAAGTACTGAATTTAACATATGTAGCGAGTTTGCATATTGTACTCGCTACATGTTTCTCTAAGTATATTGTATATTTACAACGTATGAGCAATATTATTTTTATGTGGAGTTTATATTAATAATACGTACTTCATTACAATATTGTGAATTTATGGTTTAATAATAGTAACAAATTTTAGGAAACTACATTCGATAAATTAAGTTAAGTTTGATTTTTTACATGGATATATTTATGTATATAAATCATTTACTACAGCCTCAACCACAGTTCTGCTGAAGGACGAAATAAGAAATCATCAATAGTATTTGATTGCATTTGCGTTGGTTTACACAAATTCATAGCCATTTGTTTGCTGGTGCATTTCTACATTGAATTGTACTGCAATCGTTGTCGGTGCAGTGGTAACAATTCGTTTTCTAGTTTTTTTTTTTAGCTTGAAGCTTTAATAGCACATTTGAAACTTAAATTGGTAACAATTTTCATTAAAAATCTTTTTTTTGCTGCTGTTCTCAGGCACTTTTACACAATTGCAGACAAAACGTCGCGCCATTGTCAAAATTACTAGTTTCATACGGGGACGTGTGAAGGGTGTTAGTGTGTGGTGGGTATTGGCGGTGGTGCTAATGGGTTAGCATGTTGGTTGTTAAATTTTTAATAATTTCGGTGTTGTTTCAGATTATGACATTTATGATTTCGTTTTTGGCGTAGCCCTTCACGCAAGAAGTGTATTCGATTTGTGGCATGATTTGTTAAAGTTATTAGTGCGTCATTGGAGACCATTCTTAGGAGGCTGTCAGATTGAACCTCAGTTCGCTAGTTATAATTTTAATTACCTAAAAATTAAAATTGAAGACTTTTCTTTTTCAATTACTTACAGTACAGTGGTGCCGTTTTTCATATCCAAGCACGGTTGTTGCTACTTTTGGTAAGGAATGCGCCATATGCAGCCACTATAGATCGGGAACGACATAAGTAGAGGCGTTGTGTCGTAGTATTTGGGAGAGCTGGTAATAGTAGGCCGTGGCTATCTCTGGGGTTTGTAGCTATGCGATGTCCAGATTTCTTTATAATTGGTGAAAAGCGATTGCGCTCTGCTCAAACTTGTGCGTACCTTGGCTGCAATCGGGTAATAATCCGAGCCAATATTAGCACCACGGATAACACGCACATCCCCATTACACTAGATGTATGCCTTCCATCAATTACCACATGATCAATTTAATTTTTGGTGTTTTAATCGGGGATAGCCAAGTTGCCTTGTGGATATCTTTGTGCTGAAATCTGATTCCATTAACTACCATGTAGCTTGTCGCTGCGAAGCTAACCAGCCTAACCCCTTTGTTCGACGTGGCAGTATGTAGGCTGGATTTATTGATCGATGGACTAAGAACATCTTTCCTTCTTATTATGGCATTTAAATCTCCTAGAACAACTGCAATGTCCTGGCAAGGGTAGCGGTCTTATGTTTCTCTTGGCGCCCGTATAATGTATCTTTAATCTTATCGTCTTTATATTCCAGCGGGGTAAGAGCAAAGCTAAGGGCGATGTATAAATATGTCGCCTTGATCCAGATTGTGGCAATTTGAATACTAACAGGATTGATCAGTTGGACAAGATTTCTGAGTCTCTGGGCAATTACAACTCCACATCTAAATTTGTGCTTTTCCGCTTGGCAGCTGTAATAGATATCGCAATATTTAAGTCGCGAACATTCTTCAGTCGGATAATACACCTTTGTTATGGAGAGTCCGAACTTTCCAGAAGCATATCCTTAAGTCAAGGTTTTTATAACGTCGTCAACTGTATAGGACCTGAAGGCGAGTGACAAGACCAACCAGCAGGATTCGCCGCTTACTATCTTGATAAAAATATTACGAAACAAAGTTGCACAAGTGTCACCACATGGAGTTTGTAAGTCAGCTTTTGATGCAAGGTTCACATTTCACCCTCAAAAGAAACCGCTGCTTTTCTGCAAATCTGGCATGTAAAAAATAAATAACACAATGCGAGATAAAAAAAACTTCGATGTCAAACTAATTTTTAGAGTCTAAGACAAATTTGATAATGATATTAACTGTCCACCTCCGAGCCAGAGCGAGATATGTGTAACAATATTCCGCCTTAAAAATAACAAAGCGGCTGGAGCCGATGGTCTCCCCGCTGAATTGTTTATGGCAGGTGAGGAGGAGTTGATTAGGAGCATGCATCAGCTCATGGAAAACATCTCGCTAGAGGAGAACATGCCCGGGGATTGGAGTCTCAGTCTGTTATGTTCCATATACAAGAAAAGAGATCGTAGTGAATGTAAGAACTACCCTGGAATAAGCCTATTACCAATTGCGTGCAAGATCCTTTCGAGCATATTGTGTGGACGTCTAAAGCCAATTGAAGAAAAACTAATTGTACCTTATCAGTGTGGCTTTGGACCTGGTAAATCAACGACGAATCAAATATTCACTTTACGACAAAACCTGGAAAAAATAACTCATGAAAAGCAGATCGACACCTACCACCTCTTTGTCGACTACAAAGCTGCCTTCGACTCTCCGATAAGAAATAGGCTATATGAGTCCATGTCCGTGTTTGGTATTCCTGCAAATGTAATTCGACTTTGCAGATGTACCTTGAAAAACACCAAATCTTCTGAACCATTCAACACAGAAAGAGGTCTTAGGCAGGGCGATAGCTTGTACTATACACTATTAAATATAGTTGTGGAGAAGGTGATGAGAAAGGCTGGTGTCAACATGTCTGGCACTATATTTCACAAGAGCCATATCCCACTAGCCTACGCCGATGATGTATACATCATTAGCCGAAATCTTCGGGATGTTACTGCAGTTTTCTCATCACAGGAAAAGGAGTCAGCAAAAATGGGTTTAGCGGTGAACGAGGACAAAACAAAAATTATGATTTCGACAAACAATGTGTCCTCTCGATGGAATACTAAGAAACAGCCGTACCAGGTGTTAATTTTAACCATTCTCTTGTATGCTGCCGAATCATGGGTGCTTACAACAACGGAAGTTTTCGAGAGAAAAGTACTTCGAAAATTTTACAGGACCTATCTATGTTGACGGCGAGTTTCGCCATCAGAAGAACCATGAGCTGTATAAGCTTTACAACGACATCGACGTAGCTAAAAGAGTCATAATGCAACGACTTAGATGGCTGGAACATGTTGCCAGAATGTATGTAAATGCTCCATCGAGAAAGGTATTTGAAGTTGAACCTGAAGGACGACGCTGAGTAGGGAGACCCAAACTTCGTTGGAAGGACCAAGTGGCTGGCGACGTGCCACCATCTGGTAGGACTAACTGGAGGACGCACGCAGAAGACCGAAGTGTGTGGAGTTATTTTAAACTTCGGGTTGCTAATTTATGACCACGTTTGTAAGTTTTAATGGGCCACTTAAATAAGTAACACAAATCTGTAAATTTTTCCTTGATATATTACTGACAACTGTGTTGAATTATATAAACTTTTCTCAAAGGACATGCCCACCTTCCTTATAAAAAAATATTTTCCAATTGTTGTTGTTTGTATTAAACCAAATTTAGCTCTATTTGTCTTTGATATATATGACTGACAACTGTGTTGAATTATATAAAATTATTACAAAGGACATGCCCACGTCCCATATATCCTAAATGGAAAAAACTTATATTTTTCAAAATTGTTATTGGTATTGAACCAAATTTGGCTCAATTCATCTCTGATATATTTCTGACAACCGTATTGAGTTATATGAAATTATTTCAAAGGACACGCCCGCGTCCCATATATCCTGAATGGCAAAAACTTTTTTTTTTCAAAATTGTTGTTGGTATTGAACCAAATTTGGCTTAATTTATCTCTGATATATTTCTGACAACTGTATTGAATTATATGAAATTATTTCAAAGAACACGCCCACGTCCCATATATCCTGAATGGAAAAAACTAATATTTTTCAAAATTGTTGCTGATATTGAACCTAGTTTGCCTCAATTTATCTCTGATATATTTCTGACAACTGTATTGAATTATATGAAATTATTTCAAAGGACACACCCACGTCCCATATAGCCTGAAATGGAAAAACTTATATTTTCCAAAATTATTGTTGGTATTGAACTAAGTTTTCCTCAATTTGTCTCTGATATATTTCTGACAACTGTATTGAATTATATGAAATTATCTCCCATGTGTCCTCAAATTGAAATTTACACAACTGTATTGAATTATATGAAATAATCTCGAAGGACACGCCCAACTCCCAAGTATCCTGAATGGAAAAAACTTATATTTTTCATAATTGTTGTTGGTATTAAACCTAATTTGGTTCAATTTATCTCTGATATATTACTGACGACTGTGTTGAATTATATGAAATTATTTCAAAGGACACGCCCACCTTCCAAATATTCTGATATGGAAAAAACATATATTTTCCAAAATTATTGTTGGTATTGAACCTAGTTTGCCTCAATTTATCTCTGATATATTTCTGACAACTGTATTGAATTATATGAAATTATTTCAAAGGACACGCCCACGTCCCATATAGCCTGAAATGGAAAAAACTTATATTTTCCAAAATTATTGTTGGTATTGAACTAAGTTTTCCTCAATTTGTCTCTGATATATTTCTGACAACTGTATTGAATTATATGAAATTATCTCCCATGTGTCCTCAAATTGAAATTTACCAAAATTGTTGTTGGTATTGAACCATTTTTGGTTCAATTTGTCTCCCACGTATTACTGACAACTGTGTTGAATTTTATGAAATTATCTCAAAGCTCACCTCCCATATATTCTAAAATGGAAAAAATAATATTTTTCAAAATTATTGTTGGTATTGATTCAATTTGTCTCTGATATATTATTGACAACTGGGTTGAATTATATCAAATTATCTCGTAGGACACTCCCATCGCCCATATATCCTGAATGGAAAAATATTATGTTTTTCAAAATGAGATACTTTCACAAAATTGTGAATAAAAGCGAGAGCTTTAATCCATTTTCATGTTCTATGTCTCAGTTTGCTTATAGGTTATGTAAGATTACGTGATATTAGTAAGAAGCCTAATACGCCGACAAAATTCTGAATTTCTTTTTCCAATAATTCCTACATGAAAATTCTTAAAGAAACTTAAAAAACCAGGAGATTTACCCAATTTACACAGCGCCACAGCCGATGTGGGGGGATGAGAATGTCAAGTCAGGATTAAAGTTCTATGTCAGTATAGTAAAACCCCCAAAGAGTTTGGCGTTGTCATGCGAAACTTTTTATACCATCACCCTTAGGGATGAGGGTAGACAAACCCTAAGAAATCCGAAACCTTTGCCATACCTCTTCTGGTACCTCCCATACAAATGACCTAATTGACCCTTATAGTTTTACATACATATCTTTTTTGTAAGTAAACTGAATTTACTCAAATTTTGAGTATGATGTTCGCTTATGAAAATGGGACTCAGGAATGAATATGGACTATATCGGTTCACGCCTTCTGATACCTCACATACAAAATTACCTATTTTTGGAAAATTAATATTTCTCCTATAACTTCCAAACGGACTCTTGGGGGGTAATGAAAATTGGTGGATTAATGTATGTTTTTATAGGAGGCAAAACCCCAGAAAACCTAACTATTTGACACACCCTTTCTGGTACCTCCCATACGAAGGACCGAACTCACCCCCATAGTCTTACATACATATCTTTTTTTGTAAGTACACTGAATTCAGTCAAATTTTTTGTAAGTTGTATGTATGAAAATTTGAGTCAGGAATGAATAAGGTCTGTATCGATTCACCCCTTCTGGGATCCCCTATCAAAATTACCTTTTTTTGAAAAAATAATATTTCTCACATAAATTCCAAACCGGCACCTATACCTCCTACACAAATAAGTAAAGTTTTGGACGATTTTGCACCACAAGCAGGGGAAAAATTATACATAAGTAACTTTATTTTAATTCAAAATCTATTAATTTCAATAACTCAAGACTTTAACAATATCTTATATTGGGTGATGGTATTTATCAGTCAGTTTACCTGACTGAAATTTCTGTACTGGTTTTTATGACCTTTAATATTTTTGCTTATATTGATGTTCTTGCGTAGTTTTTCAGCTATAACTTACAAAGCATCATTCTTCAGCAGAATTGTAGTTAGGGCTTAATTGACTCCAAATTTCAGGCCATATGTAAGTTGTCTCATCTGTGATTAGTTGAAAACTGGTCATTGCTGATGATATTGAATGACTTCCCTGACCGAAGTTTTGTACTGTACATCTGTAGCAAGTTTGCATATTGTACTCGCTACATACTTATATGTATGTACGTATGTACAACGTATGAGTAACATTAATGTTATGTGGATATTATATTAATCATACGCACTTCGTTACAATATTGTAAATTTATGGTTTAATAAAAGTGACAACCTTTGGAAGAGTTCATTCGATTAAATTAATCCTACTTGATTTTTTCATGGATATATTCATATAAATTATTAATTTTAGCCTTAGCTACAATTCTGCTTAAGAATGATATGAGAAATCAGAAATGGTTCTTGAGTTATAGCTGAAAAACTAAGTGAAAAGACATCAATATAAGGAAAACATTTAAAAGATTATAAAAAAGTTTGGACTGAGAATGAAGACCTCTGGGGGTTTCACTGTACTGAACTAGTACCTAGATCTAGTACCTTTACCTTCTTACACACTCGGGACAATGAACCAGAAAATGTTCCATATTCCTATTAGAAATTATGTTTTCTCTTAAGATTTTATGCGAATTACACAGTACAACATTTTTCAGCTAGTAGATTTGGGACTCAATTCTTAGGAAATGGTAATTTTGTATGGGGTTACCGTAAGAGTCTTTGCCGGAACCAACTGAGGTACTACTGGGACTCAATTCGGAGAACTGCACGTAAAAGTAGCCCCAAAAAGAAGAAGTTCTGCATCATTCGTTTTGTCAAGTTACATGCCATAATAATTTAATATCGATTTGAAGTTAGAAAGTATCGTATAGGGGAATTTGTCACTTTTTAGGCTCTTTTGATTGACACCTCAGTTGGTACCGACAAAGATTCTTTCGGTAACCCCATACAAAATGACCATGTGCCCATTGATATTGAATTGTAAAGAATAATAAATAAGAAAATAGAATTCCCAACATATTATCAATTGACATTTTTGTAGTTTTGTTTTTTACTAGATCTTAGATAGTTTAAATCGCATAAAAGTACCAACTATATACATAATACTTCCTTGTTAAGGTAGCATCAAGTTCGTATTATTCCATTTATCTAACACATTCACACCAAATACTAAATTTTACTTAAATGTGGTTGTTACAATTTCAACGACGACGTCTCTCTATGTTTTGTTTTCGTTTTTTTTGATGTGGTAAGGATAGAGATTGTTTTTCGGTAGTATTAAACATTAGATGCGATTTGCTGCCACTGTTCGTTTGTGTTTTTTGTTTTTGTAATTTGTATGCACTATCAAAAATATCGGCCTGTCTGTAAGGCTTATAAAAGTAATTAAAAACTTTGTCATAACGATGTACAAATGAATACACAGTAACACTTATATATGTATGTAGTATATAGAATATAGTACATGTGAATTGTATGTATATAATATACATAATGCCAGTATGGTTTAACACGATGACTGCTAGCCCAAACTAGCTCTAAAAAAGTGCACCAAACCTCCAAACCAACCAACATTACAACCATTGAAGTAACCACAACCAGACAGCCAACAAAATTTCTCTTGTTGGTTTTTTGTGTTGTGTGTGTGCTTGCTACACACTGTTGTTGTTGTTGTTATCACGAGCATGAACTAAATTTAACTTTTATATAATTTTGTTTTCTGCATGCAGTTTTTGGTTTAATTTTTATCACATTGAAATGCTTTCATCTATAGTGAATAGCAGGAGCAGCAGCAGTGGCAGCACAACATTTGTGCGAGATAAAGAAAGGGGTTATAAAAATGGTCACCGGAATAAGCGCACAAAAAAAAAAAAACCAAAACGAAAATGAGGAAAACGACGATAAAGCATTCATTGAAATTGGTAAATAAAATTTAATATCATAGTATTTTAATTTGTGAAAATACGAGGTTTGGTAAATTGTATAGTAATTGGTGATAGCTTTACTGAGAATAACTTAAGGAAAAAATATTTTGCAATATTACAAAAATTTAATTGTTATTTGTAAACATTTAGTATATGCCTTTGTAGGTACAAATGTCTGCCTGACAGTCATTTGTTTTTCAACTCTGCAATATTAATTGTTTCGTCACGATTCAGCCCATTAACAAACATTGGCATACTCTTCCTCATCTATAAGAAATATGTATAAATTATAATCATTAGCCTGTAATATTTTTTATATTTTTAAAATTACCTCCGGATACAATTTCTCTGCTACAAATTAAACCCTTTGCACGCTTTTTATACGTTGAGTTTTTATTGTATTTGTTGATAACTTTTGTAGGGTTTGAAGGCCTTAATCGTGTATGGATTTTTGCACTTGCGTTACCAACACGGCAAAAACATTTCACCCTTACTTTCAGTTTTAAATGATATTTCTATTTGCGTTATTAAAATATTTATGGTGGCCATTAATGGTGTTGTAAATGGTGTTACAACGCAAAAATTGTTGTTGACATTTGATAATCGTCACCATGCAAATTTTTTCGCATAACATAACATGGCACAATTAATAATTCAATAACAAATTGTTGTGAAAAATTCGGCCAGACGTGTTTTTTTCTGTGTGTGTGAGTGTGTGCACATTTGTGTGTATACACATGGAAGTGTTACATACGTAGATCTATAAAGGTTATTAGCACTTTATGGTTAAAGTTTAAAAAGTAATTTTTATACTTGAAGTGTATGTAAAATAAAAAATTATGAAAGCATTCAAACAATATGTTTATTTTTAGGGATTTGTATTGATATAACGATTTTTGACGTATGAGTAATACAAATCAAAGGTAATTGTGGTAATCATACGTAATATGCAGCTACACTGGAGACGAGGCAATTATACGCACCACTTTATTTCGATGCAGATGTACTTTAAAGGTCATAATCCAAAAACCGAATATGAGGAATGAAAGAGAATCAAAGACTAAACTTTTGCATCCAACAACAACAAATTGTATTTAGTTAAGGTTATGTTTTGTGAATTTTTTTTTGCATTTTGAGGTGATTATGGAATTATACGCAGTGGTTTTTAATTACGAAATAAAACTTTTTTCTTAAAACAAAAAGCAAATTTAAAATATAAAATACTTTATAATAATGCATAGTATTATATTATGACCTCTCTTATTATTAGTAAATTCAAAAATGCCTTTTGGTCATACTATTTTTTAGGGTTTTTGGGGTTGAAGTTTCTAAGGAGTCCCAAGCCGCTATTACTGCCGATTTTAGCTCTGCAACGCTATTGTATTGCCTGTTGTTGGAGTACACTTTATGAACAAGTATGCCCCCAACCTTTTCAATAGGGTTTATGTCATGGAAACACGCTGGACCCTAGAAGACTTCAACGTTTTCTGACCGAACCCAATCTTTGGTTTCCTTACTGGAGTGAGTAGACGCAATCTTTTGCTGAGAAATTTTATTTATGACCTGGACCTGGCTATGGCTGAGTTTGGTTTCCCCGCAAAGCTAATTCGACTTTGCGGAATGTTACTGACTGACACGAAGTCTTCAGTGAAAATTGGCAAAAATCTGTCAGAGCCATATTCTACCAAGCGAGGCTTTAGACAAGGCGATAGTCTGTCCTGCGATCTCTTTAACATCGTAATGGAGATGATCATGCGGAAAACAGCAGTAAACAGGAATGGCACCATATTTAACAAAAGCCACATGTTGCTCGCGTATGCTGATGATATAGATATTATTAGACGTGGATTGCGAGATGTTACTGCGGCTTTTTCGAGCATTGAAAAGCAGTCGGCTGAAGTGGGTCTGGCGATAAACAAGGACAAAACGAAGTTATTTGTTTCAACCAACAAAGAGTCCACTCGTCTGGGACGCTGCGTGAACGTTGACAACTATAACTTTGAAGTGGTAGATGATTTTGTCTACCTTGGCTCCGTTATAAACAAAACTAATAATGTCAGCCTCGAAATCAAAAGACGAGTATTGATCGCAAACCGCTGCTACTATGAGCTAAGCAAGCGATTTAACGACAAAGCGCTCTCTCGAAGAACAAAGATCCAGCTCTACCTGACTCTGATCCTACCTGTCTTGCTCTACAGCGCATAATCCTGGGTAATGACACAAACGGTTCAATCTATTCTGGGAGTCTTTGAGAGAAAAATACTCCCCAAAATATTTGGACCCATCGTCGTACCGTCGTCGAATGAATCATGGGCTGTATGAGCTGTACAACGACATCGACGTGGTCAAGCGCGTTCAAATAGACCAAATGCGCTGGCTTGGACACGTTGTACGAAGGGACGACCAAAACTCCGATGGATGGACCAGGTGACGGAACTGTTAAGTAAGCTTGGTATGACGAACTATCTACGGAGCGCAAAAGACCGAAGCGCTTGGAATGCTTTTCGGCGTGCGGCTACTGATATATGAACTTCTGTTGTTGCTGCCTGTTGCTGCCAGTAAAGAAGAAGAAGAATTTAATTTAAATCATTCAGTTTTATCTAAAATTATGTTTAAACTTAAAAAATAGTTAGAAAAATCACAATAGTTTGCGATTTCGAGGCAAAAACAGGGAGATATGACAAGTTATCTATATAAATGCGTATATCGTTGGAAAGGGCTAAGACTCTTCTTTTCAAAACCGTTGAGAAATCAAAACTCGGTTAAGAATTGACTGAGTGAGGAAAATTTTGAAAAACTGATATTTGAACCGATTTTGAGGGTGTTATGAAACTTTGGAATAAAGGGGATGTTGTACTCTACCAGACCTACAGCATGCACTATATCACTCCCCAAGTTCCAAATGACTGTCACATAGTGTTGTTTGTGGCATAACTAACAAATAGCAATGGAATATCATATGATATTTGATTAAAAATTTATTGAAACCAAAAAAAAAACCCTAAATCTAGGGAGAAATACCCTAAACTGGCAACACAGTCGCAGACTTTTTGTTGATTTACGTATGATTGATATTTATCACTGTTAAGTGTCAAAAATTCAAATTTATTGTGATGCATGTTTTTTTTTTACAAATTTCTGCAATACGAAAAAACGATGATCATATTATTATATTTCAAAGCGCTTTTGATTATTTTATGTAATGTCGAAAAACAAAATTCAGGCGATATACTCACCCACCATGGCCAATATCAAGAATTTTACACGAAAAAAATATTTTTTTGCCTAATTCCCGAATCAAATTAAGATTTATGAGTAATTATCCAAGCTTCTACACAAATGACACTAAATTGAGATATATTAAAAGGATGGCATTGCTAAGTATTACAAACTGCCTTTTTTAGTCTGTCCATAGATCAAGGCCCACAATTTTCTAATCCAAAATACAAAAAGTGCCAAAACCCCATCTTTAGTTATTGACAGCCCATAAAACTTTACTGGTTGACTGTACCCCATTTTTCTATCTTAGACATTTGTAGTACTAAGTGTGATGTATATCTTTTCCTTAGACCTCTTTTCCCTACGACGAACTACGAATATGCAAACTTTAGAAGATTATTAAAAAAAAAACTAGAAATCTTTAAGGATTTTTTCCACAGTTTGTAGCTTTCAGTCGCTGAAAATGTTACAAGTTATAAAAATATCCATAAAATCTTTGTATATTGTAACTTCTGTAAGTTTTAATGTAAATACATGTATAACACTATTTCAGCTTCTACCACTTCGAAATAATAGAGGGTGTATGTCTTCTTAATGAGTGTTGAAATAGTTTGACTTCTGTCCATATATATATGGAACTATATGTATATGTAAACAGATTTCTTCACAAATTTATACCGATTGTTCTTATTGCTGGATGATTATCTGCACCAAATTTGGTTGAGATCGGATGATTTCTTGAATTAATCGCCTTTTTGGGGGTCCCATACCCCACTGTGCGCCGGGACACATATGACTTTTTTTTACCGATATAACTTTCCGCGATAGTTTAAATCCATTCCAATCACTCACACCTACCATTTGTCGTAGAGTGTTAAAAAAGCACAGTATTTCGGAATTTAGTTCTTAAAAATAATATAGTCTAAATGTAAACCTTTGCGTTCGCGGCATTTAATTATTCGAGCAGTTAAATTTGCAATGACAGCTGTTTAGGCCGATTCCATTATAGTTGCGACTCCGTTAAGAATATTGTTATTCTAATGACTGTAGAAGTCGGTTTATTGTTACAAACTTTAGATTTGAGATAAATCAACATAGAAAAGTTCATAGGAGTTCAGTCACGACTGTATTGAGACCAGCTTATGTCGCCTTTCCTGGATATCAATTTACCAATCAATTTCCTATTCTGGGATTTTAATTCTTGTAGCAATTAAAATTTGTACGGGTGGAGAGTTATATTTTTATACAAAATGCGCTATAATGCAGATCTATGTACACTTTTTATATAAGGAATTTTTAAAGTCTAATTATATTTTAAGCTTTCTTTAATTAAATATTAAATTTACGTTAAAGTGTATCAAATGATACATCAAATTCGGCTTACGATCAGAAAAGTGTTATTTTTTATTTTATTGTTTAAATATTTTTGGTCAAATTCAGTGTGTCACTCACTAGGATGACGCGTTTCGAACTCCATGACGAGTTCATCTTCAGACCCCTTTGTGACAAACTGATACACAATGGTACATCATCAGCTGTATATATATCTACAATTATGTCACACATGTACATGCGAAGTAGATATCAGCCGAAAATGTCCGGCACCAGTGATGTATTTTCAGCTGAAAATGTCCAGCACCAGTGGTGTATTCTTTGAATTTGACCGTTAATATTCAAACATGAGAAATGGAGGAAATTCTTTCCCCACGATTCCCCTTTTTACCTTAAAGCTTAGGCTTCTTTACAAGGTTTTTTTTTTTTTTTTTTTTTTTTTTTTTTTTTGTTGTTAAACTAAGATTGCTTTAAATTTTTCTATGTCAAAGTAAGGCATTTAGTTTTTAGGCCGTGCCGTGCCAGAGTTTGATTGTTAATTTTTTATTTTTTAGTCGATCGTGTTTTTATATATTAAATTTACGTTAAAGTGTATCAAATGATACATCAAATTCGGCTTACGATCAGAAAAGTGTTATTTTTTATTTTATTGTTTAAATATTTTTGGTCAAATTCATTAATTAATTCATTAATTCATTTCTTTAATTAATATACATTATTAAATGTTAGTTGTAATTTTAATTTCAGAATTTTATTGGATATCGTCGATAAACTTTGGAGGTATGTACACGAATTTATTTACATTGTATATATGTATGTTGTTATTTATTTAAACACATTTATTTGTAAATATGAATTTCTTACTTCATGTCTTATATACTTTACTATTTTCTTTTTATTATTTGCTTATTATTTGCATTTGCTCCTTCAAATTTCTCTAATTGGATATAGTATTAACAATAGCAACGCTATCAGACACTAATACATCTGTTGCAATAGAAAAATCGAACTTTATACTCCTTTACATCAATATCACATAACATTTAAAAAAGAAAGTTCAACTTAAACGTGTCGTTCAAGAATATACTACTCACACCTGTACTCACAGTTTAAATAGTTTACGTGACTACAGTTGCAACTTTAAGTATTCCCCAATCTTAAATTGTTCACACACCATTCCTGAAAGTTGTAACTTTCTTTTTTTGCCCTATCCAAAATACATGTCAATATAAGCGTCCAACCTACATAATGATCATTAAAATGACACAAATATAATGTGTACGACGATTCGCTAGTGTAAATGCGAATATAAGTGTCTTGTCGTGTTATAGAGTCTATGTATGTGTGTGCGAGAGAGTGTCGTGTCCTTATTATAACCGCCGCAAATCTGTTTAAACTCATCGTACAAGATATATTATAAAATAAATGTGGAAAACGTGAAAATCTTTTCCTTTTGCTGCTACACAGTTGTTCCTGCTCACTTTTTGCTTTTCAGGCAAAAATTTCTTACACAAACGTTGAAAGGGTCAATGTGTAAGTGTGAGTGTTGTTAGGTTTTGCTGTATTTTATTTTTGGGTACAAATTCGCGTGGCGTATCCAAAACATATTTTTCCAAACATCGTTCGTTGGCAAAAGTGTGTTGTGAATTCCAGGAACTATAGTTAGGTGTAGGTATAGTTGTGTATATATGGAACGCAATATGCTTTACTACCTTCTTCCACAGTCACACACACACACTCACCCCTTTGTTCATATTTTGCAATTTGATGTTGTTGTTTTTAATTTTTGTGTCATGTCTGCACATTTTAGCATCATAACGCATTAAACTTACTCAGTTAGTTATGGTCACATACACACGTCACACACACGCGCACACAGTGTGAGGAAATACGCACACACACACACACATGCACTAACTCACTTCCATAACACAGAGATAAATAAGAAGCAATGTCTCTGGTTGTGTGTGTGTGTTTGTGAAACGGAAATACTTGTAACGGTCATGTTTATATGCTGCAATATGACAATTTTTACGAATACACGTTTACGCACAGTGGGTGAAAATAACTTGTTCATTATATATTAATATTTAACTACAAAGGAAGTAGACCTAACAAAGAAAGCCCAATAAATGTGAGGATTTTTTTTCTTTATTTCTCAACATTATCTACTTTTAGGACGATACACTTTTCCCACCAATATTCAATAGCTTCGATACCAAATTTGAAGTAAGAATTGTTTTAACCAAATCCATTAACAGCGGATTCCTCCTCTTCATTGCTGGCAAATATTTCAAACAACAAACATTACAAAGGAAAAAAAAAAGTTGCTATTTTTAAAAATCGTAGGATATAACGTCTAATTGTTTTGTTTATTTTGTTGCATTACAAAGTACAACATATGAATTTGGGACTCAATTCTGAGAACTGCACGTGAAAGTAGCCCCAAAAAGAAGAAGTTCTGCATCATTCGTTTTTCCAAGTTACATGCCATAATAATTTAATATCGATTTGAAGTTAGTAAGTATCGTATAGGGGAGTTTGTCACGTTTAAGGCTTTTTTGTTATATTGTTATATGGAGGCGTATGATTATCATAAGTTACCATATGTAATATTCCGCATAAATCATACGCCACGGAGTACAACAGTACCCAAAATAAACCCAGATCAAAATCATTTGATGAATGGAAAAGTGAACTGTTGCTTATGTAGGGAAACGTTATATGAACAGTATAAAGGAATTGTAATCCTTAATATTTTTTAAATTTGTTTCAGCTAAATCGGGCTAGTGGTTCTCGATTTATGTCAAAAAAAAGATCCTAAAAGGTGACAAATTGCTCTATACGATACTTACCAGCTTCAAATCGATATTAAATTATTATGGCATGTAACTTGACAAAACGAATGATGCAAAACTTCTGCTTGTTGGGGCTACTGTTACGTGCAGTTCTCAGAAATGAGTCCCTGTGTTATGAAATCGACTTTTCTTTGACATGCATCGTCGAATTTATAGACTCTCTGCGACATCTCAATCACATGATGCAAAGTTAATTTATTTTTTTGGTTCAACCCACTGTGCGGCAGTAAATTTTATACCGCGTACAAAAACAAGAAACTGTGTTGAATTATTTCATATTTTACACCATGAATACACAACTTCTGTATCAGCATCAGCATCGGCATCGACACTAGCACAGGCAAAAGTAACCAAATGCCATCAAACCATCAGTAACTCAGTAGTGGTGGCACTGGCAACATTGGCATCAACATCAGTAACGCCATTTGACTGGCATTGTTGCTATTACTAATGTTGCTGTTGCCGCCAATGCGTCATCCCTGAATTTGCGAGAAGCTGCTCACCAAACAAAGACGACAGGACAACTACTGCTACAGAGTCCCCTTTTAGTTATATTGGGATGTCGTCTGTCTTTCGTGTTGTTCATGTTACAACAGTCATTCTTTATGTATAATTCTGCCGTATTTTATCAAGAGGAAAATATGATGAATGTGCATTTTTGATGACACCGCAAAAATACAACAACTACAACAGCAACGGCAACGACAACAACAACATAAACACCGTGCAGGCAAAACTGTTGTTGGTCCACAAACAAAAGTAAAAACCTAGTGCGGGAAGTAGAAAACGTATCCGCTCGTAATCATCGACATAAGTATTGTAATCATCTGCCCTAAAAGTTGTAGAGTGTCAATCCCTAACAAATGATGAGTTGTTCACACTTGGTTGGAAGGCTGGCAAGGGCAAGAGGAAAGAGACGAATGAATGTTTTCATATTGCCTGGTCTGGGTCTGGTTTTAGTCCAAACCGAAATTCCCTTTATGTATTTGAAACATGTACAATTTAATTTTTTTCTTTTTGAATTTTATTTGTGCGTTCCTTTCCTCTCACTTTACGAATACTAAAGTTCGTATCATCATTTAGTCATATAAATGTTAAATTTTATTACCGCTTTGCAATGAGGGTTGCCAATTTTTGCGGCTATGATAATTAGGGACGTTCTACATCCTTGCTATTAAATTGTTAACAATAATTAGAAAAAGGTCAGAGAGCTTTGTGGTGTAGTTGTTTTTAGTGGTTGCAGTATAATTTGTACTAATTGAACCACATCAACGTTTTGATTTTGTAAGAGGATAATAGGTGTTATAGTTATATTTGATTGTTGATCTTAAAAATAAACTTAATTTCCCTTTACATCCCATGAATGAGGTATGGGATAGCTTCTCGAGTTGTTGTGAATTAACACGCTTTCTATTTTTAGGTTCATAACTAACGGCAACTACTTGTTTATCGACGAATGCAAACGTCACTGTTTGAGAAGCTCTTACTAGACACGCCGATTGACTCGACACTAATACTGCGAAGTTGCTGTCGACAACATTCGAGGGGAGCCGACAATGGAAGAACAATTTATTTCTTTTTTCTTCTTTTTTAAAATGACTGGAGCCAGGAGTTGAACCTGTGATCTCCCGCATGGTAGTCGCGTGTTCTAACCACTATGCCACGGCCGGTCCCAATTGTTGATCTACTACTGATGGCTTTCAATGTCGGTAAAATCCAAAATTAATTTCCCTTTACACCCCATGATTGAGCTATGGGACAGCTTCTCGCGTAGTTATGAATTAACACGCTTTCTATCTAAGATTCACAACAAACGACAATTTCCTCGACACTAGTACTCCCAAGTTGCTTTGCGGGTCCCGGTCTGTGAAATAAAACTCGATTATTGTACTGCATGTCCAAAGTATGAGCAACATTTATGTTATACGGTTTTTATGTTAATAATACGCACATCGTCCCAATTTCGTGGTTTTATGGTTTAATTGAAGATTTCATTCCATAAAATTAGTCCAACTTGATTTTTTACATGGATACATTTAAAGAAATTTTTATTTACGCCTTAGCTTCGATTCTTCTGAGGATGACTAGCGATGTTAGTCGAAAAATTTAAATTTCTTCTATTGCCGTTACTGTTTGTTGTTTACATTTGTTTGTGATTTGGCGGTTCATTTTCGAGCGTTTGTCCACATATCTCTTGTAATTCAGTATTTTACCAGCTGCAACGTTTATTATACGGAGCAGTTCCAGGGTATATATTTTGAGTAATTTCTCTCCTTCGCTAGTACTCCGCTACTTCCACAAAGTTTAATTTGTGTTTAATTAATGTAACAACTATGAGCTGCAAGCGCTAGTTTTTGTTCCAAGGACTTATCGATAGCTTTGTGCTCCGACTTATGTGATGCAAGTCTAGTTATATGTTTGGTTTTTATAGTACCGATACTACTTTTTGGCATATATCAAACGAGTCTCCTTTGACATTGATTTTATAAATCAGGTATTCTTTGCATTCACTCAGATGGACAGTTCTCAACAAAAAGCTTCGATACGAGATTTTCACCTGGCTTATCCAACGAAGTTTTGAATATCTGGTCGATCGTGGATTTACCAGGTATACAGCCACACAGGTTCGCTAGGATGGGCCTAAGTGTTGCACAAAACACGGTACACAGGGCCTTATATGCGATGGGTAAAAGGCTGATCCTGTGATGGTTGATACACGCACTTGGAACGAATTTTATCAGCACAGATCGTAGAACACTCAGATTCCAAACATCGGGCATACATTCCTTGAGCCATATCGTATGATTGTGCTGGTACTAACGTTGCTGGTAATGTACGTTGCTAGCTTCCCCATACCGATTTTACCGCCTGAATAGGCGTTCTCATTATATCGTTCCGTCATCGCATGCTTTACTATTGGCTGCAGTTTTGCTTTGTATGCAGTATCCATTCTCTCGTGACATTTCCCATCGTACCAGGGTTTGTCTGAGCGTGGTTTTTCATAACCCAGTTTCTAAATTAGGGGAATTGGTTTGAATTAATTGAGAGATGTGATTGAAGTAGGCATTGGCTATCTCGGTAGTATGCGTATTTTTGATGACCATGGCTGTAAATGGGTGATGATAAAAAGCAGCTAACACATACATACCATGCCAAAATCTGGATTTAATCAATGCGAGCTGTCACACGAATTACACCATTCCGAGTAGGTCCTACTATGATGATAATGATAATGCCTTACACTGAGGGGAGGTTGTCATACTAATATTCACTGACGCGTCAGTCATGACGGTTCGAAATTAATGGAAGGAGCAGGTTTTGGAGAGTAGTCGAATTGAAACTATTAATCCGACTTCAGGCCGAAATAGCGGCCATAAGAATAGCCTTAGAGAAAATTCAGTATTGTGTGATATAAGGCGGCAATATTCATATTCTTACTGATATTAAAGCGGCTTTTAGATCCCTGGAGAACGTGTACAGCAATTCGAGAAATGTTCGAGAATGCCGGTCGTCTTTTGAGGAGATAGCGAGACATTCGACGGTTACCCTCACATGGGTTCCAGGGCATGGGGACATATATGGTAACCAAAGAGCCAATACATTGGCAAGGGCCGCCACAACCATGAACTCGATTGAAGTTGACGGCCTCATTGGTGTCCCCCTCACAAGGGGGAAACAGCTAATTGTGGATAAACTGAACCTCATTGCTTAACAAATTTAGCCTACAATGGATATACAGATGTCACGATTTGCGCTGAAATAGTCCAGAGACTACCTGAGGAACATCATAGCTGTAATAACCTGTCACAGGCCGGTTGGTAAACACGCTTAGAAGTTGGAACTTCCCTACAATGACTTTTGTAAAAGCTGAAATGATGAAGAAGAAGAGAAGATCACGGAGCATCTCCCAAGTTACTGTCCTGCTTTTGGTGACTGAGATTTGAAAAGCTTGGCCATCGAACACTTATGGACAATACCTGTCTATCAGTAATCGATTTGAGGAACATCCATGCCTTCAGTTCAGCAACGAAATGGCTTGACAGCGATGATGACCGAACTGAATAGTAATATTTGGTGCGAAAATTTGGAAATTGTAACACAACAGGATTCATACTAGGACCCATGTGAGCTGTGTTGAATGTGGCTGCCGAATTAACCTAACCTAACAAGGTGTTGACCCCAGTCAATGTTTGCACCGCCTACCATCGATTATCACGTAATCAATTTGGTTTCTTGTCTTGTGATCAGGGAATATCCAGGTTTGCTTGTCGATATCTTAATGTGGGAATCTGATTCCACTCGCCTCCATGTTTATGCCGACGCCAAGCTAACTAGTCTGAATCCGTTTCGGAGATGTTATTGAGTAGACTGAATTTTGCGACTACTGAAACAAGATTATCTTTCCTTTCTATTTTAGCATTAACATCTCCCAGAACAATTTTAATGTCATGGGCAGGGCAGTGACCATATATTTTTTTCAGACGTTCATAGAATGCAATTTTAATGTCCTCGTCTTTGTCTTCCGTCGGGTCGAGTACACAAATCAGCGTGATGTAAAAATTGTTCGCTTTGATGCTGATAGTGGCTATGTGGTCACATACAGTGTTAAGCCGCGCTACCACATGTCCGAATCTCGTGCCGACTTAGAGTCTACACACAAATTCGTGTCTCTCTGCATGGCTGCAGTTAAAGATGTCTCAGAGCTTTCGTTGTATGCATTCCTGACCCTTCCATCTCATTTCAAGAATGGCGGAATTTTTCGAGGACTTCCGCTAGTGGGATAGAGGCAACATCATTCTACAGAGTTCGGATATTTCAGGTGCAAACTGTCGTTGAATGAACCACGATCTGTATGAGCTGTACAACGATATCGACGTAGTCAAGCGCGTTGAAATAGACCGAATGCGCTGGCTTGAACACGTTGTACAAATGGTTTTGGTCAATACACTCGTTGGGCGGCGCAGCAGGAGGCGACCAAAACTTCGTTAGATGGACCAGGTGAAAGAGCTGTTATCTACATTTGTTGTGACTAACTATCTACAGAGCGCTTAAGACCTAAGCGTTTATAATTATTTTCTACGTGCGGCTACTTTTAGATGAATTTCTGTTGCTGCTGCCAAATAAAAAGATCCTTAAAACTCGGTCCTTGTAATGTTTCATTTTCTTCGTGATTTCATAATTGTTGTTTTAATTTAAAAGAGTAGCTTATTGGGGACCGCACCCGATCCTTGTTTCTTAGAGCCAACCAAAGCCACTAATAGAGTCTTTGTGTTGAGCTTCAGTAACATCCAAAGACGCATCGGTGGTAGCATACCATTTAGGTTACTTAACGTGTGCTACTCTGGACTTTGTCTTCCATAATAATCGATTAAACGTCGTGAAAGTTTTTCGCGCCAATTCGATTTTGGTTTAGTCATAAATATGGGAAAATTTAAGTCTGACTATATAAACCAGAAATGTATATGAACGACTTAGAAATCATTGAGACTTGTATTGCATTTTAAGTAAAATTCATTCTTCTGACATGACATCTGAATTTTGATTGTAAATTACGGAATAAGTATTTTTTTTTTTCAAAATATTCTCTTACCTTAGGCGCTTTTACAGATATTTCGTCCTCTCTCATGCCTACACAGTAAGAGCTTTAAAAAATTACAATGACATATCTCTACCAGCATCTCCGCCATCCTCGCAACACATTCTCAAGCATTGTCCCTTTGATAATAACCACGTACTAATATTATATACTAACATTTTATTACCCTAGAGTTAAAGGGCAATTAAACAGATGACAATTCTTACTAAAATGCTTTTTCTCATGCCAAACACGTTATCCATAGCTGCTGCAATGCTGTTGGAAACCATGTCACCGTTTAAGAGACGACATAAATGTGACAACAAAAAAAGAACATACTATCATCAAATATCAACAAATCGCCCTCCGATGAAAACATTTGCCCCAACTCTAAGCTGTCGTCTTCAATATTCAAAAATCCTGGCAATCATCTTGTACAGCCATAGGTGTCACAAGGGTGGCAGTTGGGGGATGTTGGTGCTGTGGGTGCTGTTGCTTGTCACAATTTGACAATGAACATGATATTGTTTTGATGATTTGGTTTTTTTTTTTTGTTGGTTCTCTCTACATTATTAATGCCTTGTATAAATGATACACTGTAGTATTCGAATTTATAAGACATGATACACAGATAAAAAAACAGACAAAATGTGAGCCTACTTAAGCAGAAAATTGCAATTAAATTTTGCGCTTTATAGCCTTTTGCTTAGTTGGTTGTGCTTTTTTTTGGCCTTCTTGTTGAGGGTGTGGAGCTCACACCCACCCACCCGTGTAACTGTCACATTTAGTCAGTGGTGAATGATACTTGTGTCATCCGACAACTTTTCAATGGGACCAAAGGAAGCGAAAGTCTATATATAATGCCAGTTGTGATGACGATGATGATGAAGATGAAGTTGGTAACTTTTACTTTTTTGCCCCCGCTACGCCATTCAATGGGGGACGATTGTTGGTTGCTTGGTTGGTTGTTTGTGTTGAGACTTGTATTGATGTTGATGATACTTGGCGGTGTCGGTGATGGTGGCGGCCATGTCGCTGAATTGCGGTGTTGCTCAGATGTCACATCAATTCATTAGGGAAACATTAATAGCGCCTAACGTGATATAAGCACAAAAAGTGTTGAGCATAAAATATTATCACATTTTGCAGTATTAATAACCGACCAAAGTTACAGTAACCAAAAAAAAAAAATAAACAGAGACGGAAGTCAAAAGAAAAGAGCAACAAAATAGGCAAGAAAATGCGAACAAGCCAAAAGAGGAAGTTAGGCAACTAAGTATCATTTAAGACAGCATTATAATATATTACACTCAACAAGAACAGTGGCTTGTAATTTAGGTTTTGAATGTAATACAATGAAAGCGCATGTTTAAAAAAAACGTATTTCTCTTTGCATCTCATGGGTGAGATTTTGAAAGTTCTAGCACTTAAGTGAGTTAGTTGATTTTAGGTTAGTGTGTAAAGTCCATTGACCGGCCGTGGCATAATGGTTACCCTCGATATTGTCGACAGCAACTTCGCCGTATAAGTGTCGAGTCAATCGGCATGTCTAGCAAAAGCTTCTCAATCATAGACGTTCGCATTCGCCGATAAACAACTGGGTGGCGTTAGTTGTGAATCTAAAAATAGAAAACGTGTTAATTCACAACAACGCGAGAAGCTGTAAAGAAGTGTACAGGTATATAACTTTTTTTTTTACTTTTACTTACTTTTACAATAGATCGTGTTTGGATAGCGAGGACAGGCAGACGGACAATTCAGACTGACGTCCACCTGCCTTACGCTGATAAACATGCCCCATCACGCAGGAGAAGCTTGAAGGGGCTAGATGCACGCCAACGGATTCCAGTTTGGCTGAAATGTACAATAGAGTGGCCATAGTGGAAATTTTTTTTGAAAAGTTAAATTTTTCGCACTGGAAAATATGAGGTTGGGGATAAAAATAATTATGCATATTTTTTTTTTTGATTCCGAGTACCTCCGGGTTGAGCCCAAACTTTTATTACATTACCCATTTAGGCTGAAGTGCAGAATATGGGGCGGGAGCCCGATTAAAAACCAAAAATATGCCATTGTCTTCATCTTGGCCCCCAAACATCGGAATGGTAGGTCAAAGTTGGCGCTCAGGCCCATGGGGCCCGGGGGGTCAAAAAAGGGACCCCTTTCGGTTCTATGACGACCCCCCAGGTGCGGGTACTCAAATGAAAGATATTTTCGAGACGAATCCAACGATGTTATTTTTTATTATTTTTAACTAAATTTAAAAAATTTTAAAAAAATTTTTGCGTGCGGCGCTACTAAACCCAATATAGGTGTACCGTCATTTCGCCCAATGTCATTTCGTCCAAAAACAACCATGACATATCGCCCAAAACATGTCATTTCGACCAAAAACCTAACTACAACATGACATATCGCCCAAATGCTATGACAGAAGACCCAACTCAATTTTTTTGGGCGAAATGTCAGACTCATGACGACGGCACGCCCTGCTGCATACGTCGCAGTCAGTCTTGTACTCTCTCTCTCGGTGGGGGGCACGCCCTCGCCGAATACGTCGTAGTCAGACTCGCTACTCTCTCTCTTTCTCTGGCATTATTAAAACACGAATGCGGTGGGGGGCACGCCCCCCTAAGGCGGGGGTAAGAGTACAAGACTGACTGCGACGTATGCAGCAGCGCGTGCCGTCTTCATGAGTCTGACTCGGTCCAGGAGACCCGTAGGAACCTAAAAATAACATCGTTGGATTCGTCTCGAAAATATCTTTCATTTGAGTACCCGCACCTGGGGGGTCGTCATAGAACCGAAAGGGGCCGCTTTTTTGACCCCCCGGGCCCCATGGGCCTTAGCGCCAACTTTGACCTACCATTCCGATGTTTGGGGGCCAAGATGAAGACAATGGCATATTTTTGGTTTTTAATCGGGCTCCCGCCCCATATTTTGCATTTCAGCCTAAATGGGTTATGTAATAAAAGTTTGGGCTCAACCCGGAGGTACTCGGAATCAAAAAAAAAAAAAAAAAAAAATATGCATAATTATTTTTATTCCCAACCTCATATTTTTCAGTGCGAAAACTTTTGGATTTCACATTTTTAATTTTTTCTATATAACGCTATGGCCAGTCTAATGTACAAGGTAGTTGTCAGTCTTCCTACCTCGTCTGCTATGAGTTTCCTGGTATGTCCCTGTGGTCCAGCATACACATAAGGTGGATACTGAAATACTCAGCCATCTGGTTGAGAGACCTTGGCTGATATTAAGTTCAGAAGACAGAATCCTGAGATTTTATAGCAGACTGACTCTCGGAGTATATGTTTATTCCCACTGTGTAGAAGATATTACATCTCAGTCACTCGTATACTTCTTTCATGACCAAATTTAAACTTGTTCAACACTACAGTACTCAGGTAGTCTTCGTGCAATGATTAGCCCTACATGATTATTTTATGTTGAGCGGTTAGTATAAAAGTGTGCATTTCCAGGCTTCTATATCTTTAACGCAGTGCAACACCCAATCTTGGTGGTGATAAATTCCAAGTCAGGGTAAAGGTACTAGGCCAGTGTAAGAAAACCCCCATAGGGTTTGGCGGTCTCAGGTCAAACTTTTTTTAAGGACTTTTTACATATTTTGCTTATCTTGATATTTGTCCGCGTAATTGTTCAGCTATAACTCAAGAACCATTGATGATTTATCATTTCATTATTTGGCAGAATTGTAGCTAAGGCTTAAAAAAATAATTTCTATTAATACGTCTATGTAAAAAAATTAAGTTGGACTAATTTTATCGAATGAAATCTTCAAAAAATTTTAGTTTATCGTATTTTTTTATTAGTTTTTTTTTCAATCTTATCTGTGGTAAGTAGAAAACTGGTCATAGAACGACGACCCTGAGTCCTGTATAGTTCAGAGTATGTACCGAGGTTGCATATGGTGCGGCTTTAGACCTGGCAAATCTACGCATATTCACCTTACGACAAATCCTGGAAAAAACTCATGAAAAGTAGATCGACACCTACCACCTCTTTGTTGACTACAAAGCTGCCTTCGACTCTCCGATAAGGAATAGGCTATATGAGGCCATGTCTGAGTTTGGTATTCCTGCAAAGCTGATTCGACTTTGCAAATGTACCTTAGAAAACGCCAGATCCTCGATTAAGATTGGTGAGGATGCCTTTAAACCATTCAACACGGAAAGAGGTCTCAGGCAGGGTGATAGCTTGTCCTGTACACTTTTTAATATAGTTATGGATAAGGTATTGAGAAAGGCTGGTGTCAACATGTTTGGCATCATATTCTACAAAAGCTACATGCCACTAGCCTATGGCGATGATATAGACATCATTGGCCGAAATCTGCGGGATGTTACTGCAGTTTTCTCATCAGTAGAAAAGGAGTCAGCAAAAATTGGTTTAGCGGTCAACGAGGACAAAACAAAAATAATGATTTCGACGAACAAAGAGTCCTCTCGATGGGGACGCACCGTGAACTTTGGCAATTATTATTTTGGGGTAGTCGACCTATCTACCTCGGATCTTCCGTCAACAAGAAAAATAATGTCAACCAAGAAATTAAGCGGAGAATAGTGCTAGCCAATATATGTTTCTACGGACTTCGGCAGCACTTTAGTAACACCACCTTATCTCGGAATTCTAAGAAACAGCTATACCAAGTGCTTATTTTACCCGTTCTGTTGTATGCTACCGAATCATGGGTGCTTACTACAACGGACATACAAAATCTGGGAAATCTGGACCTATCTGTGTCGACGACAAGTTTCGCCATCGGATGAACCATGAGCGGTATGAAATTTACCACGACATCGACGTAGCTAAAAGAGTCTGAATCCAACGACTGGGACATGTTGCCAGGATGAATGTAAATGCTCCAGCGAGAAAGGTGTTTGAAGGCGAACCTGAAAAACGGCGCAGAGCAGGGAGACCCAAACTCCGTTGGAAGGACCAAGTGGTAGGCGACGTGACCGAAGCGTGTGGAATTCTTTAGTACTTCAGGCCTAAAATTTATGAACCACGTTCGTAATTGGCCACTTAAGTAAGTAAACGATAAATGAAAGTGTGTTGAAAATATATTTGGATAAAATAGTCTAACTTGATTTTTTACATGAATATATTCATAGAAATTACTTATTTAAGCCTTAGCTACAATTCTGCTATAGAATGAATTGAGAAATCATCAATAGTTTTTGAGTTATAGCTAAAAAACTAAGCGAACCGACTTCAAGATAAGAGAAACATATAAATGGTCAGAAAAAAAGTTTGACCCAAAAACGCCAAACCCTTTGGGCGTTTTACTATACTGACCTAGTAACTTCATCTTCATCTGTTGCACTTCTGAGATAGGTTCCACGGTTGGGATCTTATACATCCTGGTGAACAGAACCAGTTCTGTCTTGCAGTGTTACGGAAAGCAAAATCAGTTTCAATACCCTTCAAGGAGATAAGTTTTCACGGATATAATCTCATACCTCTAGATGAACAAAACTAGTTCGGTCTTACTTAATTTCCCATTGTACCCCATAAATGAGGTATGGTATAGCTTCTCGCGTTTTTGTAAATTAACACGCTTTCTATTTTTAGATTCACAACTAACGGCACCTACATGTTGATCGACGAATGCGAACGTCACTGTTTGAGAAGCTCTTGCTAGACACGCCGATTGACTCGACACTTAATACTGCGACGTTGCTGTCAACAACATTCGAGGGGAGCCAACAATAAAAGAAACAATTTTTTAAGATGATTGGAGACAGGTTTGAACCTGCGATCTCCCGCATGGTAGTCGCGTGTTCTAACCACTATGCCACGGCCTGTCCTAGTTCGGTCTTGTTAATATTTAATCTGAGAGCATTTTCATCCGCCCACTGTGCCAAAGTAAGTAAGGCTTTTTGAAGAATGTCTCTGAGTGTACTCACCAACTTCTCCTTAACTGCTGTTGCCACATCCTCTTTATTTGCGACCACTTTGATACCAACTTCCTCTAGGAATAAAATATTACCTTGGGTTGTTCCCCTACCAACAAATCTGAAGTCCCTAATCCTGCTATGATACATCTCTTTGTAAGAAGATCGTACAGAAGCCTCCCCATACTGGTGTCATAAAGCCATGACTATCGTATCGGGAGTTGTTTCGTTGAGCGCCCCATCTGTATCTAAGGAAACTAACATAGTATCCTTTATGATGGCGGGTGAACCTTCCATGAATTCGACCAAGTCATGCAGGACTTTCGCAGTGGGCTTACCCGAAAGCTGTGGTCGGACAATATGTAACTGTCAATATGTCTCTGCAGAGTTTTTAGAAGTTTTCCGTATGGGAGAGTTTTCCGGCTTTGGGTAGAAATACCACCTTTATGTTCTTTCTCAAAGTAGGGATATATGTTAAGTGAATACAGCCGATATAGAGCTTCTTGAGCCACCACCTGTAGTTCAACCGGTGAGACCATGTCCGGTCCGGGTGACTTGAAAGGTTTGAAGCTTTTAATTGTCCATGATATTTTGGTTTCGGTGACAATATCTCTGGCAACATCCGAAGGTTGACTTGACGTCGGCCGTCTAATTTCGGTAGTTTCCGGAAAGGGAGAATTGAGGAACATCTTTAGAGATTCCACAATAGAACTTATCCAATTACCCTGCGAATTCTGGAGGTAATCTACTGTGCACAGTGTGGATGCCAGTATTTCTCTGACATTTTCTTTTAGAAGCTAATTTTATTAACATGTTCAACGCGATTACACCCAAATGGTCTTTTCAGAAGATTAATGTTGCCTTCCAAGTCTTAAAGCTGACTTATTGACAAATACTTAAATAACAACCCCAATGAAAGAAATCCTCAGGTTTGATATCACACGATTAAGGCGGCCACTTGACAAGTTCGATACACGAAATTAGATGCTCTTGATAAAACCTATTTTAAATTCCTTTGAAGTAGTTAATAGTTTTTATTAAGATCTTAATCAACTTACATACAGTCTTAAAATTCAAAGTTACTATTTATTCCTATATGATATCTTTTATAATATTAAAAATTATTTCAAGAGTCTTTTTTATCACTTAAATCACTGTGTACGAGTTTGCTACATTGCTGCGGGTGTCATGCCTTAAAGCTTTATTTATTTTTATGACTTTAAGTGTCGCTACTAAGTTTTCATTCACTTCGTCATTTATACGGCTGCTGTTCATTCATACTGTCAGTTATTCAATATCTAGCCGGCGACACTGTTCAAGAGAGGATAATAATTTTATGCGGTAAATTTTAGATCTCTTGCACATAGTTCTTATATGACCAATGCTCTGTTGGGTACAACAGTGTGTGTGACGTACGCAATGACATTTTGTTTTGTTACATTAATACAGAGGAAACGGCTCGCACAAACACCCACACACATTCACACTCACACCCTCAAACACAAAGGACCCATCTTTTTGTGCCCCAGTGGTTTAGTTCACATCCACTCGTCTCTCTGGTTGCTTATGTACATACACATGTATGTATGTGTGTGAGTGTGCGTTTGTGTGAGTTTTTTTTTTACAAATGTGCATAAGGAGGTCACACTTTGTTTCCGTTTCCTTTCATTAGAATGTTAGGATGTTGACAATTTTAAATATTTACAAGATTTTTATAAAACGTTTTTAATGTTGATTATGGCGATGATTATGACGCAGGCGAGCGATAGTGTTGCCGCAGTGAGACTGTTTCAACTTCGCTTGGGGTTTTTGGGCTGTGACTCCGGCTGCGGTTGCTGATGAAAGGTATTTGCGTTTTCTTGTTGGTCTTGCAGCAATGTTTGTTCGCAAAATCAGCTGCATAATAAACATAACAAATGTTTATTGAAGTTTATTTTTATATCTCTCATGGCCCGTTTGTTTGCTTTATGTTCGGGGAATATCTTTTGCTGCAAATTTTGTTGATTCTTGTGTTTTTGTTTTAGCCCAGCTTAAGCTAATTAGAAGATAGTGTCGTTGCCGCCGTACATGAGGTTGTTCACTTCAATTGCGGCGTAGATAATGATGTTTGTTAGTTATATGGATATGAAATTGTTGCTGATTTCTGGAGCAGAAAAGCATTATTAAGGTGTATATATATGCGAATAAGGATATTGTGTACAATGTTGGACGTAGGTAAATAGGAAACAACAATAGCAATTAGCGAAAGTACATACATGGGATGTCAAATAATATTAGTTTAATACACGGTATAAAGTTGCATCTGCCGCTGGAGCGATCTGCAGTTCATATAAGGGACGTGTGTTTGCTAACACACTGCAGAAACTAACGAAGCTGATTAGTGTAGTTGTTTAAAAATTCGAGACTATAGAAATTAATAAACAAGAGGATACAATTGGATGTTGCTATCGCAGGAACATGTGAAAATATCTGTCAAAAACTTAATTTAAATTTGGATCAATAGCAGAACTAAGATTGCACAATAATCTACACAGTGCAACAACCAATGGGAGAAGGATGTGAGAAAATCCAAGCGAGAGTGAAAAGGGGTCATTTATTTTTTTTGATTGATGATGATGATTTCTCGTATAATTCTTTAGCAGACTATAACACAGTTCAAAATGTTTGACCTCCTTGGAACTCTATTTTGAGAATTGCAAGTGAAAGTAGCCCCAAAAATAAGAACTTCTGCATCAATGGTTTTGTCAAGTTGGTTGCATCAATAATTTGGCTGCATTAATAATTTAATTTTGCTCAACGTGGATTTTTCATGTTTAAATCGATTGCATTTCGGTATACCATACGGAATATATTTTTTTTTTGTGTCTGAAGCAAAGTTGTAGATATTGAATAGGAGGAAACAAATCTACCCGAAAAAAGTGCATCCAGTGCCTTTAAAATTTGAAAAATTTCCTATCTTTTACCATTTTTTCCCACATTTTTCTCCTTTTTTGCACAATAACTGAACAAAAAGTACTTTTTATTGTACTAACTAGTACAATTAATTGTACCAAAAAGTACAATATATGCTATCAAAAACTACAATTTATATATATATAGTAAAAGGTACAGTTTATGGTAAAAAAGTACATTTCATAGTACTAAAATGTACAATTAACGGTGCCAAAAAGTACAATTTATGATACCAAAAAGTACAATTTATGGTAACTATTCAATATCTAAGTACAATTTATGGTACGAAAAAGTAAAATTTATGGTAACAAAATGTACAGTTTATGGTACCAAAAATTATACTTTATGTACACTTTAGTACAATTTATGATACCAAAAAGTGTAATTTATGGTGCCTAGTCAATATCTAAGTACAATTTATGGTACCAATTATGTCAATTGTACATGTTATGTCACCAAAAATACGATTTATTGTAACAAAAAGTACAGTTTATGGTACCAAAATATACAATATATGTGACAAAAAAGTACAAATTATGGTACCAAAAAGTATAATTTATGGTAACAAAATGTACAGTTTATGGTACCAAAAAGTACAAGTACATTAAATTACACTGTGCTACACACAAAATATACAGGGGTTCTCATGTAACATTTCTGTTAGACTGGAGTCCATAGAGTAAAGTGATACTTTTAGTTTTTCTCAGTCACTTCGTTAAGTAATGTTTTTATAGCAAATTAAGTGAAATGACGATATTCCTAATATTACAAGTTCCAAAATTCTTAAGTCTTCTCTTTGTAAACCGATTTTCAAAAATTTACATCTGTTTTAAAGCTACGAGAGTTCACCTTTTATTAAAAAAAATAATTTTAAAAATCGTTTGTCAGAAATTCTTGGCTGACACTGTTTTTCTTATTGACGGAAGATCCGAGGTAGGTAAATGCATCTACAACCTCAAAAGAATAATTGTCAACGCTCACGGTGCATCCCCATCGAAAGGACTCTTTGTTCTTCGAAATCATTATTTCTGTTTTGTCCTCGTTGACCGCTTAACCCATATTTGCTGACTCCTATTCTAGTGAAGAGGAAACTGCAGTAACATTCCTTGCCTGAGACCTCGTTTCGTGTTGAATAGTTCAGAGTGGTCCTTACCAATTTCAATCGAGGATTTGTTGACTTTCAAGGTACAGCTGCTAAGTCGAATCAGCATTGCGGGTATACCAAACTCAGACATGGCCTCATATAGCCCATTCCTTATCGGAGAGTCGAAGGCATCTTTGTAGTCATCAATGAACTGTTTTTCATTAGGGTTTTCCAGGATTATCAGGTCTAAAGCCGCACTGAAAAGGTTTAATTAGTTTTTCTACAATTGACTTTAGACGTTCACACAATATGCTCGAAAGGACCTTGTACGCAATTGGTAATAGTCTTATTCCACGGTAGTTCTTTTCTTGTATATGGGACATAACAGACTGAGACTCCATCCCCCGGCATGCTCTCATCCAGCCAGATGTCCTCCATGAGCTGATGCAGGAGCACGCATGCAGCTCCTTTCCATCTGCCTTTAATAATTCAGATGGGGTACCATCGGCTCCAGCTGCTTTGTTACTTTTAAGGCTTGATATTGCCACACGTATCTCACTCCGTTTTGGAGGTAACAGTTATGAATTGGACCAAGGTCTTCTGGAGCTTTCCAACGACAATGGACGCACAAAACCTGGGAGTATTCGAGAGAAAAGTACTTCGAAAAATTTATGGACCTATCTGTGTCGACGGCGAGTTTCGCCATCGGATGAACCATGAGCTTTACCAGGACATCGACGTAGCTAAAAGAGTCAGAATGCAACGACTACGATGGCTGGGTCATGTTGCCAGGATGGATGTAAATGATCCAGCGAGAAAGGTGTTTGAAGGCGAACCTGAAGGACGGCGCAGATCAGGGAGACCCAAACTCCGTTGGAAGGACCAAGTGGTAGGAGACGTGCCACCATCTTGTATGACTAACTGGAGAACACACGCACAAGACCGAAGCGTGTGGAATTCTTTAGTACTTCAGGCCTCAAACTTATTAACCACGTTCGTAAGTTGTAATGGGTCACTTAAGTAAGCTGGAGCTTTCCGCAGCAGTTGAATTAGCTGGTTGGAGTAGGCGTCCGCTACCTCTGTGGTCTGCAGCTTATCGATGCCCAGCTTTCGTTGTGTCTGGTTACGTACGTTTTTCGCTATGCTTACCCTTGTGTTCGCAACCTGATCGAACTGATTCCTCGTCAATTGATCTGGAGATAACCACGTTGTCTTATGAATATTTCTGTGGTCAAATCTTGTGCTGATAACTATCATATTTCTTGCCGCAGAGAAATCTATCAGTCTGATGCCATTGTTCGACGTTTGACTGAATTTTCGGATGGTAGGCTCAAATGCGGTCTCCCTGCCTATTGTAACATTAACATAACATAATCCACAACATTGAAACGACGTACGTATGATTACTGTATAATCCTCATAACATTAATATTACTCATACGTTGGTCTGATAACGCCAAACGCTTTAAGTGTTTTACTGTTCTGATCTTGCACCTTCACACTGACTTGGAATTTCCAAAAAATAAAACAAGGTTAAAACGTTGCAAGAGATTTCTACATCTGGTCTCGCGGTTTAAGCATGTAGGTGATCGAATAGCCGCTATTCGCATCAAGGACTGAATAGGCATTATTACATTACTTTGATCTGTGTACACGCCCCGACGGCAGACAAAGCCGAACCCACTTAAGATAAATTCTATGAGCGGCTGGAAGAAATATATGACCGGTATCCTGCACATGGCGTTAAAATTGTTCTGGGAGATTTTATTGCTAAAATAGGAAGGGAAAATGCTATTGGTTCGGCATTCGGAAAATTCAGTCTATAGAACAACACCTCCGATAACGGATTCAGAGTGGTAACGAAGTGCGTATGTTTAATATAAAATCCGCATAACATTAATATAAATTATACGTTGGTCTGAGAACGCCAAATTATTTAAGTGTTTTGCTGTACTGATCTAGCATCTTTACACTGACTTGGAATTTCTAAAAAATAAAACAAGGTTAAAACGTTGAAAAGACTGCAAAGTTTTGGCCTGATAGATGATTATATGACATTAGTTGTAAACATTTTGGGGATGTGGGATTTTCTGATTTAAATTTTCTTATTGTTATTCACATAACCAGAAACTCTCTGGCCAGGTCCCCAAGTATTACACAACGCACGTATTCCTCGAGCAATGTCACTAGACATTCATTCAATCGTAACAATTAAAGCCTTTAAATGAATCCCTCTTTAGTGTCGCCAATTTGAAATTACCTATATTGCGCAACGACCTTTGGTAGCAGAACGTAACTATGAATTGCTTTGTCACTCATAATCCTCCAACTCAATATTGTTGTATTGTTTTTCAACCGAGTTTTCATTGACCCAACCGCGGTCACATAATATTCACTTACGTTTTTGTAAAACTTAATAAATATTTGAATTCAATTGAGTTTTCACCCCTTTATTAACTATCTCGAGTTTACCAGAGTGTCAAGTGCTGTTATATAAAATACAATTATGATATATTTTTAATCGATATAACATATTAACAATTTAAAACCACTACTGCACTTTAGCTGCCACTTATCCTCTCTCCCCTCACCTGCCTGGCTTGATATTGCACTCTAAGCCTCGAATGCAACACCAAAAATTGATTAAATTTCAACACATGTCCATGAGTACGTGAACATAACACAAATACCAAAAAACGACATCCAATAGCAGAGCTTTAACGAATATGTATTTATAATAATGCTATAAATGTCACAACAGTTGTTTTTAATGGAATTTATTTTAAAATAATCTCTTTTCAAATAAGATGCATAAAAATAACACACCAAATTTGCAATCGGTATTGTATACGGCCTGTGTCCGTTAATAAAATGTTATAACGTGGGACAAAAAATTTTTTAAGTGAAATAAAAAATAGTTTGGTCTCCCTCGCAAAAACATGTCGGAAAACAATTTGCATGCTGCTGTAAATATTGTGGGAGAATTAAATGTTGTGCTATGTTCAGCTATAAAAAAATAAATGCGATAGAATTTTAAGAGTTTAATAAATGGAGGGTGATCACTAATGCGGCCAACTGTTAACCGAATATTAGTTTTTATTATAGTGATATAATAAATGCTGCAGTGCCTATATTATGCCGTCTCTTATTACGATGGCAGTAGTTAAAGTGTGATTCATTTAGATTTGTTTTTCTTAATGTAAATGTTAATATTTAAAATGGAATTGGATGTCGATCAATTTATTAGGATCCAAAATAATAAACACTGATATTGACTTTTTCAAGATGAGTTTAATCTTTAATACTTCAGACCTCTAATTTATGAACAACGTTCATATCGGCTGTGGGATAGTGGCTAGAACGCGCGACTACCATGCGGTTCGATTTCCGGCTCCAGTCATCTACATTTTTATTTCATTTTCGGTCCCCTCTATGTTGAAGAAAGCAACTTTGCAGTATAGAGTCGAGTTAATCGGCATGTCTAGTAAAAGCTTCTCAGACAGTGACGTTCGCATTCGTCGATAAACAAGTAGGTGCCGTTTGTTGTAAATCAAAATAGAAAGAGTGTTATTTCGCAACAACGCGAGAAATCATAGAAACTTATCTAACAGCACTGACTTTCAGTTTCGTCTATCAAATGTAAATCCCATTGTGTGAGTCTAAAAATATAAACTTGTTAATTCGCAATAATGCGAGCAGCATTCTGATACTTCATTCATGAGATGTAAAGGGAAATTAAGTAAGTCCCGCCTTCTTAAAACCTCTTGAAGCATCAACCATCTTGGGGCCTCTAACGTAAAAAATATTATAGAATATTTCACTATGAAAATACGAAGAAAAGAAAAAACAATAACAAACGTAAATTCAGTCTACACAACAACTCCTCCGATAACGGATTCAGAATGGTTAGTTTCGCGTCGGCAAGAAACATGGTAGTGAGTGGAACCAGATTCCCGTATAAAGATATCCACAAGGCAACCAAGACATCCCCTGAACAAAATATAAGAAATCAGATTGATCACGTTGTAATCGATGGAAGACATGTCTCAAGCGTTATGGACGTGCGTGTGATGCGCAGTGCAAACATTGACTCTGATCATCACATAGTTGCAGTCAAGGTACGTACGCGATTAAGTAGTGCTAAAAACGATCGTAACCAAACACAAAGGCAGCTAGATATCACAAAGCTACATACCACCGAAATAGCCAATGCCTACTCCAACCAACTCTATCAAGTAATTCAAACAAACCCCTCTAATTCGGATGTTCGCGAATTCTATGACCACTGCCGCAACAATCGTACTGGATTACGAGTAACCACGCTTAGACAAGATCGGTACGATGAAGAAGGTCGCGTAATGTCTGAGGAAAAGGATGCTGCATACAAGGCAAGACTGCAACCAATGTCAACGCGTGCTGTGACGGAGCGTTTTAATAAGAAGAGGAGGGAGATGACACGCCTTTTCAGGCGGAAGAAAAGAGAGAGCCAGGAAATCGAATTAGAAGTGAAGCCCGATAGTTCTACCAAAAGGTAAAAAACAAAGATTTTGGAACTATGATACCCACCTGTAAGGATAAACGCGGAACTCTGGTCACGGACACTCTTTTCTCTTTTCATTCCCGAAGGCAGCATAAGTGAAGAAATCACGCCATTCAGCGACGATGGAGTACATTGCCCATCACGGCGCCAAAACGAGATTAGCACTGCAATTGCCCGGCATATAAATACTAAAGCTGTGGGAGCCGATGGACTGCCGTCAGAACTTTTTAAAACCGGTGATGAGCTGGAAAAATGCATGCTCTTAAACACGATTTGGCTCAGGGAATGCATGACCGTTGATTGGCAACTGAGTGTAATATGTCCTGTACTGAAAAAAGGCGTTCCAAGTATGTGTACCAACTATCGCGACATCAACCTTTTACTCATCGCTTACAAGGTCCTGTCCAGTGTGTTATGTAAAAATTAAAGCCCATCCTAGTGAGACTGATTGGACCTTATCAGTATGACTTCAGACCTGGTAAATCCATGACCGACCAGATATTCACACTACGACAAATCCTGAAGAAGACCCAAAACATGCAGATCGATATGTACCATCTGTTTATCGATTACAAAGCTGCATTTGACAGTCCGATACGACAGAAATTATTAGATGCTATGGCTGAGTTTGGTATCCCCGCGAAACTGATACGACTCTGCGGGATGATACTGAGTGACATGGTCTTCAGTGGAAATGGGCAAAATACTATCAGAGCCATTTTCTACCAAGCGAAGCTTTAGACAAGGCGATAGTCTGTCATGTGTTCTATTTAACATCATAATGGAGATGATGCTGCGGAAGGCTGCAGTAAACAGGACTGGTACCATCTTTAGAAAAAGTCACAAGTTGCTGGCGTATGTTGATGATATAGATATCATTGGCCCTGGACTGTAGGATGCTACTGCCGCCTTTTTGAGCATTGAGAAGCAGTCGGCAGAAGTGATTCTGGTGACAAATGAGGACAAAAACATGTTATTTGTTTCCACAAACAAAGACTCTACTCGTTTGAGACGCTATGTGAACGTCGACAACTATAACTTTTAAGTGGTAGACGATGTTGCCTAACTCGGCTCCGCCATAAACAAAAAATAATGTCAGTCTGGAAATCAAGAAACCAAAAACTGCTGCTACTATGCGCTGACCAAGCGTTTTAATGATAAAGCTCTCTCGACGAACGAAGATCCAACTCGACCAGACTCTGATCCTACCTTTCTTTTTCTACAGCGCAGAATCCTGGGTAGTGACACAAGCAGATCTATCTATTCTCAGAGTCTTCGAGAGAAAAATAATTCGCAAAATATTTTAACCCATCATTGTTAAAGGCGAGTACCGTCATAGAATGAACCATGAGCTGTATGAGTTGTATAACGATATCGAAGTAGTCAAGCGCATTGAAATAGGCCGAATGCGCTGGCTTAAACACGTCGTACGAATGGATGACAATGCTCCAGTTTGGAAACTCTTCGGAAATAAACTTGATGAGCGGCGCATGAGGGGCAATCAAAACTTCGTTGGATGGACCAGGTGAATTAGCTATTATCTGTACTTGGAGTGACTGACTATCTACGGAGCGCAAAAGACCAAAGCATTTGCAATTCTTTTCTACGTGCGGCTACAAATGGATGAAATTCTATTGAGAAGAAGGAGAAGTATACTATAAGCCAAGTTTTATAATTTCCTACGCCCATCTCTATTCAATAATAGTGTCTAAAATATAATAAATAACCGTATATCACATTTTAGCGAATTCGCCATAAAATTCGGCCACGCGTCATTGTGGCGTTTCGTTAATGAATTATATGTTATGCATAATAAATTATTAAAGTTTACGGCTGTGCAGTGTTCAGGTGGAGCTTATAATTTGAATTTGTTTCGTTTGGTCGACGTTTCTTTTCCTTTTGTGTTTTTTTTCGAGGTGCTCTTAATTTTTATAAAATGAAAATATAAATAGAAATACGAGTACATGCCCACATGTAGGCTCGTAAATTACATAAACTCATATAACCTTGTGTCTGTTGCCAAAAAAAAACTGTCGAAAAAAACCAAATCGTTTCGATTTAACGCCGTTTTTGTTATTCCTTCAACATTTTATTCATTTGTTGAGTTCGTGTGAGTGTGTGTGTATTGGCAGGTTACTTTTGCATGTGTCGGTGTGTGTGTCTATTCGAGTTGATGATTGTTCCTTTGGTTGAGTTGCTGAGTTGATTTGTTCATTCATTCGTTTACTCGTGTCATTTCGAAAATTTCATTTCCCCTGAAAGTATTTCTTTTTCCGCTTTACCCTTCCCACATTAAGGAAGGAACTAACCATCGACCCATAAACTGAACCAGTTCCAAACATGGTTGAAGGAAAAAAATAACCGGAAAAAAACAAACACAAAATACCGAATGCTACCGTATTTTCACCAATTATTTTGTATGTCATGATTCGACCTTCTGTGTTGCTCCTTTCTTGGGCCTATGTACAACGTACTAACTAGTATCGCTTTGTGTGAGTGAGAGTGTTCTTCTCTTTCGATGGCCTCAATTTGGTGGGGAGTAGGTAACAACACAACTGAATTCACACACAGTTTTTTAGTTTTTGTTCCAATAAGAAGTTTGTAGTGCAGCTGATTCATGTGCATGTGCGCGCTCCAGGAAGAAGATTATAATGAATACCCTACAACGAGAAATTTGATGGATTTGGACTCATACCAAAATGATGAATTGTATGCGACGAAAGGGAAAGCCAACTGACCACATTCGCAATTCACACGTATTGGGGTCACAAGGTAATGCATAAAGTAAGGGGGTGAAGGGGGGAGACCATGACACGTTTAAGACGATTAAGGACTTGGCTTCGTTGTATAGTTTGGAATCGAAAGGTTTCTGTATTTATTTTAGGTCAGAAAAAAGGTGTTAAAAGATTTAGTGTTAAATGTTTGCCAAAATAATAAAATAATCTATAATTTTCTTGATTGATGTCGTCTTAGGTGTCGACCGTGACAAGATTTTTTAGTATTCTTCATTTCTTTCGTAAGATGTTGTGAAAAAAAATTACGCAGTAACAGCTTTTCCAACAACTGACGTTCGGATATTGTCGTCAGCAACTTCGCAGTATAAGTGTCGAGTCAATCGGCATGTCTAGTAAAGCTTCTCAAACAGTGACGTTCGCATTCGTCGATAAACAAGTAGGTGTCGTTAGTTGTGAATCTAAAAAATAACAAAAACTAATTTCCCATTACACCCCATGAATGAGGTGTGGGATAGCTTCTCGAATTGTTGTGAACACAACAAACGGCAAATGTACAATAAAGCGCGAAGCTAACCCATACCTTTCGGGACCGACCGTGAAAAGATGTTTGGACTCCTTTCGTAGTCTTCTTCATTTCTTTCGTAAGCGGCCTAAATGTTGTCGAATGAAACTACGCAGTAACAGCTTTTCAAACAACTAATGTTCGGAATCGTCTATAAACTGTAGGTTCCGTTGTGTGAGTCTAAAAATAGAACCGTGTTAATTCACAATAAAGCGCGAAGCTAACCCATACTTCATTCATTGGTTGTAAAGATAAATTAAGTTTTAAGTGTGGCTTTAGGGCAAATCTATAAAGTGTAACACTTTTGTGGATTTCGATTTGCATTACTTTTTTTTTTGCCACAAATTTTTTAAAAACATTGCAATAATTGATCATATCAAAAATTGGTGTGGATAAAAAGGAAAGCAGTACGGATTCTCTTAATAAAACTCTAATGTGTATGAAAATCAGTGTATGTTATCGCACTTCTCATGGATCAAAAATTGTCAAGAAGATAGTAACGCAATTGGGGATTAAATAAGACTTTAGTATTCTCAAAACATTTCAGCAGGACTTTTGGATGTGGCCGTCCCACCAAGTTTGGATAACAGCTTCTTAGCTTTGTCCATCCAACGATGTTGTTGTCGCCTTCTCCTCTGCTGCCTATCAATATTTTGAGCTGAATCATTTTCATCCATTTGTATAACATGTCCCTGCCAGCGCATTCGGTATATTTGTTAGTTATACAACTCAACGAAGACATTCTCCGTTAACCATGTTGGGTCCTCATATTTTGTTTTTGCTATCGAACACTTGTATCTATCTGTGTCATTTCCCAGCCTTTTATAGAAAGACAGGTAGGAGCAGTGTCTGGTGCATTTGGATCTTTATTTATTGGCAGAGGACTTTGTCTTTAAGTCGCTTGCCTAGCGCGTAGTAACAGCGGTTTGAGATCATTATGCGTCTTTTGTTTGATACGCTGACATTTTTAGTTTTGTTTACGGCGGAGCCCAGATATACAAAATCTATTACTTTCAAGTTGTAGTTGTCAACGTCGAAACGAGTAGACTCTTTATTCGTTGAAACAAATAATATGTTTTTGCCCTTATTTATCACCAGACCCACTTCTGCAGACTGGTTCTTAATACTTGAAAAGGCAGCAGTAATATCCCGCAGTCTTTAGCCAATAATATCTATATCATCGGCATAAGCTAGCAGCATTCGAATATTATTAAAGATAGTAACCATCCTATTAACTGCAGCCTTCCGCACGGTCATCTCCATTATGATGTTAAAAAGAGATCGCATGACAGACTGTCGGCTTGTCGAAAGTATCGATTGGTAGAAAATGGCTCTATCAGCTTTTTGACTGTTTTCACTATAGATTTCTTGTCAGTCAGTGTCATCTCGCAAAGTCGTATTAGCTTCGCGAAAATACCAAACTCTGTCAAAACACATTATCGGTCTTCTCCAGGATTTGTCGTAACGTGATTATGTGGTTATGTGGTCGATTTGTCAGGCCACGCTTATAAGGTCCTATCAGGTTAGTTAATAAACTTTAGTCTTTCACATAACACACTCGACACGAAGTTGTATGTGATGGGTAGAAGGCGATGTGGAAGACCATTCTTAAAAACATGGATGATTAGCGTGATTTTGCCAATTGTGCAGCCTAGAACAGAGTACGATATTGTTCTCTTCATATTTGCAGCACAGTCTGCATATCCATAACAGCATTTCCATCTCTGTACTTACAGGTGCTGATCCGTGTCCAAAACATTTGCATTGTACCTTATGGTAGAAATTGTAATTTTCGATATCCTCCTTATATCGTTTCGTTACAGCACGCGTTGCCGTGGTTTTTCATATGAAACCCATCACAATAGAATTACCATTGTGGCAGGTGTGACCGCGATAGCTTTAATTAATTGAGATTTATTGAAAACAGATCCCAATCTTTAATACGTATAATAACTGGTAGGAACAGAAAGAACATGATTTGGTTCACAGTGACCATTTAAAGACTGTCATGTAATGCGTAATATGTTGTCACTTCATATCGGAACCATCAGAATTTGCGATATTTGTCTGCAGTAATTGGCAGAGTTGGTTAACATAGGCATTGGCTATCTCGGTGGTATGCAGCCTTGCGGTGTTTCTTTGACACAATCTTACCTCGTGCGTATATTGGTTAGAAGGACGTTTGAATTAGGGAAGTTTTTTTTACAGTAATTGAGAGAGTTGGTTGAATTACAATTGTGACTGGTGTGACCTTGATACATATAATTTAAAAATATAACAGGAATTATTAAAAAAAGGACTCAATAACATTAATCTTGAAACCGTTTAATAACTGGTAGAAATATAAATAACAAGATTTCTGTTCGAAGTAGCCATTAGAAGACTGTGTCGGGTGTGACCTTACGTGAAAATGCCATATCCAAATATGATCATTGTTGCAGAGGCCATGTAATGCGCAATATGCTGCAACTTTATATCGGGAACAACAGAATTAGGGTAATTGAGTGAGTCTGTTGAATTACCATTGTGACTGGTGTGACTGTGATAATTCTAATTCAGAAATATATATAATTTAAATAATTCGAAAACATGTCACAAGGACATTAACCTTAAATATGTTTAAAAACTGGTAGAAACAAAAAGAACACGATATCTGTTCAAAATGGCAATTGGAAGACTGTGACGGATGTGACCAAACGTGGAAGTGGCCATATGTAAATACGGTCATTGATGCAGTGGTCATGTAATACGCAATATGCTGCCACTTTAAATCGAAAATATCGGAATTATGGAAGTTTTTCTACAATAATTGAGAGAGTTGGTTGAATTACCATTACGACTGGTGTGACATTGATACTTATAATTCAAAAATATAACAAGAATTATTGAAAACAGGTTTCAAGGACATCAATCTTGAAACCGTTTAATAACTGGTAGAAACTAAAAGATCATGTTATCTGTTTAAAATGGCCATTAGAACACTGTGTCGGGTGTGACCTTACGTGAAAGTGCCCATATCCAAATAGGGCCATTGCTGCAGTTGCCATGTAAAGTGCTATATGTTGCGACTTCATATCGGAAACATCAGAAATTGCGATGTTTGTCTGCAGTAATTGACAGAGTTGGTTGACATAGGCATTGACTATCTCGGTGGTATGCAGCCTTGCGATGATTCTTTGACACAATCTTACCTCGTGCGTATATTGGTTATATGTATGTATTAATATCCGAATTGAGGGGGTTGGTTGAATTACCATTGTGACTGGTGTGACCTTGATACTTATAACTTAAAAATATATAATATAAGAAAAACTGAAAATAGGACAATTAATTTAAAAAAAAATTTTAGTAACTGGTAGAACCTAAAATATCATGATATCTGTTCAACATGGACATTAGAAGACAGTGACGGGTGTGACCTTATGCGGAAGTGCCTATATCCAAATACGGTCATTGCAGCAGTGGTCATGTAATACGCAATATGCTGAAACTTCGTATCGGAAACATCAGAATAAGCGACGTTTGTCTGATGTCATTAAAAGAGTTGGTTGACATAGGCATTGGATATCTCGGTGATGTACAGCCTTGCGACGTTTTTTGACACAACTTAATCTCGTTTCGTACATTGGTTGCAACTATTAGGTGATGCAAGTCTATATTTGTATCACACAGCACCCGTACGTCCATAACGCTTGAGATATGATATATTGATCCCCATTGGGGCTTATGTCCGCAGTTTAGTATCGGACATAATCCCTAATGAAATTGGGTGTTGTCCGGCCCCAACATTTTCTTGGGGTTTATGTCCGTGGGGGTATGTCACGGCACCGGTAGTAATGCCCTTTGTTTGACGAGGACATCCGCCAATTTGTTGAGAATTCGGGCATCCTAGGTGCAAAATTTTAAATTATGGTCCATGTAACGTGTGCTGGGGTTGTCATTTGTGCTGCTGTCTCTATGACGATTCGGTGGTAACATGTTGTGAACGTTACTTCTGACGGGTGCACTCACTGAGCAGATGTCCAGTGGCATTGTCGCATTGCCCGAATTTTATTGGACATTGTGATTTGACATATTGTTTTTAACATATACATTTCATGATTCATGTTGTCAACAGCAACTTCGAGTCAATCGGCAGTCTACTAAATACATCTCAAACAGTTGACGTTCGGGTTCGTCGTTAAAGTGTAAGTCCAGCTATGAGGGCCTAAAAACGTGTATACTTCCGACAAGTTTAACTGCTTGCTACACTATGTGGAAGTTCTACAGTACATTATGCGCTTAACAACCGCGGCCTTCGTTTGCTGGATATGTCGAGTAGCCACTGTAGCTACACATACATACCTAAAATCATTTATGCAGCGACAGACAGACAACAAGAAATAAATTAGAACACTGAAAAGTACATGATGAACAACACACCACAATAATATCTCTAAATATGGAGTAACAGAAACGCACACACATAGCTATTCAAGCACACACATACACTCATACTTCTCTATATAAACGTAGTCCTTGTTCGACACATATATTTTCATAGATCATCATACCGCAGCAACAACTTGCATAACTTTCCTTCATTTGCTTGTAGTGTGTTGCCATTCCCCCCTTGTTGCACTACAATGCGTCTGTAAGTTTCTCTTGTATGTGTGTAGTAGTAGCGATGGTGCATGAGTGCAAGGATAACACAAGGATGAGTGCTTATGTTGGCGGTATGCCATTAGGCCCCACGAAAATACACCCCAAATCAAAAATGAAATTAGGCCCCAAAAAAATATATGGAAAACAACAACACGAAATTTTATGATTTTTTGGGGACTAATTTCATATTTTTATTGGGGTATATTTGCATAGTGCAATTAGACCCCAAATGTCTGTGTGACAATAGACCCCAAATATTTTTTTGGGGCATAATTTCATAAAATTGTGGGGCCTATTTTCGCTTTTTTGGGGTCCAATTTCATTTTAAGGTCAGGCTTAATATTTTTGGGGTCTAATTTCCTTCAGCAAAATAAAAAACCCTTTTTTATTGAAAATAATATAGTTTATTACCTTTAAACTTATTTATTTTGTTTGCATCTTGAACGGAAAAAAAACCATCCATCTTTCTCTCAAGAATTTTTTCAACCGTTATCTTCGCCTCTTCTAACAACAACGACGCTTCACCAATTACAGACTCCTTGCTTCATCTCAGCTGTTTTGGCATACATACTAAAAGGGAAATGAAGAAAAAGTACAAGTATCTCACAAAAACTAAAAACACGCATTTCTTTAACAAACAAAAGAAAACCAAAAATCGCTCGATTTTTTTAAAAAAATTATTCGTCTGCGGCTCTTTTCTTAAAAAAAATAAAAACATGAAACATTTAAATTTTCTTTCTCCTAAAAACATGAAAAATTATTTTAAAAAAATGCGATAACAAAAACCCGTGATTTGTATAAAATAATTTTTCGTCTGTGGCCCTTTCCTTTAAAAACTAAAAACATGAAAAATTAAAATTTTCCCTTTTCTTTAAAAACTAAAAACATGAAAAATTAAAATTTTCTTTAAAAAACTAAAAACATGAAAAATTATTTTAAAAAAATTGCGCGATTTTTTTTAAATAATTTTTCGCCTTGCGGCTCTTTTCACGGAACAGACAATTTACCATATGCAATAAAAAAAGCGTGATTTTTATAAAATATTTTTTGGTCTGTGGCCCTTTTCTTTAAAAACTAAAATTATGAAAAATTGAAATTTTGTTTAGAAAACTAAAAACATGAAAAATTATTTTAAAAAAATCGCGCGATTTTTTTAAAATAATTTTTCGCCAGCGGCGCTTTTTAAGGAACAAACAATTAACCATATGCATTAAAAAAATTGTGTGATTTATATAAAATAATTACTTTAAAAAAATCGCGCGATATTTCACAGAACAGACTATTTACAATTCTGCGCAAATATTCTCCGCCAATTTTCATATAAATATAGACATCGTAAAAATTGCACTTAAAAATTCGAATCTCTTTTATAAATTCGTAAGTTTTGTGTTGCCTACTGTGTTAACTACTCAATAATTATTTCGTTATGCAACTAATAATTTAAAAACCATACAAAATAGCAAAAATATAAAAAGTCCTTTTAGAAACTACAATTTTTTTACATGTTCTAAAGAATTTTTCGCCTACGGTGCTTCCCCTGATTTAACAATTTACATTACGCTATATATTCGTATATATTCTTACCTTCTTGCCATACAAATGAATAAAAAATATAGAAAAAAATAAGAACGTAAAATTTTACGTGAGGGCCAAAATATGTATTGTATGCGAAGACATTACGGTCAGTACAGTTTAGCTAATATGCAATGATTAGGAACTGAAGAAACTACTTCTAATTGGAATTATATATTTTGTTTGGTGATTTTTCATATGAAAAAATAATCTTTTTTTGAGCAATTTTCATAATTGGTTTAGGTAAATTTTTATTTTTTATTTTGGCCAACTTTTCGTTTTCATTTCTAATTTTGGGTAATTTTTGTTTGGGTTATATTTTCTACCGCCGTTTTGGGGCCTATTTGCGTGTTGTGTTTTTATATACGAGCTGTGATTTTTATTTGATAATTAGACCCCAAACACAAATATGAAAATATACCCCAATTTTATACAGAAAACAACAACACTATAATTTGGGGCATATTTGCATTTTTTTGGGGTGTATTTGCATACTTTCAAATAACAACTACGAAATTAGGCCCCAATATATAAATTTTGGGGCCTATTTTCCTTCTATGTTTGGGGTATAATTTCATGGGGTCTATTTTCATAATGAAATTAGACCCCAAATTTGGGGCCTAATTTCATTTTCACTTTGGGGTGTATTTTCGTGGGGCCTAATGTCATAGCGCCGCTTATGTTACATCAAAGCGGTGACTTTAGTGAAGTTATGCCTTGAATGAAAGATGAACGTAGTATTCCTTGCTAAGACAAATGTAATGCATGAGATTTTTTTAAAATCGACCCTAAAATGCTGATACCGAAGACTTTTTTTCCTATTTGCTAGAACTTGGGGGAGATTTCAAATCATTTAGATGATTTTAGTAAATATTGAGATGGAACAAGAAGTTCGATGGGTGCACATCACAATGATTATACATCTGATGGGAGAAAGTAATTTTGATAGATTTTAATGTTTTCAAATTTATGGATGAGGAAATTCTCAAACGATTTCGGAGAAAGAAAGTAGAAGGTTGGAGAATTCGTATCTTCATCGTTGCAGGATTCTGCACCGTAGAGCAAGTCTAGTAGGACTAGTGTTGAATACAATTAGATTTTTGTCCGTCGAGAAAGGGCTTTGTCGTTAAAACGCTTGAATAGCGCAGAGTAATAGGAATTTCCATGCAAACACTATTAAGGAAGGTAAATGAAATCATCAACCACTTCAAATGTATATTTATATGTCAACGTTTACGTAACGTTCCAAACGACTATAGTCTTTATACCCCCACCCTACGGGTAGGAGAATATATATCATTTGATACGATCCAAAAGTGTAACACATAGAAGGAATCACTTTATTTTTTTCTTTTTGAGTCATTTGAGCCATGTCCGTCTGGTACGCACGATAACTTTCGAAAAAACGCAACCAATTGTTTTAAAACGTTGCATGGGTTAATATTTCCTCAAAACTACTTACAGTATTGCAAATGGGCTGCATGACCACGCCCCTTTTGGTACCTCCCATGCAAATGTACTATTTCGTTAGAAATCGAGTAATAATATTAATACACCCAACGCGATCGTGTCCAGATCCATTTTATATTTAGTAGATGTCTAGCCAAGCGCCATCTGGTATCTGCCATACCCATCAGGAACCGCCCACTTTATAAATCGATTAATATTGTTATTAGATCCAACGCGATCGTGACCAAATTCTATATTTAGTAAAGTTGAAGCAGGATAAAGTTTTGGAGAATAAATTGGAAGTATAGCCATGCCCCTTCTGGTACCTCCCATACAAATGTACTATTCCGCCCACTTTAGAGATGAAGTAGTAATATACATACACCATTTGTGATCGTGTCCAAAATATGCATTTAGTAAACCTAATTCAGGTTTCCTTGCCACGCTCTTCTGGTACCTTCCATACAAGTGAACTATTCCGCCCACTTCAGAAATCGATTAAAAATATCAATATATAAGAAAATTTCATTTTTTACTAAGGGTGAGGGTACATTTAAGTCGTTTAAACCGACTGAAACTTTCTTACTGGTTTTCGTCTCCATTTATCTCCAGATCCATTACGGCCTACTGCTTCTCAAGCCTTGAAAAGGCTGCAGTAAACTCACGCAGTCTTCGGCCAGTGATATTAATTTCAACGGCGTACGCGATAGTAGATGGTAAGAGGCGAGTTTACTGCAACTTTTGGCGTGATCATCTCCATTAGAATGTTATAGAGATCGCATAACTGACTATTTCCCTAACAAAAAGCCTCACTTGGCAAATAATGGCTTTGACTTCGTGTTGATCAGTGTCATTCCACACCATCAGCTTCGCACTGATGTCAAACTCAAGCATGGCATCTAATAGTATTTGTCTATCGGCCTGCTGCTTTAAAGTCCACGAAAATATGGTATGTGTTGTCTAGTATTCCTTGGGTCTTATCCATGTTATGTCGTAGTTTGAATGTCTGTATATCTCAGATCTTAAGGTCTTTTAGATAATCCACTCGCAAGGACCTAGTAGGCGATGGGTAAAAGGTCGAATCCGCTATTGTTAATTACAACTTAAATTGACTTTAATAAACACAGGTCGGCTTTTAAAAACTCAGCTGGCAATACATCGGTACCTACTTATTACACTTTACATCTCATGAAAAGGATATGGAAGAGCCTCTCACATTATTGTGAATTAACACGATTTTATTTTAATTCTCATAGAATGGGACCTACATTTTAAGGACGAATCCGAACATCAGCTGTTTAAGAAGCTTTTACTAAACATATCATTAGACTCAACACTACCGCGAAGTTGTTGTGAAAATATCGAGGGCGACGACGTCCATCTCCCCAAACAGTATGCGATGGTTTTCAGGGAACCAGGACTTGTATGGGCTTAGTATTTCATATCCCAGTACGATCTCTGCACCTATGACCAAAAACTGCGCAATATATTGCCACTGTGTGTCAGAAACATCGGAATTAGTGGCGTATGCTGAAGAGAGTTGGTTGGAATTGGCATTGGCTATCTTTGGGGTATGCAGCCTTGCGATATCTAGCTTCCTTGGCATTTGGTAACAAAAGTTTTCCGTAAGCACACGCCTATGATTCTTGAGATATTAACTCCTTTTAGATACCAAGTAAAAGTTTGTTAGAATTTTCGGGCTACACCTCTACCTTTTGATATGCTCACTCATGGTAGCAGGACTTGTGAGGTCAGGGTTTTTTCTATTATCAAGTACGATCGTTGCACCATTAAAAACATATAATGCCACCGTGTGTAAGGCATTTCAGAACTGGAGGCAGTTGGTTAGATACTTACTTACTTACTTAGCTGGTACTTCTTTGCAATCCCAGTGGATTATATACCGCACGTAGAAAAATATTATAAGCGCCTCGATCTTCTGCGCTTCTTCTCCAGTAAGTCACACCGAGTTCTGTAAGGTTCTCAGTAACCTGGTCTTTCCAACGGAGTTTTGGTCGCCCTCTTCTGCGCCGTCCATCGAGTTCATTGTCGAAGACTTTTCGAGCTGGAGCATTTTCGTCCATGCGTACAACATGACCTAACCAATGCAACCGTTGCACCTTAATGCGTCTGACCACGTTAATGTCAATGAATGTTACGTACGAGCTGCACTCATGATTCATACGACGCCCATACTCTCCATTAACGATGATGGGCCCATATATTTTACGGAGTATTTTTCTCTCGAATACCGCCAGAACCGATTCATCCGCTTATGTCATAACCCAGGATTCTGAGCCATACATTATGACAGGTAGAACCAGTATCTGGTACAGCTGGAGTTTTGTTCGTCGAGAGAGGGCTCTGTCATTGAATCGCTTGCTTAGTCCGTAGTAGCATTTATTTGCAAGCAGGATTCTTCTCCGGATTTCTAGGCTGACATTATTCACCGCTAGGCCCATTTTCGCTGATTCCTTCTGTATACCTGAGAATGCTGCAGTCACATCCCGCAGTTTTCGACCGATGATGTCTACGTCATCAGCGTAAGCGAGTGGCATGTGGCTTTTGTTGAATATAGTGCCACTCGTGTTTACTGCAGCTTTTCTCATTATTATCTCCATCACAATGTTGAAGAGATCGCACGATAGGCCGTCGCCTTGGTTTAGGCCTCGTCTGGTATAGAATGGCTCCGTAAGGTCCTTGCCTATCTTCACTGAAGACTTCGTGTCAGTCAGCGTCATTCCGCAAAGACGTATCAGCTTCGCTGGAATACCAAACTCAGCCATGGCTTCAAGTAATTTCTGCCGTATCGGGCTGTCGAAGTCAGCTTTATAGTCGACGTGTCGATCTGTTTCTCTTGGGTCTTTTCCAGGATTTGCCGAAGTGTGAAAATCTGGTCAGTTGTTGATTTTCCAGGTCTAAAGCCACACTGATAAGGCCCGATCAGGTTGGATAACACTGGCTTTAGCCTCTTACATAGCACACTCGACAGGACCTTATATGCGATGGGTAAAAGGCAGACCCCGCGGTAGTTGGAGCACACACTTGGATCACCTTTTTTCAGCACAGGACATAATACGCTTACATTCCAATCGTCGGGCATGTACTCTTTTAGCCAAACCGCGAGCAGGAGCTGGTGCATGTTCGTTATCAGCTCCTCGCCACCGGACTTGAAGAGCTCTGCGGGCAGACCGTCGGCACCGGCTGCTTTGTTGTTTTTCAGCCGCGATATTGCTCTTCTTACCTCGGCTTGACTTAGTGGTGGGCAATCTAAGCCGTAGTCGACAATTGGCGTGATAAATTCATGCGCGCTGCCTTCTGGAATCAGCAGTTGCTGGAAGTGTTCTCTCCATATGTGCAGCACACTTTGCGTATCCGTGACCACATTTCCATCACTGTCCTTACAGGTGGGGAGGCCATTACCGTATCTATTTGCTCTTACTTTCTGGTAAAATTTTCGGGCCTCACCTCTATCCCTGTATCGCTCAATATCCACGTTCTCCCGTTCCTTCATCTGACGTTTTTTCGCCTAAATAGCTGTCTCGCCCGTTTTGCTTTCTCCTTATGCCGTTCCCTAACAGCACGGGTTGCAATTGGCTGTAGCGTTGCCCTATAATCAGCATCCTGTTCCTCAGACGCTATGCGACATTCTTCATCAGGATTCGTCTGAGCGCCGCTTTTCATATCATAGCACGGTTGTTGAGGCGGTTGCCATGGAATGCGCAATATGCTGCCACTGTGTTTCGGGAACGTCAGAAGTAGAGGCGTTGTGTCGTAAAAGTTGGTAGAGCTGGTTGGAGTAGGCAGTAGCTATCTCTGGGGTTTGCAGCTTCGCGATGTCCAGCTTTCTTTGTGTTTGGTTACGTGCGTTTTTCGCTCTGCTCAATCTTGTGCGCACCTTGGCTGCAACCAGGTAATGATCCGAGCCAATATTAGCACCACGGATCACACGCACGTCCATGACACTATATGCATGCCTGCCATCAATTACCACATGATCAATTTGATTTTTGGTGTTTTGATCGGGGGATAGCCAAGTTGCCTTGTGGATATCTTTGTGCTGGAATCTGGTTCCACTCACTACCATGTTCCTTCCCGCTGCGAAGCTAACCAGCCTAAACCCGTTGTCTGACGTGTCGGTATGCAGGCTGAATTTGCCGATCGATGGACCAAGAACATCTTCCCTTCCTACTTTTGCATTAAAGTCTCCTAGAACAATTTTAATGTCGTGGCCAGGGCAGCGGTCGTATGTTTCCTCTAGGCGCTCGTAAAATGCATCTTTAATCTCATCGTCTTTATCTTCCGTCGGGGCGTGTACACAAATCAACGTGATGTAAAAATATTTCGCCCGGATGCGAATGGTGGCTATTCGGTCACTTACTGGGTTAATCCGCGAGACCAGATGTCGAAGTCTCTTGCCGACTATGAAACCACATCCAAATTCGTGTCTTTCTGCATGGCAGCTGTAAAAGATGTCACAGTTCTTTCGTCGTGTGCATCCATGTCCCGTCCATCTCATTACCAGTATGGCGGTGATGTCAGCCTTGTATTTGTCGAGGACATCCGCCAGTTGGATAGAGGCACCATCTCTGTAAAGAGTTCGGACATTCCAGGTGCATATCCTTAAATCATGGTCCTTATATCGTTTGCGGGGGTCGTCAACATTTGGGGGGGTTCTTGTTTTATTTATTCTGCGTGTTTTCATAATAAATTTTGTTTAAGGAGAGTGGCTTATTAGGCCACCGCTCCCGATCCTAGTTTCTTGGGGCTGCCAAAGCCACTAGGAGAGCCTGTGTTGAGCTTCAGTAACTTCTGTTACCTACTTCCTAAGACGCATCGGAGGTAGCATGCCGATTAGGTTACTCAACGTTTCGCCTTCTAACTCTAGCTAACTTCTAAGCGGTGGCTTTAAAGTCATTGCCCAGGGAATACTTGGTCTAAGACCGGAAGTAGCTAGCTGCTTGGACAGTGCCGCAAATGAATCGATTCTGGTCACTCCCAAGTGAGTGACAATCAGTAACTTTCAGCCTCCGGGCAAAGTCCCATTTCCCAACCGGGCAAAGTCCCATTACCCATTAAATGGTTAGATAGGCATTGGCTATCTCGGTGGCAAGCGAATTAACGATGTCTATCTCTCTTGGTATTTGGTCTCTTGGCTAAAATTATAATGTGTCTCAGTCTAATTTTGAAATATGCTTTCTATCGATTAACACGTAGTCAATTTGATATCTCGGTTTTTTGATCAGAGGGTATCTAAGTAGACTTTATAATCTTATTCCTCTCAGTGCCATGTTTCTTGTCAACGACAAGCTAATGAATCTGAATTCATGATCGAAAAGGAAGAGAATGTAGTATCTTCAATATGGGGGGGAGAAATTCGACCATCTATTCACTTAAATGACTTTGTGACAGTCCAATGAATGCTGTCGTCTTGTCTTTTAAAATAATGAACTCTTATCTTTTCAAGTAATTGGGAGTTCGAAAGTTCAATAGAAAGCAAAAGTTGAAGTAGTCCTAATTTCCATGCACAAAAATATTTCGTCATCGTAATATGAGTTTATTCTCTTTCCTCAACAGTCATTCCGATGACGCTTTATATGCTGTCTGTATATTCTGGCCAAACAAATCATAACCATGTCAAAATAAACATAGTACATATCCTACATAGTATATGTGTATGTATGTGTATATACCCATATACATAAATATGTATATGTGTACATATACATGGATGATTGCACCTATATGCAAAATAAATGACAGATACAACGTTCATCCATTCATTCATCCAACCAACGAGCAAACCATCATCCGTCTATCCATCCATATATTTTGTAGCCTTTGGACTATTTCAGCATGGAAGTGGGTTTGTAGTGCCACAGGTTAGAATTTCTGTTGTGTTATGTTTTGTGTTTGTTGACTTTTACCTATTTTAACAATGTTCACCATGTATACGTGAGTGATTATCCCCTAGTCCCTGGGTTTATATCCCTTCATCGCTGCAAAATATGAATATATGCAGGCAAAGTATAAAGGTACAGAGAGGATTTCGTGTATTAAATAAAAGTCATTCTTTGTTAGTGGCATAGTTGTTGTAGTAATAATATACAGTGGCAGAGATTTTCTACACATACATATACAGACAGGTGAATGTGTGTGTGTTTGTGGTTGTATGTCAAGCTAGCATTCATTATTTAGCTTTTAACAGGTATTTTAGTCATTTGTATTTTTGCTATTGTCGGTAGTTTTTATATGGCATTGTCGGATTTGTACGTATGTTTGTATGGACTGAGGCGGCGAATGGTTTATTCCGGGTTATATATAAGGATCAAGAGGAGGAGAGTGTGCCTAATAATGTTGTTGGGCCATTGAAGTTGTTGTAAGAGTAGGTTTGTTTGGATTTATTTGAACTATTGTAATGTCATACTACGTTGCGCTTTGGTTACAAAAGTGAGAGAAATTTTGTAATATCGAACAAAATTACATAAAAATATATTCAGGTTTGAACACTGCGACACAGCAAAAAAAATTATATAAATGTGACCATTGATCATGATTTATCAACATCTCAAAATAAATGAAACAAAAACCAGCTGGCGCCATCTTTGGAGGAATTTGGCAGTTAAAACTCACAACAACACCTACCAATCCCATGACACAAACCATGTTATCTACAAAGGATCGAAGCAGTGTTGCCAACAATGATCGTATGATAATCGGATTACATGCCCGATCGAGTGACGATAAATTGAAAATCGGTATACAGAAGTATCACCCCAGCACTTCATCTAGCTGTTACAACAACAACAACGCAATAGGTAACAGAAGTTACTGAAGTTCTATACAACGGCTATTTGAATGGCGTTAGCAGGCGGAAGAAACTAGTATCAGGTGGGGTGGCTTAATAAGCCGCTGTTCTTATATACAAACATTTTTATGAAAACCGAAAAAGAAAAAAAGAGAAGAACCTCCAAATATTGATGACGAACCATGATTTAAGGATATTCACCATGAATATCCGATCTCTCTACAAAGATGGTGCCTTTATTCAATTGGGCAATGTCCCAGACATATAAGAAGTTGAAATTCAAGAAATTCAATGGACGGGATTGAAATGCACACTACGAAAGGACTGTGACAACTTTTACAGTTACCATTCAGAAAGACAAGATGTGGAGATTTAGACATCGACAACGGATTTACACATCTGAACTCGTCGTTTAACCCTTAAAGCGACTGAACAGCCAAAATCCGCATCAAGGCTAAATTTTTGTTCATCGCATTGATTTGTTAATTCTACCCGAAGGAAGACAAAGACGGGAACTTCAAGGATACATTCTATTGGCACCTGGAAAAAATACATGGGAAATTTTAAGGGCTGAATAAGAAGGAAGATGTTCTTGGTCTACACAATAACACCACCGATAACGGATTTAGACTGGTTAGCTTTGCGGCAAGAAACATGGCAGTAAGAGGAACCAGATAACCGCATAAAAATAATCACAAAGCAAACTGGATATCCCCTGATCAATAGATGAGAAACCAAACTGTTTACGCAGTAGTTGATGAATGTCTAAAGCGTTATGGACGTGCGTGTAATGCGTGGTGCAAATATTGTCTTGGGTCACCACCTAGTTGCAGCCAAGGTACGCATGCGATTGGGTAGAGCGAACACGCTCGTAATCAAACGTAAAGGAAGCTAGACATCACAAAACTGCATTACACCGAGGTAGCCCATGTCTACCCAACGAACTCTCTCTCTCTCTCAACTAACATATTTCAAATTTACCCCCCTAATTATGATGCCCCTGATGGGCAAAATAACCCCCAATGACATAAACCCGAAACCAAGAAATGAAATCATCCACTGACTGATAAATACCAACACCCAACATATGATACTGTTTTTGAATTATTAAAATTAATATTTTTTTAATTAACAATAAATTAAGTAATGTATTATTTTTTGCCTGCTTGTGGAGCAAACCCGTAAGTCAACGTTTAGTTAACGCTTACCTTGCAAAATTTGTCTGAATTCAGTGCACATACAAAAATGATATGTATGTAAAAGGGGAAATATCGGTAATTTATATGGGAGGTACCAGAAGGGGTGTGTTAAATAGTAAGGGGTTGCTGCGGTTTTGCCTCCTATTACAAGATAAAATAACTGACCAAATGTTATTATCCCTCAGGCGTCGGTTTAGCAATTATGGGAGAAATATTAATTTCCCAAACAAAGTCATTTTGTATTGGAGGTACCAGAAGGGGTGATCCGATAGAGTCCATATTCATTTATGATTCAAAATTTTATAAGCGAACAGCATGTGCAAAGTTTGACTGAATTCAGTTTACTTACAAAAAAGAACATATCTTTTTCTTGCCGCAAAGCTAACCAGTCTTTTGTACAACTATAGGGTTTATTCGGTCGTTTGTATGGGAGGTACCAGAAGGGAAGTGGCAAGGGATTGGGATTCGGTTTTCTTAGATTTTGTTTACTTTTGCAATATAAATAAACTGGCCAAATTCTAATATCCTCCGGTCATCTGTTATGAAGTTATGAAAGAAATATTAATTACCCAAAAATAGGTAATTTTGTATGAAGGAGTGCGGTTATTCTGCCCATTTATAATCCCATTAGTTTGTTTTGCAAAATATTGATACTGGTAAATTTTCAATACGATCCGTTAAGGTTTACTCGAGTTTTCCTGCTGACCATCCATCCAACCAGACAGACGGACATAGCTAATTTGTCTTAAAAAGTCCTGAAAACGAATTTGGTCTTAAGATACTTCGGGTCTTACTCGTCTCCTTTAATGCGTTACACTTTTTTCGTATCAAATGATATATACCCTCATCCCTAAGGGTGATGGTATAAAATCTAAGAAAAAAAATCATTGGGGCCTATGAAGAAAAGAGAGATCTAGGATATCGATAACTACATGGATAGAGGTGACATCCAAAGGTTCTACAAAAAGATGCAATGAAAGGTTTTGGAACAGTTATCCCCACCTGTAAGGATAAAGAAAGAAATTTGATCACCGACACGTAGAGAATGCCCCACATATGGAGGCAGCACTTTCGAACTCTGCTCGTTGCCGAAGGCAGCATGATAAGTGAGAACAGAATCAAGTTATTTGTTTCTACAAACAGAACGTCAAGTCGTTTTGGACAATGCGTGAATGTTGACAGTTAATAACTTTGAAGTGGTAGATGTAAAGAAAATAATAATGCTAGCCTCGAAACCAAGTGGTGAGTATTGATCACAAACCGCTTCTACTATGCGCTCAGCAGGCGATTTAATGTCAAAGCCTTTCCACGACAAACAAAGATCGAACTCTACCAAACACTGATTCTACCTGTCTTGCTTCTCTGCGCAGAAATCCTAAGCAATGATACAGGCGTATCAATCTATTCTGGGAGTTTTTGAGAGAAAAACACTTCGTAAAAATGCTTAGACTCATCATCGTTAAAGGCGAGTTCAGTCAAATTTTCCATGGACCGTAAAACAACATTGACGTAGTCAAGCGCGTTCCAATATACCGAATGCGCAGGCTTGGATACATTGTACGAATGGATAAAAATGTTGCAGCTCGGAAAGTCTTCTGCAATAGTCTCGACGGGCGGTGTTTATTGATGGGACAGGTTAAAAGGTTACAGATAGATAAGTTTCTGTTGTTGCTGCTAAATAAGAAGTCTAAAGTCTAAAACTATCCATTTCGCAAATTTCCATAAGGCCTTATTGTAGAGAGGGCTTAAAGTCATTGAAAACAATGGCAATCCGGAGAACATCACGAAAATATGGCATAAAAATAAGATGAATAGCTTCTGTGGTTGGTTTAGGACCGACCGTGGCATAGTGGTTAGAACACGCGACTACCATGCGGGAGATCACAGGTTCAACTCCTGGCTCCAGTCATCTTAAAAAAAAAGAAAAAATTCAATCGGCATGTCTAGAAAGAGCTTCTCAAACAGTGACGTTCGCATTCGTCGATAAACAAGTAGGTGCCGTTAGTTGTGAATCTAAAAATAGAAAGCGTGTAATTCACAACGCGAGAAGCTATCCCATACCTCATTCATGGGGTGTTAAGGGAAATTAAATTTTTTTAAAGCTTCTGTGGTTTATCCTGAATGGCAGGCACGGCAAACGTGGTTACACCTAATATTACTCGAAAATAGTTCCACTCCAGCGCCACCTATCGGTTAAAATTTTTACCAAAGACTATCTATCAGCGAATTTTCGATGTTAGTAAAATGTTTGATCTGATGCATTCTGCACATGTTTCTTGAGAGCAAAAACTGCCAAAGATCAGCCGCAATATGTGCCAGACAGTTTTTTTTGTCTAGGGAGTCTAACACAAATAGAAACAATATGGATAACGTCCCGAACGTAAGATGTGAATATAAGATGAATGACTTGAGTCGTTAAGTTGTAATGGGCATATACGGCATAAGTGGTTCCACCTTATGTAATTATCTTTACTGCAGCGCCACCTATCGGATCAACATTTTGTCAAAGACATCTTCTATATATATATAAAAATGGTGGCAAAAATGTATAGTAATTCATCAATTGAGAACGGCTGGGCCGATTTTGCTCAAACTTTTTTTAAATTGTTCGTTATTGGCAGGAGCAGGCTTATGTGATTTTGGGAAAATCTTCCGGAAAAGTCGGAAAATTTGAAAAATCGAAAATTGCCTTTTTGTATGGAATTTTGTGTGCAATTGTTACAGAATGGCTTTTTCGAATAGAAAAATGGAAAATTTTTGTTGAAATTGCGGAAAATTCCGGAAAACTTCAAAAAGTTTGAATTTGTTGTTCGACGACATTTTGTATATTATCGTATGATTTGATAATTTTGGACGATGTAACAGTGAACAATTTTGGATAATTATTCCGAAATGACTTTCCGAATGAAAACATAGAAAAATTCTCGGTGGAAAACTCTTAAAATTCCGGAAAAACTCGAAAAATTTGGATTTTTTCAGAAACATTTTGCATCGCAAATTGAGTTTTTGTGTGCAATTGTTCCGTAGTGGCTTTTCGGTTGAAAAAACAGAAAATTTTGGTTGGAAAATTATGGAAAAATTCCAAAAATTTGAATTTTTTTTCGACAAAATTTTAAATTTTTTTGTGTTTTGATAATTTTGAATGATGTAAATGTGAAAATTTCGGATAATCATTCCAAAATGACTTTTCGAATGGAAAAATAGAAAAATTCTTGGTGGAAAACTCGGAAAATTCTTGAAATAACTCGAAAATTTTGAATTTTTTCATCGAAATTTTTCATTGAATCGCTTGATTTGATGATTTTAGACGACGTAAAGGTGGAAAATTCGTTGTGCTGCTTGGAAAAATTCGGTTTATTATGAAACCTATTTGTATAAAAACGGTGTAAACAGTGTGTACAATTGTTCGTAATTGGTATGAGGGTTTTATGCAAGATAATTTTGGGAAAATCCTTTGAAAAAGTCGGGAAAGTGGAAAAATCGAAAATTGGTTTTTTGTATGGAATTTTGTGTGCAGTTGTTACGGAATGGCTTTTCGAATGGAAAAATAGAAAATTCATAGGGAAAAACTCTGAAAATTCCGGAAAAGTCCAAAAAATTTGTTTTTTTTTATTGACGAAATTTTGCAATTTTCGCATGATTTAATGGTTTTGAACGATGTCTAGGTGGAAAATTTTCGGTTAAATGTTGGTTGGTAACGAGAAATTTGGTCAAGATCTCAAATAACGTTAGCCGCTGCATCCTCTGGCATACCTGTCACATTGTTGAAGGCATTCGAACTGCAAATTCCACTTTAAAACTGTCGATGAATCTTCTCACGGTTGAAAAGCCAAAGTTTACAATGACAATGAATTTCGCAACGGCGAAGTAGAGTGGATATGTCAAATCAACATTTCGGATGAATGCTCGATAACGACATAATGAGCTTTGGAAGTAGTTGACCGAACGATAAAGGATTTACGAGGGAATTTAAAACGATTTGGTGGGCTATGATTTTTCTCAAAATGTCTAATGCTGCTGATTTACTAAAACCATGCTTGAAAACGTCAAGAAGTTGTAATTGACCAAAAAATTAGGGGCTCATTCCAGAACCTCCCATCTTCTGCTAAATTGCCGAAACAACTGCTAGCGCTTGGCAATGGCCAAATTCGGGTTGATGTTTCGACTGAATTGATATCGTTCCCTGCAAATTTTTGCCAGTTCACATCGTTGGAAAAGTAACTCATGACATTGCACAAAATTATAAAAATCTCGATTGGATTAATTTACGGGCAGTATGTTACTAGCCGAGAAGAATAAATACATTAATAGCTACAATTTCAAATTAGAAAGTTAAATCGCTTGAGAACTGCATTCGTACAAATCTGTTTACAGCGTGACCGTAGAGGATGAAGCGACCAACAATCCGACCGAATTTTTCACTCGCTTAATATGCCGCATAATTTACAGATAAAGGTGGGATCGATCATAATCATATTGCGGAATCTGAATCAACCGAAATTGTGCAATGGTACGCGGTTGTCCGTCAAGAATCTGATAAAAAATGTGATTTCAGACAATCATAAAGATTTTCGAGTTTTGGAGAACCGCCTTCGTTGTTTGTTTTTGAGGCGGAAAACTAATCGAAAAACATTGTTTATCAAACATTCTCTACTGAGTTTATCTAAAGGCATAAAATTGGGGCGAGGCGAAGTTCGCCGGGTCCGCTAGTTTTATTTATTTTACAAAAGCATCATATCTTTGTAGAACCAATGATAAACAACCACAAAATCGGACCAGACGTCTGTGAGATATAAAAAACTTATAAAAATAATTATTATCTTTTCTTTTGCGCCGTCCTTCGAGTTCTTGATAGAATACCTTTCGCGCTGGAGTTTCCTCATCCATTCTCACGACATGGCTTAGCCAGCGTAATCGTTCCGCTTGACGACATCAATATCGTGGTATAACTCGTACAGCTCATGGTTCATCCGAATCCTAAACTCGCCGTTTACGCAAATGGGTCCATATATTTTGCGGAGTATTTTTCTCTCAAGGGACCGGCCGTGGCATAGTGGTTAGAACACGCGACTACCATGCGGGAGATCGCAGGTTCAAACCTGGCTCCAGTCATCTTAAAAGAAAAAATAAATAAAATTTTCTTTCATTGTCGGCTCCCCTCGAATGTTGTTTGACAGCAACTTCGCAGTATTAAGCGTCGATTCAATCGACGTGTCTAGTAAGAGCTTCTCAAAACAGTGACGTTCGCATTCGTCGATAAATAAGTAGGTGCCGTTAGTTGTGAATCTAAAAATAGAAAGCGTGTTAATTCACAACAACGCGAGAAGCTATCCCATACCTCATTCATGGGGTGCAAAGGGAAATTAAGTTTTTTTTTAAGTAAGTTTTTTTATTTTTCTCTCAAACACCGCCAGATGAGCTGCATCTGCCTGTGTAAGCACCCAAGATTCGGAGGCGTACAACAGGACCGGTAAAATTAGTACCTGGTACAGCTGGACTTTGGTAGTTCGAGATAGGGTGGTGTTTATGAAGTGCTCGCGTAGTCCAAAGAAACACCTGTTGGCGAGCACTATTATCCGTTTTATTTCGAGGCTGACACTGTTGTTCTTGTTCATGGCGGATCCAAGGTAGATAAATTCATCCACTACCTCAAAGCAATAGTTTTCAACAATCACGCTGCATCCCCAACGGGTGGACACTTTGTTCGATGATACCATTAACTTCGTCTTGTCCTCATTCACTGCCAAACCCATTTTCGCTGACTCCCTTTCAACTGATGAGAAAACAGCTGTTACCTCTCGCATCGTTCGACCGATAATGTCGATATCATCGGCATATGCGAGCAGCATGTGGCTCTTATTAAATATGGTGCCAGACATGTTAACCGCTGCTTCCCTTAACACCTTCTCCATCACTATGTTGAACAGCATACATGACAAACAGTCACCCTGTCTAAGACCTCTCGTCGTATCGAATGGTGCAGATAGATCCTTGCCAATCCGAACAGAGGATTTGGTATTCGTAAGGGTACACCGGCAGAGACGAATTATCTTCGCAGGAATACCGAACTCAGACATGGCTTCGTATAGTCGATGCCTAATGGGACTATCGAAGGCAGCTTTGTAATCGACAAAGAGATGGTAAGTGTCGATTTGCTTCTCATGGGTTTTCTCAAGAACCTGCCGTAGTGTAAATATCTGATCCGTCGTGGATTTGCCTGGTCTAAAGCCGCACTGATAAGGTCCAATCTGGTTTTCCACAATTGGCTTTAGACGTTCACACAGAATGCTAGACAGGACCTTTTACGCAATCGGTAAGAGGCTAATTCCACGATAGTTTTCACACTCACTACGGTCACCTTTTTTGTAGATTGGACATAGCACACTGAGATTCTAATCCTCTGGCATGCTCTCCTGAAGCCAAATGTTCTCTATGAGCTGTTGCATGCTTAAAACAAGCTCATCTCCACCCGCCTTAAACAACTCAGCTGGAAGACCATTCTATTAATTAACAAATCTATTATATTGAAGTTCGGAACTTATAGTACGCTAGAAAAATATACACTGAATATCACTTAAAATTTGATTTAAATACAAACACATCATCTACCCATTTGTAGTCTAATACAATTTTTCAACTTCTGTGAACCGATGTATAAATAATTCAAATGACTTTCTTTCTTTCTGCCATTTTCCTGCCGCACTCATAAAGCTAAATGAATGTTCTTACATATTTTTGGGGTCGTCGCATTTTCCCAATGAACGTCAGTCGTCACTGTCGTCAACGTCATCACTGTCATTACATAGCTTAGTTCCTCTCAAACAACAACAACACAAATCCACATACCTCCAGGATTGCTACAGGTCGAGGCGTTGAGGTCAGCCTACATAGTAGGCTGTATATCATTTTTTGTTGCCTTTGTTATTGTTTGCATTCACTCTTAGTCCTTAGCTAAAAAGGAAAACACAACAGAGAAAGAATAATTCTGTTGCATTCATCCAGGTAAATATGGGGGGGAACTCATCGTTAGCTCGACCATTTGGCCGTCCCCTTTTGTCATTGTACTTTGTGTTGGAGAATAACACAGCCACTAAATGTGGTATACTTTGGATATAACTCAGGTTTTGGGGTCTTCCCTTGGAATGCTCCAAATCTAGAGATACAAAAAGTGCAAACGTCATTCATTGTGCAGTAAGGTTTTTAGAGTCCCATTTGGTACGATTGCCGTACGATTGTCTATAGCAGTTTTTTTTTTGTCCGGGCAAATATTTCTAGCAAATATTTGTTTGCATTATGTGCCTGTGTGTGAAGTTGCCTCGTTGTATTCGCTTTTGTCAGAGAGTGTTCCTTTAGTAAAATGATTTGGGGTGTTTGTGTGATTTTTTGCCTGCTCTCGCTCGTAGTTTTTAAATTTTTTAATTAGTTTTGTGGGTTTGTAGCACATGACCGTTGCAGTGAAATTATTTTGCCTCTTCTTGTGCTTTGTTTAGTCGTAGTCGCCTGTTGTTGTTAGTTTGGAGTACAAAACAAATGCATTTATTTTACAAGGAAACTAAACCACACCAACGTAGAACGTAATCCATTGCACTCTAAACCAAGTAGCGAGCACACCACCAAAACCGTTTCCAGACCCAGCAATCCAAAGCATGCCATATCACATTGTCATCCATCCGACAAAAAAAAAAAAAAATAAACGAGCCACCGACAGACCTACCGCTGTGCTGTGACTTCATTTTGTTTCCTTAATGCGAAAATCCAAATTATTGCAAATGTGTGCCACAAAGTTCATTCTCTCCCACCCCACCCAACTCCTGAACGTTTGTAATATGCATTCTGATGTTTTCCTATGTTAAGGATTGTGATGATGACATACAAATTTTAAAGGTGAAAAAGGGCGAAAGTTTATGCAAATTTCCATTGTGAAGATTTTATTTTGTATGCAATCAAGACATAACGAGAGAGTATACAATTTAAGGATATTAAAATATTTTATAGGTTGAGAGGACGGTGGCTATTGTAGAGCTAATAATACGGCTGTGAGGGTAGTAGAAGAAGTATGATTTTTGGTAATAATGTTTCAGAATATTTAGTTTTTACTATTGACAAATTTAAGTAAGTTTCTTGCAATAATATACTTTTTCATTTTATATGGCAGCAACAACAACAATTCAATTCATCAGCAGTCGCACGTAGAAAAGAATTCCAAGCAGGAAGGGTCGCCCCCTCCTGCGCCGCCATTCGGCGACAAATCCTACTAATGGAAGGCGTCCAAGCCAGAGCATTTGGTCTTCTTGAACGCACATGACTACGTCGATGTCGTTGTAAAGCTCATACAGTTCGTGGTTCATTTTGACGAAGATGGATCTAAATATTTTGGGAAGTATTTTTCTCTCGAAGACTCCTTGAATAGTTCTATCTGCATGTGTCATTACCCAGGATTCGGCGCTGTAGAGCAAGACAGGTAGGATCAGTGTCTGGTACAGTTGGATCTTTGTTCTTCGAAAGAGTGCTTTGTCATTGAAACGCTTGCTTAGCGCATAGAAGCAGATATTTGTAATAAAATACTCTTCTCTTGATTTCCGGGCTAACATTACCTTTTTTGTTTACTGCAAAGGTACACAAAATCATCTACCACTTCAAAATTATAGCTGTCAGCATCCACGCAGCGTCCCAAATAAGTAGACTTTTGCTTCGTTGAAACATATAACTTGGTTTTATCCTCATTTATCACCAAACCCATTTCCGCCGAATGCTTTTCAATGCTCGAAAAGGCCGCAGTAACACGGCCAATGATATCTACGCAACGACATACGCCAGCATCAGGTGACTTTCTTTAAATATGGTTCTAGTCCGGTTTACTGCAGCCTTCCGCACATCATTCCCTTTTATGATGTTAATGCGATTGCATGACAGACTATTGCCTTGTCTAAAGCCCTTAGGTTAGGTTAATTCGGCAGCCACATTGAACACAGCTCACTTGGGTCCTATTATGAGTCCCGTTGTGATACCATTTCATGATTTCCGCACCAAATGTTCCTATTCTATTCGGTCAACGTCGCTGTCAAGCCATTTCGTTGCTCTGATGAAGGCATGGATGTTCCACAAATCGCCTACTGATAGACAGGTATTGTCTAAAAGTGTCCGAGGACCAAGTTTTTCGTATCTCAGGTCACCAAATGCAGGGCAGTGACATAGAAGATGCTCCGTGGTCTCCTCTTCTTCTTCATCATTGCAGCTTCTACATCGTTGTAGGGTAGTTTCAGCCTCTTAGCGTATTTACCAACCGGCCAATGACCAGTTATTACAGCTATGATGTTCCTCAAGTGGACTCTGGATAAGTTCAGCACAAATCGTGTCCTCTGTATATCCATTGTAGGCCAAATTTGTTTAGTCGCCGTGCAGGTGAGTTCTCTTGCCCATCTCTCTTCAGCAATGAGGTCCAGTTTCCCCGCAATGAGCTGTTTCCCCCTTGTAAGAGACCATAAACTTCGCCCGACTTCACGGTTGTGGCGGCCCTTGCCAGCGTATCGGTCCTTCCATATACATATGTCCCCATGTCCTGGAACCCATGTTAGGGGTAACCGTCGAATGTCTCGCTTTTGTCGAAGTGGTGTACACGTTCTCTAGGGATCTGATAGCCGCTTTACTATCATTAAGAATATGAATATTGCCGTCCAATATCCCAAGATACTGAGTTTTCTCTACGGCTATTCTAATGGCCGCTATTTCGGCCTGAACTATGCTACAGTGATCTGGTAGCGTGATTGATAGACTCAAATTCAACTCTTCCGAAAAGATTCCACAGTCAGCTCTTTCCTTTGATTTTGAACCATCCGTGAAAATTAGGATGACATCCTCCCAAAGTTTAGGGCATTATCATTATCATCATAGTAGGACCTATCCGGGATGTTCCTTATAAAACCCGGATCGAATAGAGGTTCAGGTATGGTGTAATATTAGATCATATTAGATCACGTATTGCAGATCACATTGATTAGGTTCAGAATTTAGGCATGGCCATAGTTCCTGTGCATCCATGATTTTGTGGCGTCTAAAACGCATTGCGGTATTCGCTGCTATCTTCCTCGCCTCAATGTCCGGTGGTAACCAGTTTAGGATCGTGAACAGTGCCTTAGTTGGAGTAGTTCTAAGTGCCCCTGTCTAAAGCCCTTACTTAATTAATTTATCTTTACAACCCATGAATAAGGTAGCTTCTCACGTTGTTGTGAATTAGCACGCATTCTAGTTTCAGATTTACAACTAACGGCACCTATTTTTTTTTATCGACGAACGTCACTGTTTGAGAAGCTTTTACTAGACATGCCGATTGACTCGACACTTATACAGTGAAGTTGCTGTCGACAATATCGAGAAGGCTGGCAATGAAAGAAAAATGTAGATGACTGGAGCTGGGAATCGAACCACGGATCTCCCGCATGGGAGAACCGTCCGTTGATGTGGTTAGAACACGCGACTGGTTTGGTTTGGTTTTGGTTTTGTCCTCATTTATAACCAGACCCTTGTCTGCCGACTGCTTCTCAATGCACGAAAAGGCCGCAGTAACTTCCACGGCCAATAATATCTATACAACGGCATACGCCAGTAGCATGTGCCTGCTGTAAAATATTGTACCATTCCTGTTTACTGCAACCTTCCGAATGATTATCCCTATTACGATGTTAAAGAGATCGCAGGATTATAGCCTTGTCTAAAGCCTCGCTTGGTAGAAAATGGCTCTGTCAGATTTTTGCCAATTTTCACTGAAGACTTCGTGTCAGTCAGTGTCATCCCGCAAAGTCGTATATACCAAACTTATCCAACAATTTCTGTCGTATCGGACTGTCGAATACATCTTTGTAGTCGATGAGCAGATGGTAGGGGTCGATCTGCATTTTGTGGGTCATCTCTAAGATTAGTCGTAGTGTGAATATCTGATCGGTCGTGGATTTACCAGGTCTAAAGCCACACTGAAAATTCCAATCAGGTTCGCCAGAATGGGGTTTTGTCTTTCACATAACACACTAGACAGGACCATTTATGTAGTGGGTAAAAGGCTAATCCCGCGATAGTGTCTTCACACTTGGCTCTCCTTTCTTAAGCAAAGGTCAAAAATCACTCAGATTCCAATCATCTTTTACATAACACACTGGTGAAAACATTGTATGCGATGGATAACAGGATGATTCTGCGGTAATTGTTATACATACTTGGATCAATATTCTTAAGCACTAGACATAGAACACTTAGTTTCCAATCAAAGGTTATGCATTCCTTTAGCCAAATCGTGTGTCTGTGCTGGTGAATACACGTTGCTAGCTAATCGCCGCCGGCTTTAAAAAGCTCCACCGACTGTCCAACGGTTCCCTCAGCTTTATTGTTTTTAAGCCGTGCAATTGCCGTGTTGATCTCGTCTTGGCTTGGTGGTAGATAATCTACTCCGTAGTAGATGATTGGCTTGATTCCGTCGCTTATGTTGCCTTCGGGAACGAGTGTCCGCGACCAGATTTCCGTCTCTGTCCTTACAGATGGGGATCCCTGTTCCAAAACCTTTGCTTTTAACCCTTTAGTAGAACTTTCGGACCTCACCTCTATTCCTGTAGTTTTTGATATCCTGGCTCTTTCTTTTCATCCACAGACGCCTTTTCCGTCTGAACAGGCGTTTCATCTCCCACCTTTTCTCAGTATAACGCTCAGTCACCGCACGAGTCTCCATTGGCTGGAGTTTTGCCTTGTATGCAGCATCCTTTTCCTCAGACATTTTGCGACATTCTTCATCGTACCAGGTCTTGTGGGTTTTCATAACCAAGTACGGTCGTTGCCGCAGTGGTCATAGAATTCGCAATATGCTGCCACTCTGTTTCGAAAACATTAGTACTAGGGGGGTTGATCGCAGTAATTGAGAGAGTTGGTTGGAGTAAGCATTGGCCATCTCGGTGGTATGCACCTTTGTGATGTCTAGCGTCGTTTGCGTTTGGTTACGAGCGTTTTTAGCACTACTTAATAGATTAAATATTTCCAACGCGTATCACACCCATAACGCTTGAGACATTCCTTCCATTGATTACTGCGTGATCAATTTGGTTTCTTGACTTTTGATCAGGGGATATCTAGGTTGCCTTGTGGATAGCTTTATCTACTAGTACATGATAATTAAACTGACCGAATTCACATATTCTAAATCTAATTTGGCCTGAAGATACTCGGAGCTCGACTCGTCTCTTCAATGCGTTATACTTTTTATATCATCAGTATATGAGGGTATATATCATTTGATACGAAAAAAAGTGTAACGCATTAAAGGAGACGAGTTAGACCCCAAGTATCTTAAGACCAAATTCGTTTCAGGACTTTTTAAGACCATTGAGCTATGTCCGTCTGTCTGGCTGGCTGGCTGGTCAGCAGGATAACTCGAGTAATCCTAAACGGATCGGTATGAAAATTTACCAGTATCAATATTTTTCAAAACGAACTCATAGGATTGTAAATAGCCCCACCCATTCTGGTACCTCCCATACAAAATTACCTATTTTTGGAAAATTAATATTTCTTCCATAACTTCCAAACGGACAACCGGAGGATGTTTGAATTTGATCAGTTTATTTATCTTGCAAAAGTAGACAAACCCTAAGAAAACCGAAACCTTTGCCTCACCCATTCTGGTACCTCCCATACAAATGATCGAATTGACCCTCATACTTTTCATACATATCTTATTTGTTAGTAAACTGAATTCACTCAAATTTTGCGTGTGATGTTCGCTTATGAAGAGTTGAATTAGGAATAAATATGGACTATATCGGTTCACGCCTTCTGGTACCTCCCATACAAAATTACATATTTTTGGATAATAAATATTTCTCCCATAACTTCTCAACGGACACTTGGGGGGTAATGAATATTCGTCGATACATTTTTGTCGTGATAGGAGGTGAAACCTCAGAGACCCTAACTATTTGACACACCCCTTCTGGTACCTTCCATACAAATGACCGAACCCACCCCCATAGTGTCACATATATATTTTTTTTGTAAGTAAAGTGAATTCACTCAAATTTTGCGTATGATGTTCGCTTGTGAAAATTAGACTCAGGAATTAACATTGACTATATCGGGTTACGCCTTCTGGTACCTCCTATACAAAATTACCTATTTTTGGAAAATTAATATTTCTCCCATAACTTCCAAACGGACACTTGGGGGGTAATGAAAATTGTTCGATAAATGTATCTTCTGATAGAAGGCAAAACCTTAGAAAACCGAACTATTTGACAAACCCCTGTTGATACCTCCCATACAAATGACCGAACCCACCCCCATAGTCTCACATACATATCTTTTTTGTAAGTGTACGGTTATGAAGATTTTAATCAGAAATGAATATGGGCTATATCGGATAACCCCTTCTGGTACCTCCCATACAAAATGACTTTGTTTGGAAAATTTATATTTCTCCTATAACTGCTAAACCGGTACCTGGGGGAATAATCAAATTTGGTCAGTTAATTTTTCTTGTAATAGGAAGCAAAGCCTCAGCAACCCAAACAATTTGGCACACCCCTTCTGGTACCTCCTATATAAATATATGGGATATTTCCCCTTTTACGTACGAAAAAAGTCGGGCACGTTGTGCTGCCCCTAATTGTACCTTGTGTACAAATAGGACAAATTTTGCATGTTTTTGCTCTACATGCAGACAAACAATAATACATAAGTAATTTTATTTTAAAAATCTATTAATTTCAATAAATCAAGTTAAACAATATCTTATATATGGTGATGGTATTTATCAGTCAGTTTACCTGACTGAAATTTCTGTACTGGTTCTCGTATCATTTCAGCTAAGGTTGAGACTTTTAAGAAGACGAGTTGTTCCCATATTATTTTAACCATTCTGCAGTGTTTGGTCAAAATGACCCAATTTTGTGAAAGATCAAAAACATTTTTTGGTTGGCCTTAATATATCGAACTAAGCCTCGTCATCTGCTGTGTCTAAAGTAATTATCAAACCATTACCATCGCAACATTACGTTAAATTCTTAAAATCTCATTAACACTAAGGATTTGTAAAAAAAGCAACATTACATATACTGCGCCTTTTTGAAACAAAAACCCTTTATAATTTCACAACTCCACATTTTTGGCCCTAATCTAGTGACACTGATGACAAATCGCCTACAGAAAATTGTACTACCTTAAATTTGATTTACAATACCTTGACCACATTATTTCAATTTAATGTAACACAAATTATCCAAAATATTTCCTAACATCATTTTTCACACGTATCCAATGTATAAACATCTGCATGAACTTACCTTTAATACAGTTTTTTGTGTCCTTTCTTTGTTCAACTTATGTATGTTTTTTTTTCTCTTTGCTTCTATTTTCAGAATATTTTATTACCTTTTATGCCATCCATGGGGTAAGTCAGCGAACGTTTTGTGCTTTGATTAATTGAAAAAATATGTGTTAGTGTTTCCCTTTGTTGCAAAAATTGCATAAAAAGGGGCGATAGCACAAGAAAAACCTACGAAAAAAAATACGGAAAGTTGAATAAAAACAAGAGCAGCGCCGCCGCGCCACGAAAATTGAAGGAACGGAAATGGCGAGAGAAACATAGAACTTTGACAGAAATTTAGAATGTCACATGCAAAAGTTACAAAGCAAAATTCAAACGACAACGGCAACGAAAAGTGGCGCCGTCATTTGAAGCTCTGTGTTGATGAGCAACATACGTATGTGACACATTGTTTTTATACACTACTACTAGGGTCTGGGGTAGTCTTGTTTACAGGTAGACATCGTTAAATCCGTAAAAAGTGTTGCAAGAAGAATTGAACCTAAATAAAAGAGTCATCAAAATCAGACCAACGCAAAAACCAACATATCGCGGAGTTTCTTAAGAATAAATTTGATACAGGTATACAGGACGGTTGAGCCATCTCTGTCTGTCTGGCTGGTGGGCAGGACATCAGGAGTAAGCCTTCACCGATCCTTATGAAATTTAACCACTATTAATATTTTTAAAATGTAGTTACGGGATTGCAAATAAAGAGCATTGGAAGGTACCATAAGGTACAAAATTACCTATTTTTGAAAAATTAATTTTTCTCTCATAACTTCTAACCGGACAACTGAGAAACATTTGAATTTGGTCAGTTTAATTATATTGTAATAGAAAACCAATATCTAGAAAATCTATAGATTTGGCCCACTACTTCTGGTACCACCCATTCAAATGACCGAATTTCCCTTCAGAGCAATTCCATATGAAAGCGATCACCTTTTGGACGACCCCTCTCCGATTTTAAAATAAATAGTCTCAATCGATTGCCCAGCGAAAAATAATGTACCTACATATTTTTTTTTTTTATAGTGGCTGGTTTAGTGGTGGTGTACACCACTGTCATGTGACAAAATTGAAGAATTCTTCATAAGGGACCTCATTGAAAGTTGTTTAAAAAAAGCGATCGCAACGAGTGATAGCTCGTTGTAAAGGTATTGAATCAGGCTTTAATTGAAAAATAAAATTTTCCTAATTTTTCTCAGAAATTTACCTTTTTTTCCCAAGAAAATTAAATTTTCCCATGAAAATTAAAAAAAAAAATCGTCATGACTCATGAGTCTGACATTTCGTCCAAAAAAATTGAGTTGGGTCTTCTGTCATAGCATTTGGGCGATATGTCATTTTGTAGGTAGGTTTTTGGTCGAAATGACATGTTTTGGGCGATATGTCATGGTTGTTTTTGGGGAAATGACATTGGGCGAAATGACGCACTTGGGGGGTCATCATATAACCGAAAGGGGCGCCTTTTTTGACCCCCCGGGCCCCATGGGCCTGAGCGCCAACTTTGACCTACCATTCCGATGTTTGGGGACAAAGATGAAGACAATGGCATATTTTTGGTTTTTAATCGGGCTCTCGCCCCATATTCTGGACTTCAGCCTAAATGGGTAATGTAATAAAAGTTTGGGGTCAACCGGAGGTACTCGGAATTAAAAAAAAAAAAAAATATGCATAATTATTTTTATCCCCAACCTCATATTTTTCAGTGCGAAAAATTTAACTTTTCAAAAAAATTTCCACAATGGCCACTCTATTGTACATTCATATACTTTTTGTAAATAGACTGATTTCGGTCACAGTTTGCGAAAGATATGCGCATATGGAAATTTGACTCAGGAATTTACATGGAAAATGTGTATTTATCGCATAACTTCCAAACATTCTACTGGAGTACACGTTGTGCTGCATTACTGGTAGCTCCCGGGAGGCTTTCAAATTCATTAGTTCTCAGTTGTTAACAAAAAATACCATTTCGGTACGCCCATACAAAATTATCATATGCCCAGAGATATTGTATTAAACTTTTTGAGTTTGTTAGCAAATTCACTATAAAAACACGAAGAAAAGAAAAAAACAAGGACCTCCGAAATGTTGACGACCCCCACAAATGTCATAAGGACCATGATTTAAGGATATACGGCTGGAATGTTAGAACTCTATACAGAGATGGTGCCTCTATCTAACTGGCGGATGTGCTTGACAAATACAAGGCTGACATCACCGCCTTACAGAAAATGCGATGGACAGGACAGGGATGCACACGACGAATAAACTGTGATATCTTTTACAGTTGTCATGCAGAAAGACACGAATTTGGATGTGGTTTCATAGTCGGCAAGAGACTTCGACATATGGTCTCGCGGTTTAACCTTGTAAGCGAAATATTTTAACATCACGCTGATTTGTGTACACGCCCCGACGGAAAACAAAGACGATGACATTAAAGATGCATTCTATGAGCGCCTGGAGGAGATATATGACCGCTGACCTGCATCTGACATTAAAATTGTTCTTGGTGATTTTAACGCTAGAATAGGAAGGGAAAGATGTTCTAGGTTCAGCAGTCGGGCATTTCAGTCTGCACAACAGCACCTCCGACTCTCTCAATTACTTCAAACAAACCCCCCAAATTTTAATGTTCCTGACACACAGTGGCAGCATATTGCGAATTCTATGACCACTGCCGCAACTGGATTATACTGGATAATAAAAACCATGTTCTGACAAGTCCTAGTACGATGATGAATGTCGAGCGTAATATCTGAGGAAATGGATGCTGCATACAGGGCTAAACTTCAGCCAGTGGCAACGCGTGCGGCAGCGTCTGTGAAAGAAAAGAGAGAGCCAGGATATCGAAACCCGCAGGGATAGAGGTGAAGCCCGAAAGTTCTACCAAAAGGTAAAAAGTAAAGGTTTTTGCGGAGGGATTCCCACCTGCAAGACATAGATGGAAATCAGATCACTAACTCGAAGAATGTGCTGCAGGAATGGAGGAAATACTTTCGTACTCTTGCTGTTCCCGAAGGCAGCATAAGTGACGAAATTAAGCCAATCATCTACTCCGACGACAGAGTAGATTACAGCGAGCTAACACGTGATCAGCACGGCAATTGCATGCCTTAAAAACAATAAAGCTGAGAAAACCGATGCGCAGTCGGTGGAGATTCTAAATGCAGTCGGCGATGAGCCGACAACGTGTTTGCACCAACTCATAGACATGATTTGGTTCAAGGAATGCATGACCGTTGATTGGCAACTGAGTGTTTTATGTATTCTATGCTTAAGAAAGGCGATCCAAGTGTGTGTACCAACTATCGCGGGATCAGCCTTGTACCCATTACATACAAGGTCCTGTCTAGTGTGTTTTGTGAAGGACTAAAGATTATCCTAGCGGATCTAATTGGACCTTATCAGTGTGGCTTTAGACCTGGTAAATTGACGACCGACCAGATATTCACACTACGACAAATTCTGGAGAAGACCCAATAAATACAGATCGGCACCTATCATCTGTTTATCAATTAGAAGGCTGCATTCGACAGTGCGATACGACAGAGTTTATTAGATACTATGACTGAGTTTGGTATTTCCGCGACGCTGATACGACTGTGTGGGGTGACTTTGGCTGAGCCAACGCCTTCAGTGAAAGTAGGCAAAAATCTGTCAGAACCATTTTCTACCAAGCGAGGCTTTAGACAAGGGGATAGTCTGTCCTGCGATCTCTTTAACATCATAATGTAGATGATCATGCCGAAGGCCGCAGTAAACAGGAATGGTAAAATTTTTTACAAAAGTCACATGCTGCTCGCGTATGCCAATGATATAGATATCATTGACTGAGGACTGCGGAACACTACTGCGGTCTTTTCAAGCATTAAGATGCAGTCGGATAAATGAGGACAAAACCAACTTATCTGTTTCAACGAACAAAGAGTGTGCTAGTTTGGGAATCTGCGTAAACTTTTGATGTAGATGTTTTTGTCTAAATTGGCTTCACCATAAAAACATAACAACTCAAAATTTACAATTTTCTTTTACACCCCATGAATGAGATATGGGGCGCTCGGCACCTACTTGTTTATCGACGAATGCAAACGTCACTGTTTGGAAAGGTGTTACTAGACATGCCGATTGACTCGATACAGCATCAAGGGAGCCGGCAATACAAGAAAAATGTAGATCACTGAAGGCAGGAATCGAACCATGGATCGCCCGCATGGTAGTCGCAAATTCATGCCACAGCCTGGTCCCTCTAAAAATAAACAATATTATCAGCCTGGAAATCAAAAGACGAGTATTGATCACAAACCGCTGCTACTGTGCGCTAAGTAAGCGATTTAACGACATAGCGCTCTCTCGAAGAACAAAGATCCGGCTCTACCAGACTCTAATCCTACCTGTCATGCTCTACAGCGCAGAATCCTGGGTAATGACACAAGCGGATCAATCTCTTCTAGGAGTCTTCGAGAGAAAACTACTACGCAAAATATTTGGACCCATCATCGTTAACGGCGAGAACCGTCGTCGAATGAATCATAAGCTGTACAATGACATCGACGTAGTCAAGCGCGTTCAAATAGACCGAATGCTCTGGCTTGGGCATGTTGTACGAATGGACGAAAACGCTCCGGCACGAAAAGTCTTCGGCTATAAACTCGATGGGAGACGCAATAGGGGGCCACCACAACTTCGATGGATGGACCAGGTGAAAGATCTGTTAACTAAGCTTGGTGTGACGAACTATCTACGGAGCGCAAAAGACCGAAGTGCTTGGAATAATTTTATACGTGCGGCGTAGGAATCATGGGCTGTATAACTATATCAAAGTAGTCAAGCGCATTCAAATAGACTAAATGCGCTAGCTTGGACACGTAGTACGAATGAATGAAAGTGCTCCAGCTCAAAAAGTCTTCAACAATATGAACTTGAAAAATTCGTTGCAAGGGCTAGATGAAAGGGCGTTTATCTAAACTAAGTATTACGAACCTTCTATGGAACGAAAAATACCAAAACGCTTGGAATTCTTTTCTACTTGCGGCTACTGGTCGATGAATTTCTGTTGCTGCTGCCAAATAAGAAGAAAAAGAATCCATATATAAAGCTAAACACTATACTTGTTCTACATATCATTGTAAACGATATCATAATTACGATGTTTCAAATGGTTACCTGTGTATTCACTCATAGGCATTCATATTTCACATATGAGAAGAGCTATGATTTGTTGTTAATCTTAATCAGAGCGCACAAAGGAAAAAACAGAATCATCGCACAAAGGTACATTGAACTATGGCCCAACCTGCCTCATCGCATAACTAAATTTCAAGAGAGAGATAGAAAGGAAAACAAAAACAGAACATAAATATATAAGTTGTATACTTACGCTGGTGTTGTATTAGTTTGTATTTAAATAAATTATGCACGAAAATTTTGAATTGTAAAATTTCCGTTGGGACCGGCCTTGACATGATGGTTAGAACACGCGACTACCATGCGGGAGATCTATGGTTCGATTCGTGGCTCAAGCCATATACATTTTATTTCATTGCCGGCACCCTCGATGTTGTCGACAGCAAGTTTGCAGTATAGTGTCGAGTCAATCGGCATGTCTAGGAAAAGCTTCCCAAACAGTAAAGCTGATGATTAGAGCACTCGACTATTATGCTGGAGAAAACTTAAAAAACTTAAATACCCTTTACACCCTATGAATGAGATATGGGATAGCTTCTCGCGTTAGATCTATGGTTAAATTCCTGTCTTAAGTCATCTACAAACATTTTCTTTCATCGCCGTCCCCTTCGATTTTGTCGACTGCATCAGTTTATCTCAGTATAGTGCCAAGTCTATAGACATGTATAGTAAAAGCTTCTAAAATAACTTACGTTCGCATTCGTATATAAAGAGATGCTGCCGTTATGTGAGTCTATGTATAAAAAGCTTGCTAATTCAAAACACCATAACTCATTCATGGGGTGTAAAAGAGGAGTCAAGTTTACAGGTTCAATTGTGTGTTTCCAAAAATATAACATCACATAAACCTCACTCAAATAAGAAGAGTTCATTCATGATGTGGCAAAAGAACTGAATTTTCAACTAATCTATGCTTTAAATTTATCCGCTAACCTAAAGTTCATGAAACCTTAAAGTAAATTTCCACTACAAAAGCCTTCTTTCGAGTCTTTTGGTATTAATCATGTTCCAAACTCTATTCAAACTCCTATGAACTCTAAACTATTTGGGGCTAGATCACATTCATTCTCTTGGCATCCTCTCGTCACATCGTGTGACATCAATCCTCCAACTGCTGCCCTTTCCACTGAGCCGACATTGTGTATGCCTAACCCATATTACTACTTCATTTTGTTTGTGATATGAATGTGATACCCTTGAATTATGGGTTTCAACTAAAACAAAAGCTATACACTGAAATATTTCGGTGCATAACATATGCATAACGCAATGCATACGATTGTCAGATAATCAGCACCATGATGTGTGTGTGTGGCTTTGTTGTCAGATATGTGTCGTTGGTGGTGTCGATACTGTAGGGTCGGTAACACACACACACACACAAGAAAAAAATATAAACACGCAAATACTCACAAATGCAAAGTATTGCAGATTTTATTGGCACATTGCGAACGGATCAAATTCAAACAAAATGAAAAGTTTGATTCTTGTCTCTGTGTGCGTGTGTGTTCAACTATTTCAATAGTTTGCATAGCAAGAGACCAACATAATGTTGGAGCATCAACTCGTGTTGGGGGAATTCCGCTTAGGGCCTAATATTTTATGGAAAAAAGCAAAAACAAAAAAAAAAAAAACAAACCATTTCAAGCACAAACAACTAAAATCTATGGTGAGAAACAACGGTGTCGCCGCACTTATTGTGATTGATGATAATGCAGATTTTTTCGGTTGCAGATTGGTGTTATTTGTGTGTCACTTTTTTTTTCAGTTGCTGCTGTTTCGGTAAGCCTTGATCCATATTCATTCCATTTATAATGGCAGTGCGCTAGTCAAACGCGAAATATGAAAAATTTCATTTAAACTGTTAGTGCGTTTGTGTGTGTGTTCGTGTATGTGTCTTGTTTTTGGGGTCAAATATTAATTAAATGCTTTGATGATTTTTTTTTTGTTTGTGACAGAATTTGCAATTATTGTACTTTCTATTAGCCAATATTACTAATTGTGCCAATGGGGGTATAGCTGCAAGTTGGACCATTTATTAGATCTCATATTATAACGCAGCATAAGTTTAGCGACATGGTGTGTAAAAGAGAAATCATCAATCATTTGAATGCATTGTAGATGAATCACCATGACCCTGATAGATTTATTAAATATGCAGATAATATAATAAGTTTGTATCCGGCGGTGGTATTTATTTGAAAGGTTTAGCATGCAAATTTTAAGGTTTAGAATGGAATTCATATAAAAAACTAAATTTTTCTTTGTATCCCCATGAATGAGAATTAACACTCAGAATGAAAATTAACGCGTTATTGTGAATTAACCCTTTAATGACGAGAGCGAAATAATGGGAATTTTTTACTACATATAAATAAGTTAAAAAATGAGTTTTACATAAAAAAAGTAAGACGAAAAATTTCAGAAAAATATTAATTTTTACTGGTGTTATGATGACTGTGACCATATGGTAACAGCTTTAAAACAGGTAAATAAAAAGAATCAAGTATAAAATAATTCATGCAATACGTTTTCATGATATTTGATATTCTTCTCAAATAACAAAAAACCAAAAGTCTTTAGTATATCAGTCTTTAAACAACCAAAAAATATTCTTAATATGGAGTGACTTTATATAGCCTTCCATATTGCTGTTTTACGCACATATGAAACACACCTATTTTAAATGATCCCCCACGCTGGCTACTGAGGCCTGATCGCATAGCGGTAAATCATGAATGAAAGATCAAGAATGCTTTAAATAAATTAAAATAGAAAATTCTTGACATTTATTCTTACGTTTATTTTATGGCGTGTAATATCTTATGCTGTCAACGTTACCATATGGTAAAAGTCGTAACTAATGGGTTAACACTCCTCCTATTTTTAGACTCACATAACGGTACCTCCTCTTTACAGACGAATGTGAACGTCAGCTGTTTGACAAGCTTTTCGTATACATGCACTTCACTATATTGCGAAGTTGATGTCGACAAAATCGATGGGGTCGATGAAATTAATGTACATGACTGAGAGAACCGAGTCCTAGACCTCCTGTACGATTGTCGTGTGGTGTACTAACCATCATAATACAGCCAGCCCTATGCGATTCATATAATAATTGATAAAAAAGGTATTTGTGCCAGCTTAAAGTAGTTAAAACGAAAAAAGACGTGTTAACTACTTTTTAACACCTAGATTGTTCCATTCTTTGGAGGCTACCACATCTACTATGCCGATTAATCTATATTGGACACATTACTTACATTAGTGACAAGGGAATTCATACAAAGTTATAACACTCTCACTGTTACTTCTTTTGATATCTGGTATGAAACATTTATTTCATATAAGACAAGTGGTCCCGGCAATGATTCGGTATTGCATATTAACTTATAATATATTTCACAGAATTTTCTTACTTTTGCCATGTCTTCTTCTCCCACAGACCAAGAATATTGTCGAGTACTATCTTTGTATCAAACTCGTATTACCATTTCTTGAGATTATTAGTTCACCAAACGTCTGGCTTAAAATAGTGATGGTCTCACGAGCTGTATAGCATGTTATGCCATCGTATTGGAACCATTTCTCCTTCAAATGTTTAGCAATGATATGAGAAATAAAAAAATTAGTTGACTGACGTCCACTGGCTCTAATTCTTTTACCAGTTGGATTTTATATGGATGCCAAGATCTTTTTTCAGAATTTCCTAAGTAGTAGACGGGCGGAGACCGTATGGACGGAGAACGGCATAGTATCGATATGTCGATACGGTACACTGTACGCACGGTACGCGCTTGATTTGGATGAATATTATCTAAAACAGTAATTATTATTGCGTTACCATAAACCATATACTTGACAAAGTGATCCATGAGTTTGGTGAACAGAGCGCGCATTTCGAAGAAAAAGTTTTTCACGATTTGTAAACGTTGTTATAGTGTAAGTTATGGTGATTTGCCAAAGTACACTGAAAGAAAGTTTAACACACTTCATTAGTATGATGGCTAGATTTACACTTATCCCTATCAGCCTAAAAAGGGGCGTGGAACCGCCCACTTCCACCCTGGCTGTAGTTCTAACTATACGAACAACATATATACCAAATATCACCTTAATATCTCTGATAGTTCATAAGATACAGACGTTTAAAGTTTCAACATGTAAGCCACGCTCACTGTTCCGATCCCGCCTATTTTTTGTTGGGTCACTAATTTTGGTGCCAAAGTTTTTTAAGGGTTAAGATGTTCTACGCCTATCAGACCGATCTCGGCCATTTTTCGGCCAATTACACATTATTAGTGGCGTCCACGAGGGTTTTGCAAGAGTCTCGCCATGAAGGCCTTACCTGTGGTGGGCTAAACACACTGGGATATTACAATGCGATTAACAGCGCCTTCTGCCATATTTTAAGCAAGCTAGGAATAGTATCAACCATTCTGGGAGCAAGCTACCGCAATTGTCGACTCTTTCTTCGAGTCAGAATATTTCAAATCGGGTATAACAGCATTGGACATACGGCTCGGTGGCCAGGGTGAAGTCTATCTTAGCACCTCTGTTTCTCGCGGTTGTAATGCAACTTCACACTCGACCCCGAAGACTCTACCTGCAATTTAGGTTTTAACCACAGCCCACGTGATACTCCCACTAGGGGTCCAACACTGAGTGATCAGGCGGAAATAAACCCAGAGCTCCTGAACTCCACTCTATCGACAAGAGCTGCGCAGTGAAACTGCTACCTAATTGTGATTTAATAAAACATACTCCACAGGATTGGTCGCCTTTCGCAATACACCTTTCGCTCGAAGACGCCCAGCGGCGAAAGGAATAACCTAGAAGACCTTATGGAATGCCTTCAAAAGCAGTCAGTAGGCCTGCGCTCTGCATTCCCTCTTCCTTTCCAAATAACATAGGGTATCATTGGGAGGCAAGGCCTTCCATCGTTGCTTCCATCGTTGATGGAAGGCCTGCGTACACATGAAAAAAGAATGTCTTGAACAAAAATATGCAGTTGGTCACACTCAAATTGTTTAGTTTACTTATAGATATTTCTCACTTCTATATATTTCTCTCTATACTTACGCTTGTTTTTTTCCAACGACAGTAAACCTTGCTGGAGTTTGAACTAACTACCTCGCGATTGAAAGTCAGCCATGATACCATCTAGCCTATGAACATGCATTCGAATTGTGTGACTAAAACTAATCATAAAATGTTTTAAGAAAAACGTAAGAACACCTTCCTCGTTGCCTTTTCTTTTCATGTCTTCTCTCATGCTTTTATGAGAAGGGAAACGGAATGTGTATACACATGAAATGTTGTAATACAAAATCATCGAAAACGTTGATTCTCCTTTCTCAAAGAAGGGCTGCAGCAGTGGTTTTTAAAGAATAGAGTGAACATGTGCTCGGAATATTTAAGGAAGTAAGGAGAAGCCCTGATTTTAGGCATATGAAAACAAGGTCTTGACGTTTGAATGTCTCAGAAGGCCTTGTTGCATGCCAGATTGTACAGGCTTTGCTGATTTCGCCGCTGGGCGGTGAACGGTAACGGTGTATTTGTTAGGCAAGGTTCGTCTGAAGCACCGTGATATCAATCAGGTACTGATGAACAACAGCACGCACTGGAGACCTTGCACGTGTGGGGGATACAGAAAACAACTTCTGTTGGAATCTCGTAGTCGGACTACATCCAGTTTTAACTGATGATGTTCTTGTTGTAACAGCTGGACGAAGTAGGTGGGGTAATAATTCTTTATACCGTTTTTTTTTTTCAATTTATCGGCACTCGATCGGGCATGTAATCCTATTACACAGTGCAACAGTGAAAAAAATACAAGAACGTGACAGTATAGGTTTGATTCTACTATCGAAGGGTAATAAAACTCTATACTCAGTTTGGCTAGATTGGTGACCAATTTTTGTTTATGGGCCCCTAAAGATTCTCGAAATCAGTGAGCCCCACGAAAAAAGTAGTCATCAGTTTTTGTCCAACAGCTTATTAACACTTCGTGGTAGCGCTAAACTATATTCGGCAATAATGTAGCTGAGAATTTTGCGCACTAACTTTATTAACAAATTATGTCAAAAAGGTTGGTTATTCCTGCACTTTTTCAAAAAAAATTGAAGAAGAAATTATTAATTTTTCACTTTTTTGAGCATTACTTTGAGGGAGTCCAAATTTTTCACTAACAATGTTCGCCAAAATTGTAGCCAAGGTAAAGTTGAACAACTTTCGTGAACATATCAATACAATCTGAACGTGTCTAGGCAACCTAAATAGCTCATAAAGTCCACTATGATAACGGGTTTTCGTAGCTTTACGCACATATAAGCCAGTAACGTGGTTGAATATCAACCGATTTTAATTTTCTCAAAGGATTTATAAAGAAGAGACTGCGGCCTTTCTAACGATATATATAGTTATACTGATAACTTGTCATATCTGTCTGTTTTTTGCCTCGAAATTGGAAACATTTGTAACTTTTTTACTATTTTTTAAGTTTGAGGAAGTTTGTAGCCACTATTTTATAAGAACACCCTAATGTTTACTATTTTATTCAGAAAGTGCACACTATCACGAGTTAAACGCATATTTGTTTGTAAAAATCGGTTAACAAACAGTTTAGTTATTCATGTTTTCCGAAGGACGCAACTTTTGTACCCTATGATAAAATCAAAGTTGAAGTAAGTAACAACAACACAAAAACAATGCTTCTTCTTAAACTCTTTGATTTTAGCATAGGATATGAAAGTTGCGTCCCTCGGAAAACATGAATAACATAACTACTTGTTAACAGATTTTTACAAACAAATATGCGTTTAACTCGTTATAGCGTGCACTTTCTGAATAAAATAGTAAACATTAGGGTGTCCTTATAAAATAGTGGCTACAAACTTCCTCAAACTTAAAAAATAGTGAAAAAGTCACAAATGTTTGAAATTTCGAGGAAAAAAACAGACAGATATGACAAGTTATCAATATAACTATATATATCGTTAGAAAGGCCGCAGTCTCTTCTTTCTAAATCCTTTGAGAAAATTAAAATCGGTTGATATTCAACCACGTTACTGGCTTATATGTGCGTAAAGCTACGAAAAACCGGTATCATAGTGGACTTTATGAGCTCTTTAGGTTGCCTAGACACGTTCAGATTGTATTGATATGTTTACGAAAGTTGTTCAACTTTACCATGGCTACAATTTTGGCGAACATTGTTAGTGAAAAATTTGGACTCCCTCAAAGTAATGCTCAAAAAAGTGAAAAAATAATAATTTCTTCTTCAATTTTTTTTGAAAACGTGCAGGAATAACCAACCTTTTTGACATAATTTGTTAATAAAGTTAGTGCGCAAAACTCCCAGCTACATTATTGCCGAATATAGTTTAGCGCTTCCACGAAGTGGGAATAAGCTGTTGGACAAAAACTGATGACACCTTTTTTCGAGGGGCTCACAGATTTTGAGAATCTTTAGGGGTCCATAAAAAAAATTGGTCACCAATCTCGCCAAACTGAGTATAGGGTTTTATTACCCTTCGATAGTAGAATTGAACCTATACTATCCCGTTTTTGTATTTTACAAAAAGTCGTCATTTGTTGCATAGTGTTATCATACAATCATTGTTGGCTACTCTGTTTCGTTCTTTTGAAGATAACAAGGTTTGTGTCAAGGGGTTGTTAGATGGTGTTGCGAGTTTTAACCGGCAATTTCCTCCAAAGATGGCTTCAGCTAGTTTTGTTGATTTATTTTGCGATGTTAATAAATTATTTCCTTTTTCCATTGTTCCTTGAATAATCTGGATTTTTGTAGTGGAAGCATCTAGAATGAGTTTTGTTGGCTGGAGAACTTGAAAGTATATGAAAAGTAATTTTTCATCGATGTTGATTTAGCCAGTGCCTCGGCCGAAAATCGAACTCAACACCCTCGAATTGCTTATCTACGTCGCTTCCACTGAGCTATCGAAGGCCACAGTTTTAACTCATTGCGGGCAGTGGCGACCGTCATCAGGTAGAACAAGTTTGTGAAATCATTGACGGCAGACTCGCTTCTATAGTTAACTCAAAATAGCTGTACGTCGTGCAAACAGTCTCGAAGCAAACTTGGTTGCTCTGGACAACACTACTGGAGTATGGGGCATCTCAAACACACTCTATCTATTTCTTTATTTAGATATTGCTAAACCCCGGAGTTCACATAATATATAAGACAATCACATAATATGTGCAACAAGTCTACAAGAGCCATCGGGGCGACAACCATCACCAGCTTGCCCTTCAACATATATGCGGCAAATAATTTGTTAGTCCGCCCACACAGGTATGACAACCAGATTGACCGGGAGGTCTGAATCCCCTTAGTTGAAATGGTTGGCCACATCTTCCATTAATTGTGACAAAATATACTTTGATATAAGCAAAACCATATATCTACTAAATAATATTTCTTCCACACAAAACAATGCAATTCATTTAAAAACATATGGTTGCGTAACCAACGATCGACGCAACAATTTGCCACTCATATGCATTATGTTAGTCTTTTCGACATGGACGTCAACAACGACTTGTTCGGACCATTAACCGACAATACCCATCATGGCCAAGTGTCGTTGCTCTACAGCCGTAGCTATGAGTCTATCATGAGGTCCCATATAATAGACCCTGATGACAGCTACGAACATGATCGAGTTCTACGGAAATATTTGCCCGAATTACGTTTACATCTTACTACGCCAAAGGAGCAGCTCTTGGCACCCTAAATATTGAAGCCTTTACAAAACTCACATTGTATGCAAAACACACATTCTTGAGCCAAAACATGTTTATGGGCTGGTGCATGCACGTTGCCAGCTCATTACCGCCGTCTTCAAAAAGCTCTGGTCCATACAGGTTGGGATCCCTGGTCCAAAACCTTTGATTTTTACCTTTTGGTAGAACATTCGTGCTTCACCACTATCCCTGTAATTTTCGATATCCTGGCTCTCTCTTTTCTTCCATAAACGCTTTTTCAGCCTGAAGAGGAGTGTCATTTCCCAGCATCCTTTTCTTCGTACCAGAGCTTGTCGAAGCGTGGGTTTTCATAACCCGGTACGGTCGTTGCGGCAGTGATGTGTCAGGAACATCAGAACTAGTGGGTTTGTTTGAAGTAATTGAGAGAGTTGGCATTGGCTAACTCGGTAGTGTGTAACTTTGTGATATCTACTGTTTTTCGTTTGGTTACGAGCGTGTTAGCTCTACCTAATCTCGTGCGTACTTTGGCAGCAACTATGTGGTGATCAGAGTCAATATTTGCACCGCACATTACACGCTCGTCCATAACACTTGAGACATGCCTTCCATCGACTACTGCGTGATCAATCTTGTTCTTATCTTTTGATCAGAGGATATCCAGGATACCTTATAGATATCCTTACACGGGAATCTGGTTCCAATGACTACCATGTTACTTGTCGACGCAAAGCTAACTAGTCTGAATTCGTTGTCGGAGGTGTTGTTGTGCGGACTTAATTTCCTGACTGCTGAACCAAGATGGTCTTGGTCTATTTTGACATTAAAAACTCCTAGAACAATTTTGATGTCATGTGCAGGGTCCTTATAACGTTTGCGGGAGTCTTCAACATTAAGGGGGGATTTTGTTTTTTCTTTTCTTCGTGTTTTCATAATAATTGGTTTTGTTAAGGAGAGTGGCTGATTAGACCACCGCGCCCGATCCTAGTTTCTTGGGGCTGCCAAAGCCGCTATAAAAGGCGGTTTGTTAAGCTTCTGTAACTTATGTTACCTACTTCCTTAGACGTACTTAGGTTACTCAACATTGCGCCTTCTCACATTTGCTACCACTGAACGGATGTTCGATGGATTGCCTGGGGAATACGTGATCTCTCGGACGTTGTGAGATGCTTGGGGACATACAAAGAGAGATTCTAGTTATTCCCAGTTGAATAACAATAAAAATACTCAAATTAGATAATCCCCATCCCCCCAAGGGTCTCACATTCATTAAGCCACATATTACCTTTTAGTTAATAGTGTCCTCATGATCCGATTCAGCCCATTTTTAAAAACTTTCCTTAAACTATAATTTTTTTAAATATGTAGACTTATCTCAAATGAATCCATAAAATATTTCAAGACGAAAGATACTATAGCCCTTCAGACGGCAGAGGTTTATAGTACGCCAGATATTACATGTTTGTTATAGGGTCGTATGGGCGGGTCCACATCCCATAATCCAATCCCGCCCATTTGTTCTTAGAATATATGTAATGATCCCAAGAAGAATATAGTAGTGTTTGTTCTTCCAGATATGCGTTTTTATCTATAGAATACTATGGGTGGGGTCAAGCCCACTTTATATATAAAAATGTCATGCAGTCCTTTGTTCCTTTCAGAAGAAAACCATTTTCGCATTATTACATTTCTAATGAAACCCTTATAAACTTTTCAATGTTTATTGTAAAGTAAATAACAAAGTGATGGAATAAATTTAATTTTTTCCAATCTAAATACAATAGGACAGAAAATTAGCCGATATCTCACTTTCAAAAATCTAGACAAAATCCGGGATTTGAAAAACCGAATTATAAAATAAGTCGGCACGATACAATATAGTTTCAACTACATTTAGATATCGGATATCCGATAATTTTATATATGCATGTTTTATTTAGTATTCACATAATATGGCATCACTTTCCCAGCGTCAAATAGTTCATGACAACGAAATGTATACCTGCAGAGATTACACAAACTCTCCAGGAAACTCTCTGATGTTCAAGTGTCATTCATGTGCTCTCACACTCTGGTCTATATAATTTCTGCACAGCAAACCAAAATCTGCAGCATAGAAAAAAGTGCAAACAGAAAACTCTCTCTCTCTCTTTCTCTCTTATGCCAGAACAACAATTTGGTTTAAACTAAACAAAAACCCAAATAGAGGTATATGATACACAAACAGGGAGCAGCGGAAGTGAGGATATTTCAAACTTCATAGAAAATACCGGAAATTGCGGAAGTAAAAGCACTGCAGTACTGCGTCTCCCATCCCTGTTGTCTTACAATACACACACACACGCGTAGTATTATTCTGGCATCTATCGTCACATTAGAGTGAACGAAAGTTGAAATCAAAACAAAAATTCATAAACCTATATTTTAAGTGTTTCTTATTGTGAAGGAGTTAAATGGAAAGAGAGAGAGAGAAAGACGGAGATAGAACATTAAAGTAGAGACAACAATAATTTAAACCAAATTAGTTTAATGCCACAGTGCTAAGAACAACAACAACACATATGGCTAGCAAACAGGGTAATGAAGACCAATTTCGAGTTCTGTGTGTGATGCAACTTCGAGTTTTGGGATTAAAGTGACAATTGCAAATAAGAGGATTTTACTGAAGTGGTCCGAAGTTATGAGCACGAGGAAAAAGCAACAATATTAAATACTCTTAAATATTGTTAAGGTATTGTTTGGAAATAAATGCCAGAACTCATATCATAGGACAAATGTTAGAATAACAGAAATGGTAATATATGTGTGTGTAACACCACACACAATGTACATAAATGGTAACATTGTTTGAAGATTCGGCATAACGGCTATGCTGCAGACAAGATGTGATGCGTTTTCAATTTGCTCGATTGTGGTAATAATCAAAGTTGAAACGAAAAAGCGTGGGGTCTGATAATAACATCGAGTTTGACTGGCATTATAAGGATGGAAAATGCAACGTTTGTTATAGTATGAAAAAAAATATGTATAAAAAGACGTCTTTCTTTACGTTTTTCAAGGTAAGAGAGAGATTTTTCACATCGAATTTTTGAGATAATTCTATAAAAATAAGTAAAATGTTAGTTTTTTGTTAAGGGCAAAACACGCACTCTAATTTTAGTTAAATGTGTGTAGACCTCAAACTTTTACAGACTTATTTACTTACTTAAGTAGCTCATTATAACTTACGAACATAGTTAATAAATTTGAAGCCTGAAGTATTAAAGAATTCCACACGCTTCGGTCTTCTGCGTACATCCTACCAGATGGTGGCACCACCTACCACGTGGTCCTTCCAACGGAGTTTGGGTCTCCCTGCTCTGCACCGTGCTTCAGGTTCGCCTTCAAACACGTTTCTTGCTGAAGCAATTACGTCCATACTGGCAACATGTCTGACTCTTTTAGATACGTCGATGTCGTGGCAAAGCTCATACAGCTCATGGTTTATCCGATGGCGATACTCGCCGTCGACACAGATAGTTCCATATATTTTTCGGAGTACTTTTCTATCGAATACTCCCAGGTTTTGTATGTCCGTTGTCGTAAGCACCCACGATTCGGCGGCATACAACAGAACGGGTAAAATTAACACCTGTTAAAGCTGTTTCTTAGTATCCCGAGATAAGGTGTAGTTACTAAAGTGTAAAAACATCTATTGGCGAGCACTATTCTTCGCTTGATTTCTTGGGTGACATTATTTTTCTTGTTCACGTTAGATCCGAGGTAGGTAAATTCATTTACAACCTCAAAACAATAATTGTCAACGTTTACGGTGCGTCCCCATCGAGAAGACTCTTTATCCGTCGAAATCATTATTTTTGCTGACTCCTTCTCTAGTGATGAGAAAACTGCAGTTACATGCCGCAGATTTCGGCCAATGATATCAATATCATCGGCATAGGCTAGTGGCATGTGGCTCTTGTGGAATATGGTTCCATACATGATGACACCAGCCTTTCTTATCACCTTCTCCAAAACTATATTAAATATTGTACAGAACAAGCTATCACACTGTTTGAGACCTGTTTTCGTGTTGAATGGTACAAAGTGATCCTTACCAATCTTTACCGAGGAATTGGCGTTTTCCAAGGTACATCTGCAAGGTCGAATAAGCTTTGCAGGAATACCAAACTCAGACATGGCCTCGTATAGCCTATTCCTTATCGGAGAGTCGAAGGCAGCTTTGTAGTCGACAAAAAGGTGGTAGATGTCGTTCTGCTTTTCATGGTTTTTTTTCCAGGATTTGTAGTAAGGTTAATATTTGATCCGTCGTAGATTTACCAGGTCTAAAGCCACACTGATGAGGTCCAGTTAGTTTTTCTACAAATGGCTTTAGGCGTTCACACAATATGCTCGAAAGGACCTTGCGCGCAATTGGTAATAGGCTTATTCCACGGTAGTTCAAACACTCACTACGATCTCTTTTCTTGTATATGGGAGATAACAGACTGAGACTCCCATCTCCGTGCATGCTCTCATCTAGCCAGATGGTCTCCATGAACTGATGTATGCTTCTAATCAGCTCCTCCCGCCTGCCTTAAACAATTCAGCAGGAAAATTATCGACTTCGGCCGCCTTGTTGTTTTTAAGGCGGGATATTGCCACAAGTATCTCACACTGGCTCGAAGGTGGACAGTTAATACCATCGTCATGTATTGGAGCGGGGTTCTTTGGATGGGTGTCCGTATCTAGGAAATTTCTGAAATGATCTTTCCATATCTTCAGAACGTGAACCGGGTCAGTCACTAGCTGGCCATCTCTGTCCTTGCAGAAGGGCAACCTTGTTCCATGCATTCTCTCTACTCTATGGTAGAATTTTCGGGCTTCCCCTCTACTTCGGAGCAACTTTGTGCACTCATACTGTCTCTTCTTCAGCTCATTCTTTATCTGTCTAAAGAGACGAATTACCACTCGTCTCTTCTCCCAGCGCCGCTCCCGAATAGTTCGCGTTGCCATTGGTTGCAGTTTCGCTCAGTATGCAGCATCCGCAGTCTGTTCTGTGGAGTCGGCTATATATATTGCCACTGGGAGGTAATATTATCAGGGGTTGGAGCATTCCGTAGCAGTTTAGTTAGGTGGTTAGGTCGTTAGGCTGTGGAAAACACCCCAGGTACCACTTTTAACAAAAGTCATATATTGCTCGTGTATGTTGAGGACATAGATAGTCCGCAGTTCCGGTCATGATATTTGTATTATCGACCAAACCTGCGTTATATGTGCCAGGTGAAGGAATTGTTACCTAAATTATGTGTGGCAAACTTTATACAGAGCGCAAATAACCTTAACACTTGGAATCCTTTCTACGTGCGGCAATTGATGCATAACTCAGTGCAACACTTGATTTTGGGACTCAATTCTGAGAACTGCACGTGAAAGTAGCCACAAAAAGAAGAAGTTGTGCATCATTCGTTTTGTCAAGTAACATGCCATAATAATTTAATATCGACTTTATACAGAGCGCAAATAACCTTAACACTTGGAATCCTTTCTACGTGCGGCAATTGATGCATAACTCAGTGCAACATTTGATTTTGGAACTCAATTCTGAGAACTGCACGTGAAAGTAGCCCCAAAGAGAAGAAGTTGTGCATCATTCGTTTTGTCAAGTGACATGCCATGATTTAATATCGAAATTAGTAAGTATCATATAGGGAAATTTCTCACGTTTTAGGCTCTTTTGTTATATTGTTATATGGAGGCGTATGATTATCATAAGTAATATTCCACATAAATAATACGTCACGGAGTACAACAGTTTTATTGCAACTGCTACAAAATAAACCCAGTTCAAAATCATTTAATGAATGAAAAAGTGAAACGTACTATGAACAGATTAAGTGCAATGTAATTCTTACTTTGTTTCAGCTTAATCGGACTAGTGGTTCTCGAGTTATGTCAAACAAAAGAGAATACTAACTTCAAATCGATATTTAATTATTATGGCATGTTACTTGACAAAACGAATGATGCAGAAGTTCTTCTTTTTGGGGCTACTTTCACGTGCAGTTCTCAGAATTGAGTCCCAAATCAATGAGATGAAAAATAAGTACAATTAAAAAGTCAAACTTCTTTCATATCCTACGGAAATTCACCGATACACAACGTATAATTAATAGATAAAAGAACGCAGCCGACTTGCAAACATCTTCAAATGATACAACCCAGGAAAATTTTTCAGAACTTGTTGCGAATGGTATTGATACTGGAATCGTTTCTTTTCTAATCGACTTTCTATTCTGTTTCTGGTTCTATATAATCGATTATGTACAACATGTTGCACCACAGATTCCGTAGAACAGAAAATGAATATTCGTATTCGAAATAAGTATTTTTTAGAGGGTATTTATTAAGAAAAACTCAAAAAGCTGAGTTAAAATATATTTCGGACTAGCGCCCAATTGAAAATCAATGAAATTTCAAAAAACAGCATATCTAATTCAGTTATGTAGCAATTCATTTCATAACAGGTTCCATGAGAACATGTTGGTTTTGGGACAATTTCAAACAAAAATAATATATTGTGCAACCGAAAGTGGAACTTGTTACTTATCAGTAAAAGCTGTTCTGTAATTGTTTCTTTGCAACAAAATATTTTGCTGGGAAGTACAAGTATTGTTAGAAATGAAACGTTGATTTGTAAAATGTTCTCACTAAACATGGTAATGTTTTCATACAGCTAACATTCATAGCATACAATTATGCTATGCTCTAACATATACATATGTACATAATATGTATATAAACACAATCATACCTATATACCAACACACCAAATGTGCTATATATAGTTGATATATTTTGGTTATTTAATATAAAAAGGATAATGACACTTTAGCAGCCAAAATACATTGAGTGCCAACTTTTGAATGCAGTAGCAGTCGTCGTCGATGTTAATGTAATTGTGGTTGTGGCTATGAGTGTGACTGTGTTGCAACATCACCAATTCGAGAATGTTTGTCTTGTGGTTTGGGGGTGAGTGGTGACTGACGGGTTTGTTTTGCAGACAAAAAGTGAGAATAGGAAACAACTTTGATAAATGCATCGCGATTGTATGGACGCTTAAGTGTTTTTTGTTGTTGTTTCGGTTTTATGCAATCAACAGAAGGTGTTGCAATAGTTTGCTTCATTTATTTAAGTAGCTTCATAGAAATAATTTCATAGTTTGTATTCTGTATAAAATTAAGTTTAAATATAGGAATAGTTGCTATAATGAGTAAAATGTCTTCATGCATCGAGGATGTTTTGCCAGGAAGTGAGAGTAAGAGCTTTATGCGAAAACAATATTGTAAAAAAAAATAATTTTTAACAATAATTTGTATACCCTTACTTTGATGGTTGAGGCTATATATTATTTGATACGAGAAAAATTGTGACACATTAAAGGGGATGTGTTAGACCCCAAGTATCTTAAAATCATATTCACTTTAGGACTTTTCAAGACGATTGAGGCATGTCCGTCTGTCTGGCTGGTTGGCTGAAAGGCTAGTGGGCAGTAAAACTCGAGTAAATATTAATATTTTCCAAAATGAAGTAGGGGGATCATAAGTGGCCAGAATAGCCCCACCCCTTCTTGAACCTCCCATAGAAAATGACATAAAAATTTAATTTCCGTTTACAACCCATGGATGAGGTATAGGGTAGTTTCTCGCATTGTTGCGAATTAACACGCTTTCTGTTTAAGATTCACAACAAACGGCACCTACTTGTTAATCGATGAATGAGAACGTCACTGTTTGAGAAGCTTTTACTAGATATGCCGATTGACTCGTCACTTTTAAGGCGAAGTTGCTGTCGACAACATCGAGGGGGCCGGAAATGATACAAAAGTGTAGATGACTGGAGCCGGGAATCGAACCACGGATCTCCCGCATGGTAGTCGTGTGTTCAAACTACTATGCCACGGCCGAAAAATGATATAAATGAATATGATGTTCAATTTTTAGATTCACAACTAACGGCATATATTTGTTTATCGACGAATGCAAACGTCACTGTTTACTAGACACGCCGATTGACTCGACACTAATACTGCGAAGTTGCTGTCGACAACATTCGAGGGGAGCCGACAATGAAAGAAAAAATTTTTTTTTCTTTTAAGATGACTGGAGCCAGGAGTTGAACCTGTGATCTCCCGCATGGTAATCACGTGTTCTAACCACTATGCCACTGCCGGTCCCAATGATATATTTTATTAAAATTAATATTTTTTCCATTTTTTTTTCAAATAGAAGACTGCAGGGTATTTGAATTTTGTTAGTCTAATTATATTGTAACTAGCTTTCCCGGCTCACGTTGCTTCACTCGTACTTACAATGAATCTCACTTACTTATGAATTTAAGCAATACGTGGCCTTTTTACCCCTAAATGTTCGAATTTCTAAAAACCCCATCTGATGGCTCTCTAATTCTATAGGGAGCAATTCTATATACTTGGCACCACTCACTTCCCAGCGAGACGTAATCCCCACGTCCATTGACATTTGTAGGAAAAAATCATCTTCATACCTTTAATGGCTCGTAAAATATGAAAGATTTTAATCTTGGTTTTTGGTGGGCGGCGCCACGCCCCTTTGTCTAATTATGTTTTCATGTAGCCTATCATAGAGGCGCAACGTATAGTGCTACATAGTGAAAATTTTATTGCAATGGTACCACCGATTTCCTAGCGAGACGCTATCCTGTAGCAAATCTCATCTTCATACCTGTAATGGCTCGTGAGATATGACCGATTGAAATTTCGGTTTGTGTGGGTGGTGCCACGCCTCATTGTCTAACTATGGTCTATGATAGAGGCCCTATGGACACTAGCAAACTAAGAAAATATAATTGCAATGAGTCCATTTATTTGGCCCATATAACGATTTTCTAAAAAGGGGCATGGTATCGCTCACTTTCCACTAACAAAGTATTTTTTCTTATACGACTGATATACGTAACAAATTTCAACTTCGTACCTATAATGGTTTAAAAGATACAGCCATTTCAAAATTTGAGTTGTATGGAGGCGGTGCCACGCCCTTTTCATCTCTTCTTAGTGCACGCCTAAATTATAAAAGGAAGCTACATTCCAAATTTAAAGGTTGTAGCTTTAGCCATTTGGACTGGGGTGTGATCATTCAGTCACCCAAGCCTTTTATATATATTGATAGATAGTAGATAGATATGCCGGAAACTTTTTTGACACACTACTTTTGGTACCTTCGGTGCTAATGACCGAATTCACCTACATAGTTTTACGTACAAATCTATTTTGCCAGTACGTAGAATTCAGTTATATATTGCTAACGATATACTTTTCGAAAATTTGAAAAATGAATATGGACCATGTCGGCCGAATCCTTCTAGCACCTCCCAAACAACATTACTTATTGGTTGAATATCTGGAAAATCACTGAACAGGGTTAATAGTTTAACAAAGTTCCGAAAGATTTGCAAGCAATGCATGTTATACAAACCTTAAGGGCTCCTAGTGCAAAGGATATTTTGAAGGATCATTCACTCTCCGATTAACGTACTTACTTTTTTTTTAATAACATTTAATAACTGACCTTTTACCTGAAGACCAGTGGGATTTTGCCTTCAATTACTTGTTTCTGCTCATCAGTGGCAAATTGTTTTTGTTGTTTACTGTTGTTGCCAAAGTTCACTAGTGCATGCACAACAAATAAACCAGAAGGATTGTCAGGATTATGTTTTAATGCTGCTTTCCCCTGTATATTTGTCATTGTCGTCGCACAGTACATAGTTGGCTGTTGTTGTCATGGCAATGCTACTACCGCTGTTGCTATTGCTGCAGTTGTTGCTACTGATGTCATTTCCGTTTCCGGCTTTGTGTGTGGTTTTTATTGCCTCTTTTTGGTTACCATGAAATATGAGCCTAATTAGTTTGTTATCTGCATTTTGTTGTTGGTGTTGTTGTCGTCGTCGTTACTGTTCCTGTTGCTGTTGTTATTGTTGTTGTCTGAAAATTTGCCGCCTCTGCTGCTGCTGCCCCTGACGTTGTTGTCGTTATTCGCTATTTTTTCTGTTGTTGTTCTGCTTCCAGTGAAAACAAGATAAATGGCCCTGAACAGATGGACATCCTGCCTGAATGAGAGCCACATAGAGCAAAAGAGCTGGAGAGTACACAGTTTAGGCAGAGAGACGACAAGAGTCGAGATAAAGTTTAGTAGGAACTTAATGCAGGGATAAACATTATAAACGGAAGTAGGTGCTAACTATATTTTTATCATATAATCACCTAAACTCCTCCTACACAATCAAGGAAAATTGTGTCATAATGAACTGTCCAACGACCGGCATGTGTGTTCATGTACCTTTGATTGCTGGTTTTTGAACGGGAGGGGTGTTGGTAAAACTCTATTGAAATTGGAGAAATTTTATATATAAACATAACTATGGGCTACTTATGGTTGTTTGGGGTTGGAGTGAAAAGGCGGGGTATCGTCTCAAACTAATTCACACAAAAGAAATCATAATTTCTAATGGGCGAGGTTGGTGAGGTGAGGTTTACACGGTTACTTAAGTTTCACCTATAAATACAACGAAGAAGGGGTCGACCGAAATAGTCCTTATTCATTCCTAAAATTTTAATAAGATATATGTTGCGCAAAATATGAATGAATTCAGACTACCTATAAAAGAATGGATGGAAAATTTTGAAGTTTGATTCGGCCATTTGTACCAGAAGGGGCGCGTCAAAGGTTTTTTTTTCTGAGGACTTGTCTACTATTAGAAGATAATTAGACTGCCTCAATTCAGAAAGTATAAATTATCCAAAAATTGGTTATTTGTATGGGATGTACCAGAAGGTGTAGAGATATTCCGCCCATTTATAATACCATTACTTTATTTTGGAAAATAATAATACTGATTAATTTTTAAAGGATCCCTCAGAGTTTATTTGAGCTATCATGGCAGCCAGCCAGTCAGACTGACAGACATAGCTCAGTCGTCTCAGAAAGTCCTGGAACGAATTTGGTTTTAAGATACTTGGGGTATCGTATCAAATGATATATTTATGCCCCTAACCCTAAGCGTGAGCGTTTAAAAGCAAATTTTTAACATTTAGAAATTGATGATGATAGTGAAATGTAAGACATGTAAATATGTAGTAATATGAAAAGGATACATAGTATATGTTCTAACAAAGCGGAATTTTTATTTCTCCCCACTCATCTAGAGAGTAAAATAAATTGAAATATTCATTTCGTAAAGTATACAAATTTTGAATTCCTTCTTTTTATTTTCAACTAATATTTCATTCAACAATGGAAGCAGATTTGAAACAAGCTAACACACAAACACCGAAATGTGCAAAATCGAAGAGATAACTTTGTCTGGTATGTAGATGTGTGCAAGGCCAGAGATGATAAACTCTGGTCTCTTGTGATACATATTGTGAGTTGCACACTATTAGTTGTGCTTTATACGTCTTGTAGTTTCGTAGATGGCAATGAATGACTGAATGATATTTATACGAACGGATTGAAGTGCAATTAAACTTTGTTTGTAACGCCCATAAGGAGGCGTGGTAGATATGAATATCTATATATATAAAAAGCTTGGGTGACTTACTGATCACTCCCCAGCCCAAACGGCTAAGGCTGGAACAGTGAAATTTAGAATATAGGTTCCTTTTACGACGTAGGCGCAAAATTGGCGTTGCTCCGCTTCATACAACTCGAATTTTGTAAGGCTGTATCTCTTAAACCATTATAGGTACGAAATCAAGATTTGGTACGTATATCGGTCGTATAAGAAGAAAATACTTTGTTTGTGGAAAATGGGTGATGCCACGCCCTTTTTTAGAAAATATTTATATGGGCCAAATAAATATACCGATTGCAATTATATTTTCTTTGTTTGTTACTGTCCATAGGGCCTCCATCATATACTACATAAAACATAATTAGACAAAGGGGCGTGGCACCGCCCACACAAACCGAAATTTCAATAATATTATCTCACGAGTCATTAGTGGTATAAATATGAGATTTGCTACATAAGTTACTGGTACAAGCAGAATGCGTCTCACTGACAAATGGGCGATGACACGCCCCCTTTTGAAAAAAAATCGTTATATTGGCGAAACAAATGGACCGATTGCAATAAAATGTTCACTGTATAGTACTATCCGTATGGCATCTATCGCAGGCTACATGAAAACATTATTACGCAAAGGTGCGTGGTATCGCCCATACAAATCAAAATTTCAACACCAATAAGGGATAACTCTTATACCATCACCCAGACCAATTGGCTAATGCTATAATCACGAAAATTGATACGGAAATGCCCTCTATCAAATTGGATTGAAGTTTTTCTTTTGAAATCCGATATTTCTGGGCAAAAAAATTGAAAAAAGGATACAAATATTACTATCGCCCAGACCAAACGGCTAATGATCTAATCATGATAATTTATATGGAATTAGAACGAAGCAAGGAGGTATTTAGGAATTCTTACCTTTTAGAGGTAAAAAGGACCGAGAAGGGATACTACTGGTACTAAACGGCTAAAGGTATAGTCTCAAAAATTTAAATGTATATTTTATTTGTGCGATGTGAAGTAATTTTTCGAAATTCGTTCTTTAGGTGTAAAAATGCCGAAAAATGGTGAAACTGGTACTATCGTCAAGATCAAATGCCTAAAGGTAGAGTTACGAAAATGTATATAAAATTGCTCCCTATGGAATTAGATAGCCGCCAAATGGGGTTTTTGGAAATTCGGAAATTAATGTGTAAGAAAGGCGAAAAAGGGATAAAACTGGTACCGTCCTCTAGAATAAACGGCTTAAACTATAATCGTATATGGGCATGCTTCCTAAAGAATTAGAGGGGGTACCAATCCATTATAGTTGTGCAATACGAATGTATCTTTTGAAATTCGTACTTTTAGGGATAAAGCGGTACAATCACTCAGACCAATGAGATAAAGCTACAAACACATACGTGGTGTGTTCGTCCGTCTTATGAAGCATTTGCATTTTACCTGGATTGCTTAAATTCTTAAGAAGATTCATTATAGGTATGGGTGAAGCAACGCGAGCCGGGAAAGCTAGTATTTATATATAAATGATCAGCGTCGAATTCAGAGTCGATTTAAATATGACCCTTTGTTCGTCGGTTCCCACTATTACAGCCGTAGTTTAAAAGATATCGAGTTGAAATGTGCCAGCTTCTATCTCTCAAATAGAGGTTAATTTTAAAGATGAGCCCGATCATTCAAAAACTATTCCCACCTCCCACACAAACTCCCCTTTTTTGGAGTCTGTCCCTGCGATTGCAGTCGTACTTAAGAGCTTTAGATCTGAAACTACGTATGCAACCTTTTCTGTCCTCTAAGTGGACGTTGAGTACAAAGATGAGAAAGATCCCATGCCCATGGGACAGACCCCGACCCTGTGATTAAAACGCAGTTGAAGAGCTATCGAGCTGAAACTTTGTAAGCTTCTGTCCTCTAAGTAGAGGTTGTTTTCTAAGATGTGCTAAGTTGGTAAAAAATACTCCCACCTCCACCTCCCATAGGAATTGCCCCTTTTTGGGGGCCTGTCCCAGCGATTACAGCCGTAGTTTAATAAATATCGAGCTCAAATTTGGTATCTAAGCTTCTATCCTCTAAGCGGAAGTGACGTTCTAAGATGAGCAAGATCGGACAAAAACTATTTCCACCCACCATACAAATTGCCCCATTTTGGGGGACTGTTGCTGCTATTACATTCGCAGGTTAAGAGCTATCGAGCTGAAATTTGGTATCCAAGTTTCTATCCTCTAAGCGGAAGTGAAGTGCTAAGATGAGCAAGATCGGACAAAAGCTGGCAAAAGTGAAGAATATGGGGCGGGAGCCCAAAAAAAAAAAAATTCCATCCCCACAAATAAACCCCAAAACACGAAAATCGACGTCAAAGTTGGCTCTAAGGCCCGGGGGCCCCTTGGGTTCTATGATGACCCCCCATGTGTGGGTACTCAAATGAAAGATACGAATCCAAAGATGTTATTTTTAAGTTCTTACGGGTCTCCTAGACCGAGTTAGAGCCATTTAAATTTCCGGGATATACCAAAAAAAAAAAAAATTTAAAAAATCGTGGAAAAAGTAAGAGAAATTTTAGGAAATAAATTGAAAAATTCTAAAAAAAAATGGAAAATCTAAAAACCGCGCGATTTTTAAAATAAATAATTTTTTCTGAGAAAACCCAGTAAAAAATTAAAAAAAATGGGGAAAAATCATGAAAAATTAGAATAATTTAAGGAAATGAATTGCAAAATACCATAGAAAAATGAAATGTCATCAGAAATGTGTGAAAATTTTATTTTTTTTTGAATTTTTTAAGGTTTTTAAGATAATTGATTAAAAAAAGGATTAAAGTGGAAACAATGAAGAAAAATTTGAAAAATATTTTAAAAAAAAAATATGTATTGTAACTATAATTTATTTTTTATATATCCCTTTAAAATATTATTTGTTTTTTAAATTAGAGTTGTAACGGTTCAGATGGTTGCAGTAACGCCGCTGGCAAACATTTTTTTAAAAAAAATCGCGCGATTTTTTAAAATAGCATCGTTGGATTCTTCTCGAAAATATCTTTCATTTGAGTACCCGCACCTGGGGGTCGTCATAGAACCGAAAGGGGCCCCTTTTTGGGGGCTCATGGGCCTGAGCGCCAACTTTGACCTTCAATTCCGATGTTTGGGGACCAAGACGAAGACTAGGGCATATTTTTTTTAATCGGACTCCCGCCCCTTATTCTGCACTTCAGCCCAATAACTACTCCTACGCCCCTTACAAACTCCACCTATTTGGGGTTGTCTGTCTTCCTTTCCCCTCAATTACAACCATAGTTTAAGAGCTATCGAGCTGAAATTTGGTATGCAAGCTTCTAAATATTCTCTAAGTAGAGTTTAAGTACTAAATTGAGCACGACCGGACAAATACTATTCATATCTCTCATACACAATCCGCCTTTTTGGGAGTGTCCGTCTGTCTCTCCTCACGATTACTGCCTTAATTTAAATGTTTTTAAATTTGGTATAAAAGTTTCTATCCTCTAAGCGGAGGTTAATTTCTTAGATGAGCATTATCAGTTCACCGACCGCCTCTCGCGTAATTGTGAATTATCGACGAATGCTAACTGTTTGAGAACTTTCACTTGACATGTCGATTGACATGACACTATACTGCGAAGTTGATGTCGACAACATCGTTGGGGACGGCAATGACAGAAAATGCAAATGACTGGAGCCAGAAATCGAACCATGGATCTCTCGCATGTTAATTGCTTGTTCCAACCATCATGCCATAACCGGTACCGGTAGTTATTGAAGTTAGGCTTAGACTCGAAAATTCTGAAATAAAGTAGCAGCCCTACCACAATAATAGATAACCTGGACCAATCAACCATCTCAACAGAATCTCCTCGGTTACTGCAACCGAAAGCGAAGGAAAACTAAATATTCGGCCAAAACCCCCGAAGACGACCTTTGCAATGAAAATGGAAACATGAATAGGCTACTGGATCGTACATACACTACATGAGACCTCCATCGTAGATTGGTCTAGAACTTTGCCGTTCACACTCTACAGATTATATTATTAATTGTAAATGCAGCATTCTTATAAGCTATTTAAATACCTTTCAAACATTACCTTAGCGGTTTTCGTTACAAATATAAAACACAATGACATCGACTTTGTTTTAATACCTCCTTCATATCCCTTCTTTAGAAATGGGAACAGACAGCAAGTGCGGAAAATGTCTTCACATTTTATTTAAAGAACTCAAAAATTATTTCCTTTTTCAACCGTGAAAAATTTATCACATACAATAGTTACCTACCATTCCACCTTCAGACTAAAAACCAGTACAACTTTGGTACACACCACTCACATCTGCCATCCAACAATATGTACTAACCCAAGGGGGATCGAAGGCCACTGTGCAGGGGGAATGTGCCTACGTGTTTATGTGTGTGTGTTTGTGTGTGTGTGTGAACGCCTAAACCTTTACTGTGCTGCTGCATAAGCTATTGCGGTCATTTGAAGTGGTTACGATGCGGTCTATTAATTGCTCTTATATTGCCAAACTATGCAAACACTAAACTGCCGAAATTTTCGTACATAAATTAAATTTGCACAAACATAAACGTTCTCGTCCCCCTCCTGCGATAGGCCCTGCAAGCCAAAGGAGTCGGCCAACAAAACTCTCGTTAATAGTTGATATGCAAACTATCTGCTGCTGGAATTGAGGAAATGCAGAGGGCATAGGCTGAGGATGAGACTTAGGCTCAGTCTAATGTTGTTGGCCATTCAGGTCTGCAGCACTGAAGTAGCGGTAGAGAAAAAAAAACAATCACATGAAACGGATGTTAGATACGAGGTTTTAAGAAGGTAGGAAAAAAAAAACAAATTTCATTTCTATTACCAGTAGGGTTTAGGGGCAACAGGACGAGGACGAGGTGGGGTGGAGACTTTGCATACATATGATACAACACACAGATCTCTTCTTTTTTTTACTTTTGGCATTGGCCACTGAATCAGATGTGGCGGTTGAATGAACTCTACTCCATTTAGAGGTAGATAACACTTGCAACAACAATAACAGAAGTCGCCAAAGGATGGCAGTGACATAGCGGACAGTGCCAAAGGTAAAAGGGATAAACATTCATTTGATTAATTTTGAATGTTAATTGAGAATTCAAAAGTTACCGAAAATACGTGCACGTGAATAATTTGAAGGGTTTATTTAGTTGTTGTCACCATCATCCTGCGAGGGGGTGTTTGTGCTAAGTGTTGTTGTTTTTGTGTTTCGTTTTAATTAAAAAACGAAAGGTCACTTGAATTTAATCACAAACGTGTAGACTATTTTGACCTAAATGTAAGGAGTATGGTGGCGTTTTTTTCTAGCTTTTCAAGCCATGCAGGCAAATGGTAACTTTTACGGGTTGATCTTTCACTTTGATTCGCAGAGCTTTATTTTTGTGTGTTGGTTTTTTAAAGTAAGCGTAGCACAAATTAATTAGCTTGGGCAGCAAGCAGATTGTACGCGAGGTGTTTATTTTGAGTTTTAGGTAAGATGTATGTCTTAAACAACAACAGTAACACATATTTTTATAAAAATTGTTGTAGTTTTTAATGATTTAATAAGAGACGTTGAAATTCGGATTTGACATTTGGAAGCTGTCTGCTTTGAGCCTTTAATTTAGGGATAAATTTATATATTATACCGGTCACGAAAAAAATTTGCCAAACAAATATTAATTTTCCAAAAGTAAATCTTTTGTAAGGGAGGTACCAGAAAGGAATCCGATATAGTCCATATTCATTCCTGAGTCAAATTATCGAAAGCGTTCATTTTACGCAAAATATGAACAAATTCTAAAACTAAAAGGGTGGGAAAGGCCATTTGCATTGGAGGTACCAGAACGGGAGCGGCAAAGGGTTCAATTTTCTGCGGGTTTGTTCACTACTGGGCGAAATGTAGCCTCTGAATAGTTATGAAAAGTAATGTGCGTTATGTTCTGATCATACAAAGAGCACAAACAGCAAAAGGGTCGCAGGGTGCACGGGTCACAAACAAAACGATTTTGACATTGTCTTCGGACAAACTACAAACCTGGGGAGTGAATGCATCAACTTTACATTCAACCTTATCCTATAAACACTTCGATGAGGCGCTTTGTCTACCACCGGCTTTACCATTCGTTGTAGTGTCTTGGTGTGTTATTGGGGATAAAATGTGAATCTTACATCTCAAGCCGACTTACAACCTCTACGTGGTTGCACTTGGGCAATTTTGTTTCGTGTTACTTGTATCATGAATAGCGGCAGATAGTGACCAAAAAACCCTGATGGTTGGGCTAGCCACCCGCCTACAGGTCCTATACTGCCTATGAGAACACGAAAACGAACAAGTGAAAGAGTTTCAGTCGGATAAACTGTTGTTGGCTAGGGTTTAAATTGTTATATAGTTAAATCATTACTAAATACAGAGTTTGGGTAAGACAGCTTTAGGCGTAGTGATAGTATTGCTCGAATTATAAAGTGGGCGGGATGAAACTTTTTTTGTGGAAGGTAGCAGTTTTACTATAGCTTTGCTAAATGCAGAATTTTGGCACGATTGTGTTGGGTTGTGTTAATATTATTATTCGATTTCTAAAGTGGGCGTAATAGTAATTTTTTATGGTTGGTACCAGAAGGGGCGTGGCTAGACTTCCAATTTTGTCTCCAAAACTTTATCCTGTTAAAGCTTTACTTAATAGGGTTGTATTTATATTATTACTCGATTTATTTTATAAGTGAGTGTAGTGGTGGATGTGTATGGTAGGTATCAGCAGGGGCGTGGGTAGACTTACAGTTTTTTTTTCAATACTATCATTCTATAGCTTAACCAAATACAGAATATGGGCACGATCGATTTATAAAGTGGGCGGAATGGTACATTTGGATTAAAGGTACTAGATGGGCCGTGGCTTGACTTCAAAGTATTTCTTCAAAACTTTATCCTGTTATAGTTTTACTAAATACAGAATTTGTGCACGATCGCGTTAGGTGTATTAATATTATTACTTGATTTTTATAGTGGGCAGAATGGCAATTTTGTTTGGGAGGTACCAGAAGGGGTGTGGCCAGACTTCCAGGTATTTCTCTAAAACTTTATCCTGTTATAGCTTTTCTAAATATAGAATTTGGACACGATCGCATTGGGTGTATTGATATTACTACTCGATATCTAATGTGGGCGGAATGATAAATTTGTATTAGAGGTATCAGAAGGGGCGTGGCAATACTTCTCAAAAACTTTATATTGTCATAGCTTTACATAGTACAGAATTTCCGCACGATCGCGTTGGGTACATTGCTAATATTACTCGATTTCTAAAGTTGGCATATATTTCTGAGGTACCAGAAGAGGCGTGGCCTTGTAGACTATTTGCAATACCGTAAGTTGTGTTGGGGTAATATTAACCTATGCAAAGTTTTAAAACAGTTGGTTGCGTCTTTCGAAAGTTTTCGTGCTTACCATCCGGACAGTCAGACAAACAGAGAGACAGGCAGACAGACGGACATGGCTCAAACGACTTAAAAAGTCATGAATTGAATTTGGTTCAACGAAACCTAGGGTCTAAAGTGACTCCTTCGCTGAGTTACCCTTTTGTGTCGAATTAATTGATATATACCCGTAGGGTGAGGGTAAAAAGAGTTACAAGCGAAAAGCTCAAATGGACGAACCCCCACGAACGTAAAACGTAATAAGGACTATGATTTAGGGATATGCATCTGGAACATCCTGACTATCTATGGAAAGGTGTCACTATCTGAAATTCTGAAACGATCTCTCCATATCTTCAGAAAGTTATCCGGGTCCTTCATTAGCTGGTCATCGCTTTCCTTGCAAAAGGACAACTATGTTCCACGCATTCTCGCCTTAATTCTTTGGTAGTATTTACGGTCTTCCCCTCTACTTCGGAGCAACTCTGTGCACTCATCCTGTCTCTTCTTCAGCTCCTACTTTTTATTTTTCCCTGAGCCGTTATTATCAGGGATTGGAGCATTCCTTAGCAGTTGAGTTAGGTGCAATGCGTGCCTTCTATCGATCTGGAGATAACCATGTTTGCCTTATGAATATTTCTATGGTCAAATCTAATGCCTCTAACTACCATATTTATTTTCCGCAGAAATGCCATTGTTCAACGTTTCGGTGTGCAAACTAAATTTTCCGAAAGAAGGCTGAAATGCTGTCTCCCTGCCTATAGTAGATGTCGCACGCTATTTTGTAGGTGCACCCGTGTCCCGTCCACCGGATTTCCTGTAAAGTGATTATGTCAGCTTTGTATTCATCAAGGACTTCCGTCAGTTAGATGGAGGCACCTGCTCTATACAGTGCTCTTACATTCAGGGTGCAAATCCTCAAATTCTTAATTCGTTTGCGGAGTTTGGCATCATTTTGGGGGGTCCGTTTTATTCTTTTCTTACTTCTTTTCATTGCAATAGTTTAAACGTCGCAGTTTTCTCCTCCTGCCAGGATTTTATTACATCCGACCATTATGGGTCAGACGCTGACCAGGATACCACTCATCCTGAGCCGACATGCCATGGGTATTGCTTTTCACAATTAGCCTTGCTCTGTCAAAAGCACGTTTCCCACGTCGAGGTACTCCGTTCGCAGTAGTACCACGAATACGGAGCTCTGTGAGTAGATTGAAAGTATAATTGGCAAGGATCACTTTGGGTTTGCCAAGTTATACCTAACATTGCATCACACTTACGACGCGAGTGTGCTATGTAAGAGTTATTCAATCTGATCGGACTTTTTCGCTGTGGCATTAGACCTGGTAAACCAATAACTGACCAGATATTCATACTTCAACAAATCTCAGATAGGACCAAGAGAAAAAATCGACACGTACCATCTTTTCGTCGACTAAAAACCCTATTCGGCAGAAGTTACTTGAAGTAATGGCTGAGTAAGGTTTTCATGCCAAGCTAATAGGCCTTTGCGGAATGAAGCTGCCACGAAATCTTCTGTGAAGCTTAGCAAGGACCTGACGGAGCCATTCTGTGTCAGACAAGGCCTTAAAAAGGCGTCGGCCTATCGTGTGACCTTCTTCTTTAGTAAATACGGGTAGAACGATATTTATCTAAAGCCATTTGCTACTTGCGTACGTTGATGACGTAGACATGATAGGCCGACGAAGAACAAGAATCCAGCTGTACCAGATACTGGTTCTAACTGTCTTGATGTATGGTTCAGAAATCTGGTCTACAGGAAAAAATACACCGTAAAATACTGAGCCCATCATCGTTAGCGGAGAGTATCAACTTCGTATGAATCATGAGCTGTATAAGCTGTATACCGACATTGACGTAGTCAGACGCATTAAGTTTTACAAGTTGTACGGCATGTTGTACGTAAAATTCCGTTGGAAAGACTATGTTACCGATACCTTGCAGAATTTGGTGTAAAGAACTGCAGAAGAAACGCAAAAGATCGAAGCGCATATAATACTTGTCTACGTGCGGCACACGTTTAATCTCGAAATACGATTGTAAAGAAGTGCCAGCTCTGTAAATAAGTAGTAAGTAGTGTTACCTAGGGACCGGCCGTGGTATAGTGGTTAGAACACGCGACTACCATGCGGGAGATCGCAGGTTCAAACCTGGCTCCAGTCATCTTAAAAGAAAAAAAATAAATAAAATTTTCTTTCATTGTCGGCTCCTCTCGAATGTTGTTTGACAGCAACTTCGCAGTATTAAGCGTCGCTTCAATCGTCGTGTCTAGTAAGAGCTTCTCAAAACAGTGACGTTCGCATTCGTCGATAAATAAGTAGGTGCCGTTAGTTGTGAATCTAAAAATAGAAAGCGTGTTAATTCTCAACGACGCGAGAAGCTATCCCATACCTCATTCATGGGGTGCAAAGGGAAATTAAGTTTTTTAAGTGTTACCTAGTACTGGGGCAATATTTTTTTCAAACTTTACGCGACATTTTTTATTGTCATATCGGCTGTGGTCATAGAATTCGCAATATGTTGTAACTATGAGCCAGGAACATCGCCATAGTGATGGTCGTTTGTTTCCTGTAACTGTTTGAGGTGATTAAGTTTGTTAGAATAGACATTGGCTATCTCGGGGAGGGTCAAATTCCTGGACATAACACCCAATTTTATTGGGGATTATGTCCGATACTAATCTGCGGACAAAAGCTGTAACGAGACAAATTCTATAAATAGAATTTACTCATACATTTACTCATCCATAAACAAAGCTCATATGCAACTGTCATTAATCGTGGTATAAGCACTCAGTGTGAGCAATTCGTAGTGCGCCCATTATAATTCTCATTCACTTATGGCGCTACATTATACAGGTTTGACTAACAGTAGTCGTCAATCGCTAGCCGAACTTCGACCAGTGCATACCATAAGCCATTAGTTCTTTTCAGGATTTGTGACTACCTTTTTTGAAACATCGCCTGATCCTTCTGATCGGGTGATAATACATACTCACAGCGACTTCGGTTGACTGTTCCCCCACAGCGACTTCGGTTGTCTGTTCCCCCACAGCGACTCGGTTGTCTGTTCCCCAACCGCGGCTTCGGCTGTCTGTTCGTAAGGTAGTTCATAAGTAGCGACAGCGACTCGGTTGTCTGTTCCCTAACCGCGGCTTCGGCTGTCTGTTCGTAAGGGTTTAGTCCGCGATCCCGAACCTGCTATACGAATCTTATACTCGAGTTGGTCCTACGAATTTGGCATCCGAACCTAAAACCCGAACTTAAATTCCGAACCTGAAATCCGAAACCCGAAACCGAACCAGGTAATCGGAACTTAAGCCCGAATTCCATTAAACGACCAGTACTGGGTTAATTAAATAGTTCTCGATTATCTAAAAATCGACATCGTTAGCGACTCTCAAGTGTATCCAGTGCAGATATTTGGATTCAGCCCGAAAAGCAGTAGTTTGCTGTAGTAAATCTATAAGTTATCTGTCGTATTTCCGACACAAGTGTATAAGAAGAAAATCAAACCATAATAAACACCATTTACTAGCCCTAGTCAGGGAAATCACTTGTGTTCTAATTTCGTAAGGTTGGTGGGTCCTTATGCAGACCCTGGACGAGATTCAGTTGACCCCAGCCAAAGAAAAACCCTCGTAACAAAGCCCCAGGGTTTAAGGGATTATGGTCAAAGGGATTATGACCAATTTTGTTGTTGTATTTAGTATTTCAACAAATGAAGGGAACAATTTGAAATATTGTTATGGCACGCCCCCCGCCCCATATGTCGTAGTTTGTCTTGCCCACTTCATTAACTTCATCAAACATTTTCATTACTTTTAGTCGCAAAATTAGTTTGGGTGTTATGTCCGCTATGCTCCGCGGACAAAATCCCAAATGCAAATTGGGGGTTATGTCCGCAGAGCGTGGCGAAAAACGTTTTGGGGATTATGTCCGTGGGGGTAATGTCCGGCACCGATATTAAGTAACAGTAGTTCTATGTGTTGTATGAAAATATAACTTTTATTTTGCTATCAAACAAAGCTTACTACATCTACGCTGATTTAATTTGTTGCGGAATTAAATATCCTTTCCAACATTTACAGTAAAGTTTTACAAAGTTTCCAGCTTTAACAAAATTAAATCATAAAAACTGGCGATACAATACTCTCACACCAGTTGTGGCGTCAAATAAAAATCTATTGATCCCTCGAACTTAGTGACAGACCTCCAACTTATGCTAGACAAAAACAAAAAAAAAAAACAAAAAATGCAAAAAAGCAAACACGCAACAAAAACTTACTAAGTGATAGCGTATGAAAGCTGTCGTTAGTGTGAAAAACTCCTTTGAACTTTTACTTGAAACTACTTTTCAGTGCAGATGCTGTTGCAAGAAAGTTAAAATGGAAATAATGATAAACTAAAATAAAAGAAATAAACATAAAGATATTCACAGCAGACGCCACAACCACATGCACCCGCATACAATGAATCAATAGAAATGCTAACATTTGTGAAATGCATGCAGAGCTGTGAGACAGAGTGAATATTATACTGTGGATATATTTTATAATACTATGGTTTAGATCAGGGTTCAAAGAAGCGATCTAACATAAGGATGCGAGGCGATAATTTTAAGACTAAGACAAGCAACTTCGAGCAGTCGAAATCAATCCGCAATTATCAGAAAAAAAGCTTCTCATAAACTTTTTTTCAAGGCGTAATACCTAAAAGGGCATTGTCATCATGGTTCCTATGGTCTTCAATTGATTTTGACTCTTTTCAAGCACTATGGTGCGCCTTAAAGTTATCTGTGTTGTTGCTACTCCATAAATACTTGCTGCTATCTTTCTTTCCAACTCATACCCACTGTGCTGTGACATTGTCTGTCCAACAATGTCGCAAAAGTGTATGTAAAATAAAACCAAAAAAGTCATTGGGGACAAATGTCAATAGCATAATAATAATCATGTGTAAACTTTAAGAATATTACTTAGCTATATCCCCCCCCCCCCACAAATGGACCCTTATATATCAATAGAAATAAAAACAAATCTGCATATCCAACCATGACGCTTTGTGGTGCGTGTGTATGTATTAGTTACGCACATCATCATGACTTTTGCGATTCATGACAAATCGCATTATGCTGCGTCTTTTATCTCCCCAATATTTTGTTAGGACATCGATATCAATATCAGCAGCAGCACCAACGACGAAAACGGCATTATAAGTTTATGAGATAGAAAACTTGACTAGAGAATGATAACATCCTAGTGAGGTTTTCTTCTATATAGGAACATCTCTATTTTTTAATAAAGTATACAGTAAACAAATCGCATAAAAAGGAACACCATCTTAGAGGGGGGAAAGTTACCATTGTCGCACATTACAATGGTGGCTCACACACGGCTTTCTATTGTTCGGTTTTAGTTGTGTTTTTTTTGTTATAGATCATGTACATGGTGGGGGCAACCCCCCTCCACGCTGTTTTCTGCATACGTTTGTATGCTAAATATTTAAGCATGACCGCATTTTGGTGACATACCAATAAATCACATTTATAGTTTGTTTTCATCTTTTTCCCTCCATGCCATGCGCTCCACCCATCGCTCCCTGCTCATCCTTATCATTTTTCATGGAGTCTATAAGTTAGAATTTCCATCCATCTACGATAGGTTTGCTGAGGGTGGAGGATTCTTTGTGAGGTCTTTAGGTTAAATAAGTTCAATTTGTGAATGTCGTGCAAAGCAAAAAAGGCTAAATGCCTTAAAGAAAAGGGGGATACAGTCTGAAAACAATACGTTGCTGTTGTCTATGAAGTGATATAAATGAATTATATATATTTACTAATATACATATTGATATTCCATCTGATATCTGTGTTATCATGCAATTTTATTAAACAAATTATAGTTTATGAATATAGTGTTTTTCAGTATTTTGGGTGAGATAAGTAAGTATGTAGACAATATGAACAGTAAGGGGAATGTGGCATAAACAGAAACAAATTGTTGCAATAATTAAGGGAAATAATAAACTTATTTGTGGTAAGTGACAACAACAATTAACATACTGCGATATTTGGGACCGGTCGTGGCATAGTGGTTAGAACACGCAACTACCATGCGGAAGATCCGTGGTTCGATTCCCGGCTCCAGTCATCTAAATTTTTCTTTCATTGCCGGGGCCCTTGATGTTGTCAATAGCAACTTTGCATTATCAGTGTCGAGTCAATCGGCATGTCCAGTAAAAGCCACTTAAACAGTGACGTTTGCATTCATCGATAAACAAGTAGGTGCCGTTTGTTGTGAATAAAAAAAAAGAAAGCGTGTTAATTTAAAACAACGCGAGTAGCTATCCCATACCCTATTCGTGGGGTGTAAAGTGAAATTAAGTTTTTTTTGTTGAGATATTTGTAACTCAAATTGCGAAGTATTTTTCTCTCGAAGACTCATAGATTAAATTGATCCGCTTGGGTCGTTACCCAAGAGCAAGACTGGTATATATCACATGTGTTTTGTAAGCATCATCTTTTCGACCTGACTCAACCCCACTACAACATACTGAAATTCCGCCATTAAGGCCAGGGACGTAATTCAATTATATATTGCATAATGTTTGGATTGTACATGCTTCTTGGGTAGAGGTACTATATTGATTGCTAAGTACAAGCCCGTCCGATTTTTCCCACTGCTCTTATTTGCCACTATTAAGTGATAAATTTCCCTGTATGAGTTATATGACATTCTTCCACGCATTTTAAACGTCCATACCGCCTTCTGCTTAGAACCCCATCCGGCCGACCACTCTTCCATGTTCAGTATATCGCAGTATACTGCCGCATAAACAACTTACTTTACCATCCTCTGCGTCCTACCATCCTACCATCCTTTACCATCCTCAGTATATCGCAGTATACTGCCGCATAAACAACTTACTTTACCATCCTCTGCTAGGAGCAAAGCTCCCCATTCGACTTGCCTCATACACCACGTTCTGTAAGGTGAGGAAGGACACCATCCGGCTGACAGCATCAAAATAACCATTCGGTTTCACTCGGGGTCAAAATGACAAACAAAACCGAAATAAGTTACTGTCGACTTGATAGAAAGAACATCATAGAAGCGAGCTCAATTATGGTCTTTCATATTATCAAGGAAAAAGCAACGTGGCAACCGCTGCTAAAATCTTGTTTTAGGTTCGGTGTTACCCATTCACCGAATGTGTTGAGGATGCAAAGTCACTTTCGACCAAAAGTTTCTTTGATGCACAATAAGAAATTCAAGTCTCGTATGGTGTCAAGAGTCACCCAGATCCAATTCTCTGGAGTATCAAGCATATTAACCACAACCACTATGTGTCACCACCGAAGTGGTTCTTTAACCATTCGAGCGGGAACTGTAGGTAGGAAACTACACTGGTCCGTCCGTAGTACCGTCCTTAGACTCTTTGGTCGGAGCTTGTTAAGGCATGCGTCTCTACTACCTCTTTTTACCGTTGCAGAGTCAGAAAGTCAGAAAATGATCCACTGAGGGTTCTCCCTAGTACATGGCGGCGAGACACCCCTAAGGACCTTCGGCAAGGACACCCAGCGGGAAGTGTTTCGCAGAGTTGGATCTCTGTTCGTCAAGAGAGGGCATTGCCACTACATCAGTTTGCGATCAATGCTCTTCTCTTGATTTCCAGGCTGACGTTAATAGTAGACAAAATCATCTGCTACTTAAAAATTATAGTTGTCAACTTCCACGCAGCTGCCCAAATAAGTAGACTCCTTGTTTGTTGAAACAAAAAACATAGTTTTGTCCTTATTTATCACCAGACCCACTTCTGCCGATTTTTTCTCAATGCTTGAAAAGGCCGCAGTAACATCCCGCAGTCCACTTATATCTGCATAATCGGCATACCCCAATCAGCATGTGACTTTTGTTAAAGATGGTACCTGTCATGTTTAAAGAGATCGCATGACAGACTATCTGTTTGTCTAAAGCCTCGCTTGGTAAAAAATGGCTCAGTCAGATTTTTGCCTATTTTCACTGAAGACTTCGTGTCGGTCAGTGTCATCTAGCAGAGTCGTATCAGCTTCGAGGGAATACCAAACTCAGTCATAGCAACTAATAGTTTCTGTCGTATCGGACTGACGAATGCAGCTTTGTAATCGATAAACAGATGGTAAGTATCGATCTGCATTCCTTAGGTCGTTTACATGATTTGTCGTAGTGTGAATATCTGGTCGGTCGTGGATTTACCAGGTCTTAGGCCACACTGTTAAGGTCCAATCAGGTTAGCCAGATTGGGCTTTAGTCTTTCACATAACACACTAGACAGGACCTTGTATGCGATGGGTAAAAGGCTAATCCCGCGATAGTTGGTACACACACTTGGATCGGGTTTTTAAAGCACAGGCTATATTCCTTGAGTCAAATCGTGTTTAAGAACTGATGCATGCATGTTGCTAACTCATCGCCGCCGGCCTTTAAAAACTCTGCCAGCAGTTCATCGGCTCCCGCAGCTTTATTATTTTTAAGTCGTGCAATTGCCGTGCTGATCTCGTTTTAACTCGGTGGTGGACAGTCTACTCCATCATCGAAGATTGGTGTGATTTCGTCACTAATGCTGCCTTCGGGAACAAGAAGTGAACGAAAGTGGTCCCCCCATATTTGCAGTACACTCTGAGTGTTCGTGACCTGATTTTCATCTCTGTCCTTACAGGTGGGGATCCCTGTTCCAAAACCTTTGCTTTTTACCTTTTCATAGAACTTGCGGGCTGCACCTCTATCTCTGTAATTTTCGATATCCTGGCTCTCTTTTTTCTTTTTTCTTTTTTCCATAGACGCTTTTTCTGTCGGAAGAGACGTTTTATCTTCCTCCTCTTTTCATTATAACGCTCCGTCACCGCACACGGCACCATGCCTTGTATGCAGCTTCCATTTCCTCAGACATTTCGCGACATTCATCATCATACCAGGGCTTAATTGAGCAATTTAGTTGGGGTAGGCATCGGTTATCTATGTGGCATGCACATTGTCGTACCTAAATTCCTTTGCGTTTGGTAACGTGCGTTTTTCCACTACTTAATCGCGTGCGTACTTTTGCTACAACTAGGTGGAGATCCGAGTCAATACTTACACCGCGCATCACACGCCCATCCATAACGCTTGAGACATGCCTTCCATTGATTACCAGGATATCTATCTAGTTTCTTGTCTTTTAATCGGAGGATAAACTCGCTACCATGTTTCTTGCTGACGCAAGGCTTACCGATCTGAATCCGTTATTGGAGGTGTTGTTGTGTAGACTGAGTTTTCCGACAGCTGAACCAAGATCAACTTCCATTTCTTTAAATCTTTCGGGACACCAGTCATATATCTCCTGCAGTCGCTCATAGAATGCAGATTTAATATGTTTGTATTAGACTTTTGTGGGGGCAAGTACAGAAATCAGTGGGACGCAAAAATATTTTTCCTTGATTGATGTGGATCGTGCTTATACAGTCATTTACAGGGTTAAATCGCGAGACCAGGTATCGGAGTCTCTTGCGGACTATGAATCCACATCTAAATTCCTGTCTTATTGCATGGCAGCTGTAAGAGATGTCACAGTTCTTTCGTCGTGAGCATCCCTGTCCAGTCCATCGCAGTTCCTGTAAGTCGGTGATGTCAGCCTTGTATTTCTCTAAGATATCCGGCAATTGCAAAGAGGCATCATCTCTGTCGATAGTTCGGACATTCCAGTAGTAGTCCTACACAATACAACATTTTTCAGCTCATTGATTTGAGACTCAATTCCGAGAACTGCACGTGAAAGTAGCCCCAAAAAGAAGAAGTTCTGCATTATTGTATAGGGGAATTTTTCACGTTTAAGGCTCTTTTGTTTGACATAACTCGAGAACCACTAGCCCGATTTAGCTGAAACAAATTTAAAATAATTAAGAATTACTATTCCTTTAATCTGTTCATATAACTTTTCCCTACATTAGCAACACTTTTCCATTCATCAAATGATTTTGAACTGAGTTTATTTTGTAGCAGTTACAATAAAACTGTTGTACTCTGTGGCGTATGATTTACGTGGAATATTACTTACGATAATCATAAGCCACCATTTAACAATTTAACAAAAGAGCCTAAAATGAGACAAATTCCCCTATACGGTACTTACTAACTTCAAATCGATATTAAATTATTATAGCATGTAACTTGACAAAACGAATGATACAGAACTTCTTATTTTTGGGGCTTCTTTCACGAGCAGTTCGCAGAATTGAGTCCCAAAATCATTGTGCTATACAGCGTAGGGTTGGGGGGAAGGGTTTGTTTTCTGTTCTTTGTGTTTTCATAGTAGTTTTTGTTTAATTAGAGTGGCTGACTAGGCCACCGCGGCTGAACCTAGCTTCTTGGTGGTGCCAACTACTGTTGTGTTGAGCTTCAGTAGTTTCTGTTACCTGCTTCCTTACACGCATCGATAACAGCATTCCACACATGTGCTACCACTGAACGGATATTGTATGACATTGCCCATGGACCACGTTAACTATTGGACGTTGTGAGCTGTTGGGGACTTTCAAAGAGAGATTCTGGCTATTCGCACGGGAATACCGATTAAGAAACACAAATTAGAAAATTCCCTAGCCCGGTTGACATACGAATAAAAATGGACATCGCTATGCTGCTTTTTCTGGTACCGCCCATACAAGTTGGACTGAGACCATTTCTATAGTTTTAGTACATGTCTACAAATAAGAGTTAAACAATAACTCGTTGAATTTTAGAGAAAAATCATAAATTGAAAGTATGACTGAAATTTCTGTTTTTACGTTTTTATTTTGTATTCTCATTTTTATTCCCTTTTTTATTAAAATTTTTTTTTTATCCAAATTTGTCTTTGATATTTGAGTACAAGACTGATAAAATGTTGGGCAGGGTAACATGTGAACAATAGGAACTAACACCAAAGTACCGCATAGGATTTCGCATAACTCTCGAGAGATGCCTTTTATTCCCCCTCTTTTTAATACTTCCCTCGTTATTGTCTTATGAATATCTTTTAAAAGATATACAAATTCAATGTGCTGGTCCGATAACATTAAATAAACACAGTCATATCGTAGCTTGTTGTTCATAAATAATCTGATTACGCTTCTCATTTATTTCTACAACAACTGACATTTGGTCCTGTAGAAACTAATTTGGTAGCGTAGTAAATCTTAGAGTGTGGGGTTGACTGGTGGTTACTTGTTGTAATATATCATCATCCTCATCATCATAACCGTATTAATTGATTGATTTTAACGATTGATTTCTCTATGTAACGACCAGGTTTTAATAGTTTGACGTTATTAGAAATTGGAATGTAATTTTACGACAATGATGATATTGTGATGATTATACTGATGATACCATATTCCCCTTGGGATAATAAAGCAAATTATATATTACTAAAAGTTTCGCTCTCTCTCTCTTTCTCTTTTATGACCATTTTCAACAGGATATTTAGTATTATTGTATTTATACAACATATAAGATATTTGTTCGAGGATTTAGTGTATATTAACTTTGTCGAATGTAATTATGAAATATTGACCACCGTAGAGTAGTTTTTGGGGTTGTTAACCACATCTATTCGAATATTTGTGGAATCAGTTGTGTGTTTGGTTTCTTTAATATTCTAATGCTACATTAACTGTTGTTATATATACATAATTTGAGGCCATACAAAATTTATGAGAGAAGGACACAAAGTAATACTTGGATTGTAATGATGATGTGGTATATTTCTAAAGATATGTGCATTAGGGGTATAACCAAATTTTGGCCCTAGCACCACGCGATGGCGAAGGTTGTGTTATTTACGAAAAAATAATTTTGGGGTCATTTCGGATAAAAAACCTCACCCATGAAAACGATTTTCTAAAATCACCCAAAAAAAACATTAATTTTAAATAAAAAATTTTAAATACTTTATTAATAAAGTAAAATAGTAAACTGAAAAATTTTGTTTAATTATTAAAAGACATAAACTTCAAATTTAATAATGGATAAATGCAAATCGCAAAGTTTTTTTGGGATAACTTTATACCTCTTTTTTTTTGATTTTTCTGAAGCAGCTCAAGAATGAAATCTTCCAATTATCACTTTTTGGGTTGGCATTTTGCTCAGTTGATGTAATGGAATAACGATATCTGGAATGTTTCTCCACATTATTGTGCTCAAAGCCTTTGTCCAAATTTTTGCATTTTTAAAACGCTTAAAGGGCTTCTTTTAAAATCCATTGTTTTTAAGTATTAAACACAAACTCGGAATATAATTTTCTTTGAATAATAAAAACAATTAAAGTACATGACGTAATTATCAATGACATACATTCAGCTTCCTAAATATTTACACAAATATTAAATGCAGCCTGATATATTGATAAAAAAAAAGTTTTTTGCGCTTTTTAGCTAAATAAATAAAAAAAATCATTTAAAAACTTTACCGCTTTTGGTGGGTGAACTTTTTTGACAACTGCGAAAAAGTAATACCATTTTTTTATATATTTTTCAATGACCTATTCGACTATGCTAGGGCCATTTGGATATTTGCAAAAAATTGCAAAAAGTTATATCCCTAATGTGCATACACTTTGTATATATTTTTATGTTTAAATATACAAATTGGTTTGTATTCAATCTCTTGTCTATTTGTCTCTTTTGTTCTGCCGATGCATTTATAAAATACAAAATTGAAAATTAATTATAAAACAGATAACCTGTATTGTGATTATTGAATTGACTCGAAATGTGTCCAATTAAGTTTGAATAGCTAATAAAGGGGAAAAGTAAGGAAAGTAGGTGTAAAAATTTTTTTTTTTTTGCCTATTTTGTTTAGTTTTTAATAAACCGCATGTTAAAGAAATGCAGCCAATAGAAAAGTTATATATTCCTCTGTCCAATGTGTCAGTATTCAATTTGTAAACATTAATCAATACGAATGTAATGGATCCTTTGATAATTGACTGAAGAAAGAAACTATTTCCATAATTATTTGCAATTTTTCCGACTGTTAAACGATTGTATGAGAAAATCTTAAATCTTAAGCTTTTATAGCCGAAAACACAAAATGTTGTTGCACATTGTAATTTGCCCATTGCGCAATTTATCTTAAACATCTATATTGAATTATTATACAATTTGTTTAACATTGAAGGTCATTTTAATAAACTGAATATGTTTATATTTTCGCTTAACAACATTGCTCGTTCGCTCTCTCTCTCTCTCTCTCACTAATTTATTTTAAACTTTTCGCAGTTGCTAGTTTTATCGCGACATGTGTCACATACAAAATGTGACACTACAGGTCAAACTCAAAGTTGCCTAAAGTGTGAATTTTCTATCAAATGTATGTTATTATAAAGCAAAAGTTTATTTTTTAATTTTACTGATGGTAAAATAATATAATGCAAAATATATTGTGGCATGATTGACAGAAGCATTTCATACAAATGTTTTTAGGAATATCGCTTTTTGTAAGTGATGCAATGCTAAGTAAGGATTAAAATACATACTAAGCTTATTTTCTCTAGATATAACGAAAAACCTTTTCAATCTATAGTATACCTACGTCATCAGTGTAGGTATAATCGATACTTTATTATATACTTACTTACTTAGCTGGTACTTCTATGCAATCCCAGTGGATTATATACCGCACGTAGAAAAATATTATAAGCGCCTCGATCTTCTGCGCTTCTTCTCCAGTTAGTCACACCGAGTTCTGTAAGGTTCTCAGTAACCTGGTCTTTCCAACGGAGTTTTGGTCGCCCTCTTCTGCTCCGTCCATCGAGTCCATTGTCGAAGACTTTTCGAGCTGGAGCATTTTCGTCCATGCGTACAACATGACCTAGCCAACGCAACCGTTGCACCTTAATGCGTTTGACCACGTCAATGTCAGTGTACAGCTCATGATTCATACGACGCCGATACTCTCCGTTAACGATGATGGGCCCATATATTTTACGGAGTATTTTTCTCTCTAATACCGCCAGAACCGATTCATCCGCTTGTGTCATAACCCAGGATTCTGAGACATACATTAGGACAGGTAGAACCGGTATCTGGTATAGCTGGAGTTTTGTTCGTCGAGAGAGGGCTCTATCATTAAATCGCTTGCTTAGTCCGTAGTAGCATTTATTTGCAAGCAGGATTCTTCTCCGGATTTCTAGGCTGACAATATTTGCTTGTTGATGGTGGAGCCTAGGTAGACAAAATTATGTACCACCTCGATATTATAGTTGTCAACGTTCACGCAGTTTCCCAAACGAGTAGATCTTTGTTCGTTGAAACTAATAACTTCGTTTTGTCCTCGTTTACCGTTAAGCCCATTTTCGCAGATTCCATCCGTATACCTGAGAAGGTTGCAGTCATATGACCGATGGTGTCAACGTCATCAGCTTACGCGAGTAGCATGTGGCTTTTGTTGAATAGTGCCACTCGTGTTTACTACAGCTTTTCTCATTATCATCTCTATCACTATGTTGAAGAGATCGCACAATAGGCCGTCGCCTTGTTTTAGGCCTCGTCTGGTATAGAATGGCTCCGTAAGGTCCTTGCCAATCTTCACTGAAGACTTCGTGTCAGTCAGCGTCATTCCGCAAAGACCTATCCGCTTCGCTGGAATACCAAACTCAGCCATGGCTTTGATTTATTTTTGCCGTATCGGGCTGTCGAAGGCAGCTTTATAGTCGACATAAAGATGGTACGTATCGATCTGTTTCTCTTGGATCTTTTCCAGGATTTGCCAAAGTGTGAATATCAGGTCAGTTGTTGATTTTCCAGGACGAAAGCCACACTGATAAGGTCCGATCAGGTTGGATAACACTGGCTTTAGTCTTTCACATAGCACACTCGACAGGACCTTATATGCGATGGGTAAAAGGCTGATCACGCGGTAGTTGGAGCACACACTTGGACCACCTTTTTTCAGCACAGGACATAATACGCTTAAATTCCAATCATCGGGCATGCACTCTTTAAGCCATTTTCGTGGAGCTGCGAGCTGGTGCATGCTCGTTATCAGCTCCTCGCCACCGGACTTAAAAGCTCTGCCGGCAGACCGTCGACACCGGCTGCTTTGTTGTTTTTCAGCCACGATATTGCTCTTCTTACCTCGGCTTGACTTGGTGGTGGGCTATCGAAGCCGTCGTCGACAATTGGCGTGATAACTTCACGTACGCTGTCTTCTGGGACCAGCAGTTGCTAGAAGTGTTCTCTCCATATGTGCAGCACACTCTGCGTATCTGTGACTAGATTTCCATCCTTGTCCTTATAGGTGAGGAGGCCATTACCGTATCCATTTGCTCTTACTTTCTGGTAAAATTGTCGGGCCTCACCTCTATCCCAGTATCGCTCTATATCCTCGTTCTCCCGTTCCTTCATCTGACGTTTTTATCCCCTAAATAGCTGTCTCGCCTGTTTTGCTTTCTCCTTATGCCGTTCCTTAACAGCACGGGTTACAATTGGCTGTAGCGTTGCCCTGTAAGCAGCATCCTATTCCTCAGACGCTACGCGACATTCTTCATGGTACCAGGATTCGTCTGAGCGCCGCTTTTCATATCCTAGCACGGTTGTTGCGGCGGTTGCCATGGATTGCGCAATATACTGTCACTGTGTATCGGGAACGTAGGAAGTAGAGACGTTGTGTCGTAAAAGTTGGGAGAGCTGTTTGGAGTAGGCAGTAGCTATCTCTGGGGTTTGCAGCTTCGCGATGTCCAGCTTTCTTTGTGTTTGGATACGTGCGTTTTTCGCTCTGCTCAATCTCAAAAACTACTGGACCGATTTTGATCAAATTTTATATGCATGCTCTATGGGCCGTGAGTTGTGTTTCTGTGTAGTTTGATGGCACAATATTTAGTTTTTTTTGTGTTCTTGCACCGAAACCACACTTGCAGTGAAAATAAAATGTTTAGGCAAAACAAAGTTTGCCCGGGTCATCTAGTATATTAATAGAAATTACACTATGTGACAGTCACTTGCGACATGGGAAGTGATCTAGTGCATGTTTGGCCATGTATACCAAAGATTCCTAATACGCTCAAAATCTTGAATTACTGCTCAAAACCCGATTTTTTCGGATCTTTCCTCACTTAAGAGCTTACAACTCAATCAATTCCTAGCCGAGTTTTAATTTCTTAACGGTATTGGAAAGAAGAATCTTAGACCTTTTCAATGATATATAAATTTATATAGATAAGTTGTCACATCTGTCTGTTTTTGCCTCGAAATTACAAACTTTTGTGTTTTTTTAGTATTTTTTAAGTTTGGAGGAGCTTATAGCCTAGTCCGGGACCGGCCGTGGCATAGTGGTTAGAACACGCGACTACCATGCGGGAGATCGCAGGTTCAAACCTGGCTCCAGTCATCTTAAAAAAAAGAAATACAATTTTCTTTCATTGTCGGCTCCCCTCGAATGTTGTTGACAGCAATTTCGCAGTATTAAGCGTCGATTCAATCGTCGTGTCTAGTAAGAGCTTCTCAAACAGTGACGTTCGCATTCGTCGATAAACAAGTAGGTGCCGTTAGTTGTGAATCTAAAAATAGAAAGCGTGTTAATTCACAACAACGCGAGAAGCTATCCCATACCTCATTCATGGGGTGCAAAGGGAAATTAAGTTTTTTTTAAGTTTTTATAACCTAGTCTTCTTTAAAAAAAATCATTTTACAAATTTCTGTCTTCAAAAATAGAAATTGTGTCCATAGCTTATATTTTATTATATTTATCCAGTTTAAATTGCCAAGAGCTACAGTAGAGGATGTTATATATTTAAAAAAAAATATCTTTCCCATCATTGTTTTAAATGTTTATCCGTCTGCCTGCTTCTCTATATCTTCCCAGAGTCTCTTTTTTACAAGTGTTCACAATGATACCGGAAAAATTAATCAATAAAGTCCAATAATAAATTTCACTTGCCAATGGCTGTGCCGAAGTATAAAAAAAAACCGTTATGAAAATACTACGATTCCAAAGATAATATTTACATATCTTCCTTAAGAGATGAAAAGGATAAATGAAAGAGGAAATAAGAAAAACACATAGCTACAGACAGTGAATAATGCTTATTATACTTACCAGTGTCAGCTGAAAAGTAGTTCCTGGTAGACAATGTGAATACGTTTCCCCTTATTCGTTTAGCCCCAAAAACAATTTAAGTTTCTAAATGGTTTTTTTTTTGGTGCAAGTGGTCTCTTAGTTCAAACGGATATAAAATGTTCATGCACACCGTAATACACAAAACTCAAACTAACTAGCTCTAGCACATGTACGCATACAGCATTAATGATATTTCCTGCACTTGTGAGTGTGTGTGTGTGTCTGAGTGTAAGAGAGTGCGATGTTTTCTTATGATTGTTGAAAATTGAAAAAGCCAACCTAGACTATGGCTGGCTGGCTGATATACAGGAAAATAATAAAACGTAAAACGATGTGTGAGTATGTGTTGTCGTAAGACATATATGCATCAAAGTCTTTTGGTGCTAGAGAAATGCTGCGTGTGTGTGTGCGGACGACATGGACAAAATGCAAACACTGCTTATTCTTGTGCACACACAAACTGTTCGTGTGCAACACAGTCAACACATTGTACCTTTTCAGAGCCACACATGTACATATATCCACACAAACACACACACACACACACACACACAAAGACAAGCAATTTAAAAAAGTCACAAACATTCATCGCTACACGTAAATGAAACTGCCAGCACAAGTATTTTAAAATACCAAAATTTTGTTGTATTAAAATCGTGTATAGAGTAAATATTTTTGACACCGGAATGGGTAAACTGGCGGGTGATAAAAAAAAAACCCAAATAGGTGCTGTGCGTTTCAATAAATGCGATAGGGGAATAGTAATTATTAATAAATATTTATTATAAAAAAAATAGATTAACAAGAAGCAATTTTAAAGCTATTGTAATTGCCAATGATTGCTACATGGGGATAAGAAATATATTAGTAACTAGCTTTCCCGGCTCGCTTTGCTTCACCCGCAATACAGATAAAATGCAAACGCTTCATAAGACGAATGAACACCCCATTTATATGATTGTAGCTTTATCCCATTGGTCTGAGTGATTGTGCCACTTTAGACCCTTATTATCCCTAAAAGTACGAATTTCAAAAGATAAATTCGTATCGCACAACTGAAATGGACTGGTGCCTCCTTTAATTCTATAGTAAGCATGCCCATATACGATTATAGCATAAGCCATGTGGTTTCTGTGATGCTTTATCCCTTTTACGGCATTTATACCCCTAAATGTTCGAATTTGTAAAAACAATATCTGGCGGCTTTCTAATTCTATAGGCAGCAATTCTATATACATTTTCGTTACTCAACCCTTAGGCATTGGTCTGGGCGATAGTACTAGTTTTATCTGTTTTCGTTATTTTTACAACTAAAAAACGAATTTTGAAAAATTACTTCACATCGCACAACTAAAATATTCAGTTCAATTTTTGCAACTAAACCTTTAGTCGTTTAGCACCTGTTTTATCCTTTTCGACGTTTTTACCCCCAGAAGGTAACAATTTCGAAAACGGTAATTGCTTCTTTCTAATTCTAGCCCATATAAATTATCATGATTATATCATTAGCCGTTTGATCTGGGCGATAGTTACATTTGTATCTCTTTTTCGATTTTTTACCCAGAAATATCGGAGTTCAAACAAAAACCTTCAATCCAATTAGTCGATTGGTAGGGTAATTTTTACCTCTAAAAGTACGAATATCCAAAAATTCATTCTTAAATGACGTTTATTCGAAAAGGGTAACAACTATTCCCAAATTTCATCATCCTATCTACAGACAGTATTCAATTTTAAATATATAGATTATGGAAATGTTATTACAATCCTTCTATTAATATGACCGACATACAATTTTTTCCAAAAGGGGCGTGGTACCACCCATTTCCCAGCGAGACGTAATCCCCCATGTACCATTTACATATGTAGCAAATCTTATCTTCTTACCTTTAATGGCTCTTGAGATATGACATTTGGTTTGTGTGGTCGGTGCCATGCCCCTTCGTCTAATTATGTTTTTATGTAGAGTATGATGGAGATCCTATGGACAGTTCTAAACAGTGAAAATTTCATTGCAATCGGACCATTTATTTCGCCGATATAACGACATCATCAAAAGGGGCATGGCACCGACCATTTCCCAGCGAAACGTAACGTCCCTTGTACCGGTAATATGTGTAGCAAATCTGATCTTCATACCTTTAATGGCTCGGGAGATATGACCGATTGAAATTTCGGGTTGTGTGGACGATGCCACGCCCCATTGTCCAACTATGGTTTCATGTAGCCTATGATAGAGGGAATGGGACTTTGACCAGAGGCTGAAAGTTACTGATTGTCACTCACTTGGGAGTGACCAGAATCGATTCCTTTGCGGCACTGTCCAAGCAGCTAACTACTTCCGGTCTTAGACCAAGTATTCCCTGGGCAATGGCTTTAAAGCAACCGCTTTGAAGTTAGCTAGAGTTAGAAGGCGAAATGTTGAGTAACCTAATCGGCATGCTACCACCGATGCGTCTTAGGAACTAGGTAACAGAAGTTACTGAAACTCAACACAGGCTCTCTTAGTGGCTTTGGCAGCCCCAAGAAACTAAGATCGGGAGCGGTGGCCTAATAAGCCACTCTCCTTAAATAAAAATTTATTATGAAAACACGAAGAAAACGAAAAACAAGAACCCCCCCAAATGTTGACGACCCCGCAAACGATATAAGGACCATGATTTAAGGATATGCACCTGGAATGTCCGAACTCTATACAGAGATGGTGCCTCTATCCAACTGGCGGATGTCCTCGACAAATACAAGGCTGACATCACCGCCATACAGGAAATGAGATGGACGGGACAGGGATGCACACGACGGAAGAATTGTGACATCTTTTACAGCTGCCATGCAGAAAGACACGAATTTGGATGTGGTTTCATAGTCGGCAAGAGACTTCGACACCTGGTCTCGCGGTTTAACCCTGTAAATGACCGTATAGCCACCATTCGCATTCGGGCGAAATATTTTAACATTACGCTGATTTGTGTACACGCCCAGACGGAAGACAAAGACGATGACATCAAAGATGCATTCTATGAGCGCCTGGAGGATATATATGACCGCTGCCCTGCACATGACATTAAAATTGTTCTGGAAGATTTTAATGCTAAAATAGGAAGGGAAGATGCTCTTGGTTCAGCAGTCGGAAAATTCAGTCTACACAACAACACCTCCGATAACGGATTCAGACTGGTAAGTTTCGCGTCGGCAAGAAACATGGTTGTGAGCGGAACCAGATTCCCGCATAAAGATATCCACAAGGCAACCTGGATATCTCCCGATCAAAATACAAGAAATCAGATTGATCACGTGGTAATTGATGGAAGGCATGTCTCAAGCGTTATGGACGTGCGTGTGATGCGCGGTGCAAATATCGACACGGATCACCACCTAGTTGCAGCCAAGGTACGCACACGATTAAGTAGAGCTAAAAACACTCTTAATCAAACGCAAAGGAAGCTAGACATCACAAAGCTGCAGACCACTGAGATAGCCAATGCCTACTCCAACCAACTCTCTCAATTACTCCAAACAAATCCCCCTAGTTCTGATGTTCCCGACATGCAGTGGCAGCATATTGCGAATTCTATGACCACTGCCGCAACAACCGTACTGGGTTATGAAAAACCACGCTCAGACAAGCCCTGGTACGATGACGAATGTCGCGAAATGTCTGAGGAAATGGATGCTGCATACAAGGCAAAACTGCAGCCAACGGCGACGCGTGCGATGACGGAGCGTTATAAAGAGAAAAGGAGGGAGATGAAACGCCTGTTCAGACGGAAAAAGCGTCTGTGGAAGAAAAGAGAGAGCCAGGATATCGAAAACTACAGGGGTAGAGGTGAGGCCCGAAAGTTCTACCAAAAGGTAAAAAGTAAAGGTTTTGGAACAGGGATCCCCACCTGTAAGGACAGAGACGGAAATCTGGTCACGGACACTCAGAGTGCGCTGCAAATATGGAGGGAACACTTTCAATCTCTTCTCGTTCCCGAAGGCAGCATAAGTGACGGAATCGCACCAATCATCGACGATGGAGTAGATTGTCCACCACCGAGCCAAAACGAGATCAGCACGGCAATTCCCCGGCTTAAAAATAATAAAGCTGCGGGAGCCGATGGACTGCCGGCAGAGCTTTTTAAAGCCGGCGGCGATGACCTGGTAACATGCATGCACCAGCTCATAAACACGATTTGGCTCAGGGAATGCATGCCCGATGATTGGAATCTGAGTGTCCTATGTCCCGTGCTTAAGAAAGGCGACCCTAGTGTGTGTACCAACTATCGCGGAATTAGCCTTTTACCCATCGCATACAAGGTCCTGTCTAGTGTGTTATGTGAAAGACTAAAGCCCCTCCTGGCGAACCTGATTGGACCTTATCAGTGTGGCTTTAGACCTGGTAAATCCACCACCGACCAGATATTCACGCTACGAAAAATCCTGGAGAAGACCCAAGAAATGCAGATCGATACCTACCATCTGTTCATCGATTACAAAGCTGCATTTGACAGTCCGATACGACAGAAATTGTTGGATGCTATGGCTGAGTTTGGTATCCCCGCAAAACTAATTCGACTCTGCGGGATGAAACTGACTGACACGGTCTTCAGTGAAAATTGGCAAAAATCTGTCAGAGCCATTTTCTACCAAGCGAGGCTTTAGACAAGGCGATAGTCTGTCCTGCGATCTCTTTAACATCGTAATGGAGATGATCATGCGGAAAGCAGCAGTAAACAGGAATGGCACCATATTTAACAAAAGCCACATGTTGCTCGCGTATGCTGATGATATCGATATTATTGGACGTGGATTGCGAGATGTTACTGCGGCTTTTTCGAGCATTGAAAAGCAGTCGGCTAAAGTGGGTCTGGTGATAAACGAGGACAAAACCAAGTTATTTGTTTCAACGAACAAAGAGTCCACTCGTCTGGGACGCTGCGTGAACGTTGACAACTATAATTTTGAAGTGGTAGATGATTTTGTCTACCTTGGCTCCGCCATAAACAAAAATAATAATGTCAGCCTCGAAATCAAAAGACGAGTATTGATCGCAAACCGCTGCTACTATGCGCTAAGCAAGCGATTTATCGACATAGCGCTCTCTCGAAAAACAAAGATCCAGCTCTACCAGACTCTATTCTTGGAGTCTTCGAGAGAAAAATACTCCGCAAAATATTTGGACCCATCATCGTGAACGGCGAGTACCGTCGTCGAATGAATCATGAGCTGTATGAGCTGTACAACGACATCGACGTGGTCAAGCGCGTTCAAATAGACCGAATGCGCTGGCTTGGACACGTTGTACGAAGGAACGAAAACGCTCCGGCTCGAAAAGTCTTCGGCAATAAACTCGATGGGCGGCGCAGGAGGGGGCGACCAAAACTCCGATGGATAGACCAGGTGACGGAAATGTTAAGTAAGCTTGGTATGACGAACTATCTACGGAGCGCAAAAGACCGAAGCGCTTGGAATGGTTTTCTACGTGCGGCTACTGATTGATGAATTTCTGTTGTTGCTGCCAGTAAAGAAGAAGAAGATGATAGAGGCCCTCTGGAGAGTATCATACAAATAAAATATAGTTACAATCGGTCCATTTATTTGGACCATATAACGATTTTTCTAAAAAGGGGCGTGGCATCGCCCACTTTGAGTAAACATAGTATTTTTTCTTATACGACCGATATACGTACCAGTGATCTGCGGCGATAGGAGTTTCTGCCACTACTGGTGTACTCGCTGTTTATGCGGCTGCGTTAACAAACTGCTTGGATATTTTTGTGCCTTTTGTTATATTGTTTTCTTTTACCGGGTTAGTTTGCCACCGCATCAAAAAACCATGAACAAAAAAATTAATCTTTGTTGTGCGAGCTTTTTCTATGGTGGTGGTTAAGCACGACGACGAAGAAACACAAACAAAAATATTACGAAGAAGAATACGACGTCGGTACGATCGCCACCAACATACTAACCGCGTCGCTGTCGATTTGTTAAGTTTTTTTTGCTTATGTTTTGGCGACAAATGTTAAAACAAGTTCATTAGGCCGACAAATTTCCAACAGAAACAAAAGAGTTTTAAAATGTCAGATCATACATTTGTCTTAAACAAAACTATTGAACTTTTTCATTGCATTTTCCTGACCTATAAAGAATGTCTTCAAAAAATAAGCAAAAAAGAAAACGGTACAAATCCACAGCGAGGCGGTTAGTATGTTGGTGGCGATCGCACCGACGTCGTATTCTTCTTCGTAATATTTTTGTTTGTGTTTCTTCGTTGTCGTGCTAAACCACCACCATATACAAGCACACACAACAAAGCGTCATATTTTTGTTTTATTTTGATACGATGCTGAACTATTGCAACAAAAAAAGTAAACACAAGAAAGAGCCTTACTCCACCGCATCAGTTTTCGTTCGATATTTCGAACACATGCGTATGAAAAATACTAAGTTCGGACGCGGTGCACCGGCGGTTGCGGTCTATCGGTTCTGATCTCTGATACGTACCAAATCTCGACCTTGTACCTATAATGGTTTAAAAGATACAGTCATTTCAAAATTCGAGTTGTATGGAGCGGTGCCACGCCCATTTTACGCCCTTGCAGTCCGAATTTCCTAAAATCTCGTCTTAGTGCGCGCCTACGACATAAAAGAAACCTATATTCCAAATTCCACGACTCTAGTCTTAGCCGTTTAGACTGGGGAGTGATCTGTCAGTCACCCAAGCCTTTTATATATATATACTCGTGGACCCGGTAGTGCTTCGCTATTGCATAATTGACTAATATTACAAAATTAACCTGATATAAAACACAAATATCAATTAAACTTGGCTCACAGTTATAAAAGCTGTGCATATGTCACTTTAAAACATACTTTGGCAACGTTTTCTTAACTCGATAATAATATTTTTGGCTTGCTTTCTTAATGGGATAATTTTAAGCGTTGATCTTATGCCCTCGGTAAACAATTCGTTACCCCAAGTAACTGCCAAACCAGTTCAATCAACAAAGTTTTATTGTGTCGAATGCTTTATCTCACTATGACCATCCGCCCACTAATCGAGTACTATCAGTACACCAAATTTCATGTCTCTCTAATAATTTGGTCAGAAAATTTTCCTCTAGGGCTAAATACAAATTGGCTACGTTATATTCGTCCATTGGTCGAAAATTTAAATTTTGTTAGCATATTCATATTTCTGTTGTCATATCATATCATATTGTATGTAAGTATCACATTATATATATCATAAAGTTTTGCCATAACTAATATACCTATAGGGTCCAAAACTAAAATTTCGTCTGCATATTCATATTTGTTTTGTCGAGTACTATCTGTATATTAAATTGTATGTCTCTAGCTGCAAACACAAAGTTTTGCCACGCCCACTCCGCCACTTGGGCCAGAATTAAAATTTCGTCTGCAAATTCATTTGTGTTGTCGAGTACTATTTGCGTATCAAATTGTATCTGTCTCTAAAGAAAAAGTTTGGCCACGCCCACTCCTCCCATTGGGTCAAAAATTTAAATTCCGTCTGCATATTCATATTCGTGTTGTCGAGTACTATTTGGGCATCAAATTTTATCTCTCTAGCTCTAAAAAAGTTTTGCCACGCCCACTGCGCCCATTGGGTCAAAAATTTTAATTTCGTCTGCATATTCATATCCGTGTTGTCGATTACTATCTGAGTATCAAATTGTATCTCTCTAGCTGTAAAAAAAGGTCTTGCCACAACCACTCCGCCCATTGGGTCAAATACTAAAATTTCGTCTGCATATTCATATTCGTGTTGTCGAGAACTACCTGTGTATCAAATTATATCCCAAGCTAACCGTCCTCCAAATTTTATTGAAATCGGTTCAGCCGTTTAGGCGTGATTGAGCAACAAACAAACAGACAGACATTCACATTTATAATATTAATAGGATGACACAAAAACTATCGAGGAAATTTCAGGAACTGATAGATACCATCACCTTTTGTCCAATGTATATTTTTTAACTCTGAGTCAATGCAATTAATAATCTTGAAAGATTTACAGTTTACTTTTAAACGGCTAGAAAGTATTTTTGAACCAGTATTAATTTCATAAAGTCACAGCACCCTAATTTTTCAAATTTGGACAACTCGGACAAATTTTTACAACAGCTAGCCAGAAAAATAAGCGGTAACAACGTAAAACTCAAAGTCATATTAAAACGAGCGAACCCTTACTTAAAAATTCTCTTCATTTTATGTTTTACGTTAACTTTACAATACAGAATATTGCCAACAACACCATTAGACACTTTGTATAGATAGAATACAGAAATCTACATGCAGCTCACACCGCAAACACTCGACATTCACTATGTGCTTAGACAAACAAACACACATATAGCAATGCGCATAACGTCCTTCACGCCATAACCATCTTTGTAAAAAAAGTGTGGATGTATGTGTTTTCCCCCCACATGTGACTGTGTTACACACACACAACGAACCCGGGGTGTCGAAATGCACGTTGAGCCGGAAGTCATTGTAACAGCAAAACGGAAATCAACAAATTTATTCAAGAAGCATTAGCACAAAATTTTCTAACATCAAAATCGTACAACGTTCGTCTCATACAAACACACACACACGCTTAAGCGAAAGTAATTCTTATGCAATGTGATCACACGATGACGCTACAATATTGTTCTGCAGGGATGTAAGAGGGGATTGCGTGTGTAGGAAGTACTAATACTAACACTGACACTAAAACAAATTCACTCGCACCACAAAAAATTTACATACGCAGAGATTTACATGAAAGTGCTCGTTTTTCATAAGTGAATATGTTTGTTGAATTGTTATGTCGTACATTTTGGCTAAATGTATGTAGATAGACCTTAAAATATTTTATAATTTCTTAGGCGTTTTTTTTGCTTTTTTGTTTGTTCTCCCAATCATTGGGGGTCTGGGAACACCACGAGTTCTGCGTATATGGCTACAATTGTATCTAAGGTTTGTTTTTAAGCACAAAGATTGCTTCATTTTGCCAAAAATTTAAACATTTTACTTGAGAGCTAAAAATTTGTTTAGACGAAATTTTCTGTAATTGATGTTAAATCGCAAATGTTTCTTGGTAAAATGTTCTGCATTGCTATGGGTTTAGTGTTCCATTTCTTTTCAATACAAATTTTAGTCTTAGTATAGTCGAACTTATAAGATGTGTGTGCTTAGTAGTGCTCAACAATTATGTGAGTTTGATTTTATTATATGACCGTATGACCGGACGGAGTTTAATTAAATTAAGATGTGATGAATGTGAATGTGGGACACAGACATGAAAGGCTTCTTTTGTGCTTATGTATTGAGAATACAATAACAATGTTATTCGCTATATGGACCTTCCATGAACTATTAGATTAAAAGCTTCTTATGGTTTAGTTTTTTACATAGAAAAGAACGAAATGTCCTTAGTTTGTTTTGCGAATTTCTCCCCAAGTTTGAAATCCTCCCGAAATCAAGTCCTCATCTACCAGTCTATGTTAATGTTATTGAATATCGTTTGGTTCATCTAACTAAATACCATGAGTTTCTCACCGAGCTAACGTTTATCTATATATATAAAAGGCTTGGGTGACTGACTGATCACTCCCCAGCCCAAACGGCTAAAGCTTAAAATTTGGAATGTAGGTTCCTTTTATGCCCAGGTCACTAAGAAGGGATTTTTGGAATTTCGGACTGAAAGGGTGTAAAAGGGCGTGGCACAATCCCATACAGCTCGAAATTTAAAATGACTGTGTCTCATTAATAATTACACTGTACGACACGATTTTTCACCCATGATCAAACTGACCAGATTCTGAAAATATAGCTAAAATAAAAATATACGTATCTCCCAGTTTTTCTAGATCAGCTCATTTAAGTTTTTTACGAGCAATTCAATTTTTGGAGCGAAGCTCCCATACAACGACTTGAAAGTGATTTCTTCTTGTTCGCAGAACTCTGCGAGTTGTTAACAGATTTTGATGAATTTTTTTTTAAATGTTTTTTAATGTCATTGCCCAGGGAATACAGCAGCATACTCTGCGTATCTGTAACCAGATTTCCATTCTTGTCCTTACAGGAGGAGAACCATTACCTTAGAAATTTTCTTTTATTTGTGGTTATATTTTCGGGCCTCACCTCTAAATTTGTGTCGCTTTATATCCTTGTACTCTGGTTGCTTCAGCTGATGTTTTGTTTTTTTCGCTTGATAGCTACCTATCCTGTTTTACCGTCTCCTTGTGCCGTTCGCTAATAGCCCGGAATACAATTGGCTTTATCGGTGTCCTGTAAGCAGCATCCTGTTCCTCAGACGTTTTGCAACATTATTCATCGTACCAGGATTTGTCTGTGAAGGCCGTAGAGGGTTTTTGTCGTAGTAGCAGAGAGAGTAGGCAGTGGCTATCTCTTTGGTTCGCAGCATCGCGATGTCCAGCTTTCTTTGTGATTGGTTACGTGCAATAATTGCTATGCTTAATCTTGGGCGTACCTAAGCTGCGAAAATGTAATAATCCGCACCAAGGTTAGCACCACGGATCACGCTCACATCCATGACACTTTCCATCTCTCCATCAATTACCACATGATCAGTTTAATTTTTTGTATTTTAATCGGTGGACAGTCAAGTTGCCTTGAGGATTGCCGCTGCACATCTAACCAGCCTAAACCCTTTGCCGGAAGAGTTGGTTGATTTTACCGATCAATATACGAATAACATCTTCGCTTCATATTTTTTAACGTCTGCTTGTAACGTTCCCTAAAGTAGTACAACACATTATTTTCTGACTTAATTTAGAGGACTGCACGTGAAAGTAGCTCCAAAAAGAAGGTGTATATCCTTAAATCATGATCCTTCTAACATGTGCAGGAGGTCATCAACATTAAGGGGGTTCGGTTTGTTACTTTTTTCGTTTCATAGCCAATATAGGATCTAAAGGCAAATGGCTAGCCCAAACAGTAGGGACCATAGCTCACTGTCTTCCGCTGCTCGCGATAGTAAAATATTACAAAACAGCGTTGCCCTGTGAGTTCACTTGAAATGCAATTTTCCCGTTGCATCCTCAACTGCACCCAGGCTATTAGACACGACAATTTTACAAAATTTTCTTTACAAAACTCATTTTGGAGAATCTTTAGTGTTGTGCAAAAATTGTTAGCACAACTTATTTGCTTTTCAATGCTTTATCAAGAAATTGTAGTGATAGCAGCTCATATCTGAAAGAGTATAAAAAACGTGTTGCATTAAATAAAAACTTAAAATTTGAAATTTCTGCAGATTCAAAAGAATTTTTACCAAAATTAGCAGATTCATGGCCACTCTTATTGAGTTATATTTTATATTTAAATACCTATTGTTTAATGGTCTGCTTAGAGACTTCGTGTCGTATTTTTTCCTTGTTTTCCCAAAATAACTTGGCAGTTTTGTTGGCTCCAACTTTAGAGGGATAGAATCAAAGCAAAGAAACAATTTGATTCGTATGCAAAGTAGATGCTTTAAATTGCATTTGATTACCTGGTTCGATGCGGTGTTGCCAAGTTTTAGCTGCTGCAACAAAACCAAGAAAATCAACAATAGCAATATTGCCGGAACACCAACAGAAATACATATTTGGCATAAATACTATTTTCTTTGCTAAATTTTTCCATATCCGTATCTCTGTCAGTATTAGTGAAGAAAGCCTCTTTACCTCTTGCCACTCACTTAGTCATAGGGCTGTGTTTGTATAAATCCATAGTAGAACCAATCATAACAACATCCCTCATAATATATCCTGCTTTCTGCTAGCTGGGAAATGTTGGGAAGCAACATCTGTTGAAGAAATTGACGACAATATCGTAGTCGTCGTCGTCGTCGTCAAACATCATCCTCTTCAAGTTTGGTTTGCAGTTACAGTTACATTTGTTGCTGCGATTGTTGTTTGTACAACATTCATCCAGCCAACCAGCCCGTCATCTATCCATTCAATTCATCTATATATCGCATAGATACAAACATTCTCAAATTGAGGTACGAAATTACGTTTCGCTTTGCTTTTTTTGCAATCTACAACGTTCGTCGTTGCACATTGAAATCAATTTTGTTTAAGTGTTGAATACAATCAATCGTTAGATAGAGGAGATAGAGGAATCGTCGTACCCTCTTCTTCTGGCTGCATTCATCATTTCGAGATTTATAGGTCATGTTGTATGCAACTTATTGAATTTATGTCACATTTTTAGTTTTTTTTGGAGTTGTTAAATATGATGAAAGACAGCGTATATCGGTGGATGGTGGTGGGGGGGAGAGGGGCAAAGAGTTTGCTAGAAATACCAAACTTTATTAAAACGTAGTAGATTGATTAATACGAGAGAAATGTAAAAAATAGTTTTGTATAGCTAAGTTATACGGCGTATGAGTAATGGAGAATTTAAATGCGCTGTATAGATTAATCATACGTCGTCGCGTTGGATATTTTTTTTTAGAGGTGGAAGTAATTTGTTGTTTAAAGCGATATAAAATTGCAATGGCATTAGATGATCTTCTTGCAACGGAGTAAGCTTGGAGATATATAACGAATTTAATAAACAATTTCAAGGTTAAGATGTATCATTTCACTGCATTTATTAAATATCGGCTATAAATAAAATCTTTATAAAAATGATTGGCAATCAGTTGTATATTATACAGTACAATATTTTTCAGCTCATTGATTTGGGACTCAATTCTGAGAACTGCACATGAAAGAAGCCCCAAAAAGAAGAAGTTCTGCATCATTCGTTTTGTCAAGTTACATGCCATAATAATTTAATATCGATTTGAAGTTAGTAAGTAGCGTATAGGGGAATTTGTTACGTTTTAGGCTCTTTTTTTGACATAACCACTAGTTCGATTTAGGCGATAAAAATTTAAAAAAATTAAGAATTACATATGTTCGTATCACATTACCCTACATAAGCAACGGTTTCGCTTTTGCATTCATCAAATGATTTTGAACTGGGTTTATTTTGTAGCAATTACAATAAAACTGTTGTACTCCGTGGCGTATGATTGGCGTGGAATATTACTTATGATAAACAGACGCCACCATATGAAACAAGAGTCAAAACCGCAACAATTTCCCCTACACGATATTTACTAACTTCAAATCGATATTAAATTATCATGGCATGTAACTTGACAAAACGAATAATGTAGAATTTCTTCCTTTCTTTAACACATATTCAATATTATATTTTTCTTTTTCCTAAAAAAGTAAAATATTAAATCAAAATAAAAAAATCTTACTAGAAGACAAAGTTATATATTACAACTGTTACCAGCAGCATTCACTAATGCTACTCATGCTACCCTTCCGTGCCACCGAGCGGCACATGTGGATTTTCAACATGCCATAATAGCTGCAACATACCACAGTATACATTGCTATTTGCAATGCCTATAAACTTAGTAGAAACTTTCATGAAACAAGCGAGTACGTTTATATTTCTTTGCTTTGTTATAAAACAAACACATGTATGTACTATATGTATAATATTCAAATGGAGGTTTTTCTCCGTTTCCGGTTCTCATCTCTCCTACCAGTGCTAGACGCTAGCGTAAGGTATTCTGCCGCAATCTAAATCGTTCTGACTTTGCCATCCTAATACGTATAAGCGAAGATACAATTGAAGAAAGACCCAAAAAAAAAAAATAGAAAACATAACATAAATTTGTGTATTTTTAAATATGATTGATTATACTATCACAAAAGTCCAAGAGTTTTGTGCATATTCTAACACTGTTGCAAAAATAGCACAAAATGCAAATAGATAGGAGTAACGAAGTGGGGGCGGTATTGATCGAATGAGTGGCACCTTAATAGTAATAAGCATTAAGAGCACATTGTCGAGGAAAGCCGACACGTCCCCAAGGAGTGTCAGTTTGGTCCGGGTTTTGATATTAAAGGCGCTATTTGTCTCAAAGGCAAGTCTACAATCGATCTTTTGCGCACTGTGCTCGAATCATAATAACAATCAGCCGAACCACGAAAGTCCATTCGACGCCTTGCAGCAACGATTTAGCCATTTTTAAATATTGCGTCTGAAGCGTCATTAATGCTTAGTGTTACGCGAACAAGGGACCAACAGTGGAATTGTGGTTAGAACACGTGACTACCATGCGGGAGATCCCGGGTTCGATTCCCGGCTCCACTCATCTACATTTTTCTTTCATTGCCGGGCCCCTCGATGTTGTTGACAGCAACTTCGCAGTATAAGTGTCGAGTCATTCGTTGATAAACAAGTAGGTCCCGTTTGTTGTGAATCTAAAATAGAATCTAAATTCACAACAACGCAAGAAGCATTTCATACCTCATTCATGGCGTGTAAAGGGAAATTCAGTAAGTAAGTTACGCAAACAATCCCCAGTCCAGTGCTGCCTTAAGATACATGATAGAATGCGGTTGTTAATGGACTGTCAATGATTCATGAATACGATTTGGCTAAACGAATGTATGACCAATGATTGGCACCTGAGTGCTATATTTTTGCGCCATGTACATAAGAAATGTATTTCAAGTGTGTGCACCAAGGATTAGCCTTGTATTCATCACAGACAAGGTCCTGTCTAGTGGGTTATGTGACGGACTACAACCCATCGTGAAAATCTGAATTGACCTGATCAGTGTGACTTTAGGCGACAAGGGAAATTGACGGCCGTCCATAGATTAAAACTACAAATACTAGAGTATGTCAAAGAAATGCAGATATAGCACATACCATCTTTCCGTCGAGTATGCAACTAAATTTGCAATACGACAAAAACAATGAGACGCTTACTAGGCTGATGCGGCTTTGTGGAATGGCGGGAAATGATGGGGTCATTTTCAACCAAGTGAGATTTCAGACAGGTTGATAATCTCTTTTGCGTTCTTCGTTAACTTACTTACTTAGCTGGTACTTCTATGCAATCCCAGTGGATTATATACAGCACGTAGAAAAATATTATAAGCGCCGCGATCTTCTGCGCTTCTTCTCCAGTTAGTCACACCGAGTTCTGTAAGGTTCTCAGTAACCTGGTCTTTCCAACGGAGTTTTGGTCGCCCTCTTCTGCGCCGTCCATCGAGTTCATTGTCGAAGACTTTTCGAGCTGGAGCATTTTCGTCCATGCGTACAACATGACCTAACCAACGCAACCGTTGCACCTTAATGCGTTTGACCAAGTCAATGTCAGTGTACAGCTCGTACAGCTCATGATTCATACGACGCTGCCGATACTCTCCGTTAACGATGATGGGCCTATATTTTTTACGGAGTATTTTTCTCTCGAATACCTCCAGAACCCATTCATCCGCTTGTTTCATGACCCAGGATTCTGAGCCATACATTAAGACAGGTAGAACCAGTATCTGGTATAGCTGGAGTTTTGTTCGTCGAGAGAGGGCTCTGTCATTGAATCGCTTGCTTAGTCCGTAGTAGCATTTATTTGCGAGCAGGATTCTTCCCCGGATTTCTAGGCTGAAACTATTTGCTTTGTTGATGGCGGAGCCTAGGTAGACAAAATTATATACCACCTCGAAATTATAGTTGTCAACGTTCACGCAGTTTCCCAAACGAGTAGATTCTTTGTTCGTTGAAACTAATAACTTCGTTTTGTCCTTGTTCACGGTTAGGCCCATTTTCGCTGATTCCTTCTGAATACCTGAGAAGGCTGCAGTCACATACCGCAGTTTTCGACCGATGATGTCTACGTCATCAGCGTACGTGAGTAGCATGTGGCTTTTGTTGAATATGGTGCCACTCGTGTTTACTGCAGCTTTTCTCATTATTATCTCCATCACAATGTTGAAGAGTTCGCACGATAGGCCGCCACCTCGTCTGGTATAGAATGGCTCCGTAAGGTCCTTGCCAATCTTCACTGAAGACTTCGTGTCAGTCAGCGTCATTCCGCAAAGACGTATCAGCTTCGCTGGAATACCAAACTCAGCCATGGCTTCAAGTAATTTCTGCCGTATCGGGCTGTCGAAGGCAGCTTTTTAGTCGACGAAAAGATGGTACGTATCGATCTGTTTCTCTTGGGTCGTTTCCAGGATTTGCCGAAGTGTGAATATCTGGTCATTTGTTGATTTTCCAGGTCTAAAGCCACACTGATAAGCCCCGATCAGGTTGGATAACACTGGCTTTAGTCTTTCACATAGCACACTCGGCAGGACCTTATATGCGATGGGTAAAAGGATGGTCCCGCGGTAGTTGGAGCACACACTTGGATCACCTTTTTCAGCACAGGACATAATACGCTTACATTCTAATCGTCGGGCATGTACTTATTAAGCCAAACCGGAGCTGGTGCATGCTCGTTATCAGCTCCCCGCCACCGGACTTAAAGAGCTCTGCCGGCAGACCGTCGGCACCGGCTGCTTTGTTGTATTAAGCCGCGATATTGCTCTTCTCACCTCGGCTTGACTTGGTGGTGGGCAATCTAAGCCGTCGTCGACAATTGGCGTGATAACTTCACGTGCGCTGCCTTCTGGGACCAGCAGTTGCTTGAAGTGTTCTCTCCATATGTGCAGCACACTCTGCATATCTGTGACCAGATTTCCATCACTGTCCTTACAGGTGGGGAGGCCATTACCGTATCCATTTGCTCTTACTTTCTGGTAAAATTTTCGGTCCTCACCTCTATCCCTGTATCGCTCTATATCCTCGTTCTCCTGTTCCTTCATCTGACGTTTTTTCGCCAACATAGCTGTCTCCCCCGTTTTGCTTTCTCCTTATGCCGTTCCATAACAGCACGGATTACAAATGGCTGTAGCGTTGCCATATAAGCAGCATCCTGTTCCTCAGACGCTATGCGACATTCTTCATCGTACCAGGATTCGTCTGAGCGCCGCTTTTCATATCCTAGCTCGGTTGTTGCGGCGGTTGCAATGGAATGCGCAATATGCTGCCACTGTGTATTGGGAGTAGAGGCGTTGTGTCGTAAAAGTTGGGAGAGCTGGTTGGAGTAGGCAGTAGCCATCTCTGGGGTTTGCAGCTTCGCGATGTCCAGCTTTCTTTGTGTTTGGTTACGTGCGTTTTTCGCTCTGCTCAGTCTTGTGCGCACCTTGGCTGCAACCAGGTAATGATCCGAGCCATGATTAGCTCCACGGATCACACGCACGTCCATGACACTAGATGCATGCCTGCCATCAATTACCACATGATCAATTTGATTTTTGTTGTTTTGATCGGGGGATAGCCAAGTTGGCTTGTGGATATCTTGGTGCTGGAATCTGGTTCCACTCACTACCATGTTCCTTCCCACTGCGAAGCTAACCAGCCATAACCCGTTGTCTGACGTGTCGGTATGCAGGCTGAATTTACCGATCTATGGACCAAGAACATCTTCCCTTCCTATCTTCGCATTAAAGTCTCCCAGAACAATTTTAATGTCGTGGCCAGGGCAGCGGTCGTATGTTTCCTCTAGGCGCTCGTAAAATGCATCTTTAATCTCATCGTCTTTATCTTCCGTCGGGGCGTGTACACAAATCAGCGTGATGTAAAAATATTTCGCCTGGATGCGAATTGTGGCTATTCGGTCACTTACAGGGTTAAACCGCGAGACTAGGTGTCGAAGTCTCTTGCCGACTATGAAACCACATCCAAATTCGTGTCTTTCTGCATGGCAGCTGTAAAAGATGTCACAGTTCTTTCGTCGTGTGCATCCCTGTCCCTTCCATCTCATTTCCTGTATGGCGGTGATGTCAGCCTTGTATTTGTCGAGGACATCCGCCAGTTGGATAGAGGCACCATATCTGTGAAGAGTTCGGACATTCCAGGTGCATATCCTTAAATCATGGTCCTAATATCGTTTGCGGTTACCTATTTTTTGTAAAAATAATATGTATCCAGTACCTTCCAACCAGAGGACATTTAAATTTACATTTTTAACACAGAAAAAAACCCAACTAAAAGCTTTGCCACACCCCTTCTGCTACCTATCATACAAATAACCGAATTGACCCTCATAGTTTTACATACATATAAATTTTTGGAGGTACACTGAGTTCAGTCAAAATTCAAGTTTGACTTCGGAATGAGTAAGAACTATATCAACCGACCACTTCCGATACCTTCCATACAAAATTACTATTTTTTTTTTAGAAAATTACTATTTCTCCCAGAACTTGCCAACGGACAACTGGAAGGTATTTTTATTCCGCCAGTTTAATTTTTTCGTAAAAGTAAAAAAAAAACTTCTCCTCGTAGTTTTACAAAATCCATATTTTGGGTTTGTATTGAAATTTGGCTCAGCAATTAATAGTAAGTCCTCTTTTCGTCCCTCCCATACAAAATAACCAATTTTTGGAAAAAATTAATATTTTCCCGTAAACGTTTACTAATCGGTGTGCTGCCAGTACTGGTACCTATGACAAAAAACTACATGTTGTATTTATGTGTGAAAACTCAAAAGACGGAAGGTTTACCCCACTTATTCGAAATAATGATATGTTTTGAGATTTTTGTGCGAATTTATAACAGACGGAACCCCTGCACACATTTATATCATGTCCAGAGATATTGTATTGAACTTTTTACAGTTGTTGGCGATTTTATTAACACTTTGTATACTGTAACCTTCTTTGTAGTTAGACTACATTCCCGTTAAGCTGTGGTCTTACCACCGAAAGTAATATCTTCAACCGATTACGCTCCACAAGCATAATAACACAAAAGTAATTTCATTTAAAAATCGGCTACTTTGTAGGGAGAGGGTATTTAGCAGATTTTTGCACTACTTTGTTACACAACTGTCTCAGTTTTTGACGCATATGGCAAATCATGGTATGTGCAAAAGTTTGTCACATAAACTAAATTTCAATATGACTAAGAGACTACATAAAACTTCCCACTACTACTACTCAATAATGTTCAATACATTACCTACTGTTAATTTCGACATTATATTTAATTTGCCAATTTATAAGCCACTGCTAAACAACTCACTGCATATTTTGTTAAATGAATCTCTTAAAGGTCTAAGCAACCATCAAGGGGTAATTATTAAAAACACCGCAAAGTTGAGTTAACATTTTTCTACAAAGGTTGCTAACTTTTAATGCGCTCCCCATTTGACGCTTGATGTAGAGTGCAAGCATTAACAAAGAACAAAAACGAACTTCCTCATCGTGTAGTTTATTTTTGCGTGTATGTGTGCGTGTGTACGTTTGCTTCCTATGCTACAGATTTCACACAGTTATCGTTTGTCGAAAAAATGGCAGACGGCTCTTAGGAACACCTGCAGCATTGAACGTTCGTTTACGTAAGAGAGAGAGAGAGAGCGAACAAGCGATAAAAAAACCAACGCAACTAAAATAGAAAAAATTTATTTTATAGGTAAAAGAATAAAAAGCTCAGCCTTACAATTTTTGTTTTTTTTTTTTTTTCATTAGAACGATTTTTTAATACGAATATTTGTGCAGTTGTTCACCTTCTGTCGGTGGTGATGCTGATGCTGAGTTACGAACATTTCAACAACGCACTATGGCAGAAAATTTTGTAGAAAAATAGGATAATGGTAAAAATATGAAACATTATTTGTACAAATTGATGGTGTTTTATGTAGTTCTATCGATATATTTTCAGTATTATCTGTTTGTTTGTGTATGTCCCAACTTTAGAAGTCCCGGAAGGGATAACAATTCCTTACTACATTGTATTTAGAAAATCTGTAACTAGAGGCAGATAAGGAATTCTACGAGACAACTTTCTTTATGGTACCGCGAATTATCAAGTGATTTTTATGATCAAAATACAAGAAACCAGATTGATCACATGGTAATTGATGGAAGGCAAGTCTCAAGGGTTATGGACGTGCATGTGATGCGCGGTGCAAATATTGACTCGGCTCACCACCTAGTTGCAGTCAAAGTACGCACGCGATTAAGCAGTGCTAAAAACGCTCGAAACCAAACGAAAAGGAAGATAGTCATCACGAAACTGCATACCACCTAGATAGCCAATGCCTACTCTAACCAACTCTCTCTATTACTTCTAATTTGCCTAATCCTGATGTCCCCGACACCCAATGGCAGCATGTTTCGAATTCTATGACCACTGCCGAAACGACCGTACTGGATTATGAAAAACCACGGTCAGACAAGACCTGGTACGATGAAGAATATCGCACTATGTCTGTAGAAAAGGATGCTGCATGCAGGCAAAAAGTGCAACCAATGGCAAAGCGTGAAAAGAGGAGGAGGATCACACGTCTCTTCAGACGGGAAAAGCGTCTATTGAAGAATAGAGAGTGAGAGCCAGAATAACGAAAATTACAGGGATAGAGATGCAGCCCAAAAGTTATACTAAAAAATAAAAAGTAAAGGTTTTGGACCAGGGATGCCCACCTGTAAGAACGGAGACGGAAATCTGGTCATTGACATTCAGAGTGTGATGCAAATATGGAGGGAACACTTTCGATCTCTACTCGTTCCCGAAAGCAGCATAAGCGACGACCAAATCACACCAATCATCGACGATGGAGTAGATTGTTCTCCACAGAGTAAAAGAAAATCATTACGGCTATTAAACGGCTTGAAAATAATAAAGCTGCTGGAGCCGATGGACTACCGGCAGAGCTTTTTAAAGCTGGCAACGTGCGTTCACCAGCTTATAAACACGATTTGGCTCGATGATTGGAATCTGAGTGTATTATGGCCTGTGTTTAAAAAAGGAGGTCCAAGTTTGTGTACCAATTGTAGCGGGATCAGACTTTAACCTATCGCATAAAGTCCTGATTAGTGTGTTGTGTGAAAGCCTAAAGCCCATTTTAGCGAAATTGATTGAACCTTATCAGTGTGACCTAAGACCTGGTTAATCCACGACCGACCAGATATTCACACTACGACAAATCCTGGAGAAGACCCACGAAATGCTGAGTTTGGTATACCCACGAAGCTGATATGGCTTTGCGGGATGACACTGAGTGAGACGAAGTCTTCAGTGAAAATAGGCACAAATCTAACAGAACAATTTTGTACCAAGCAAGACTTCAGACAAGGCGATATTCTGTCATGCGATCCATTTAACATCATAGTGGATATGATCATGCAGAAGTCTTCAGTAAACAAAAATGATACCATCTTCAACAAAATTCACATGCTGCTCGAGTATCCCGATGATATGGATAACATTGGCCGTAGATTTCTGGATGTTACTGCGGTCCTTTCGAGCATTGAGAAGCAGTCACGAGCTGTTTGAGCTTTACAAGGACATCGACGTAGTCAAGTGCGTTGAAATAGACCGAATGCGCTGGTTTGAACACATTGTACGAATAGACCAAAATGCTCCGGCTCGAAAAGTCTTCGGCAATAAACTCGATGGACGGCGCAGGAGGTGGCGACCAAAACTTCGATGGATGGACCAGTTGAAATAGCTGTTATCTAAGCTTGGTGTGATGAACTATCTATGGAGCGCAAAAAACCGAAAAGCTTGGAATACTTTTTACTTTAATTGAGAGAAATTATTGTAATTCCATCTAAAGAGACATTTATGATATGAAAAAGTTCTGCTGTTGTACAACATAGCAAAAACTTTAATAGTTTTTTTTGGAACTTTTTGATTTGTTTTTGGAAATTTATAGTTAAAATAAAGCTGCGGATAGAAAACTGTTGACTTCGAATACTTGAAATTTCTTTGGTTTATTGATTTCGTTTGTAGAATGCAAAATAATCGAAAATAAAATCAGAAATCAATTGATTTGCCAGTCGCCGTGTTGGTACTCACTGAAAGACAGACCATTACAGACCCTGTGAAGGCAATCAATTACAATAGAAGAGATCAATGTATTCAAGTTTATCTCAAATGTTCTCTTCTTACTTTCTAAGAGTAACAAACAGCATACATTCACATTCCTAAAAAAAATTCCATAGAAAATAAAATTTGACTCTTTGTTATCTGAAGATCATAAAGCTACAACATTATACAGTGGGAATACTGATGACGACATTTTCGTTTTTCAATTTGTTGCATAATTTAATTCGTTGCACTGTCTTGGTCTACCGAAGGAGAGTAACAAATTATTTTTTTCTAGTACTTTTTAAATCATAATTTTAAGCCCTTTAGTGTATAAGTGTAATAATAAGGAAGTAGTTGTTAATGATTTATTTCCAACTACAATAAACTCACCATTGTGCGTTCATTTTTTATATTCGCACTTGGCGTAAAAAGAGTTTTTCAAAGTTCAAATACTCGTAATACAAGTTTTTTGTGCGCCTCCATCTCAAACTCTACACGTAATCACACACACACACACTCATACATACACACTATATGTTTGTTTTCATTTCAATATTCTTCTTCCTTATGTTTAAATATAGAAAAGAGGTATTGAATGTTTTTACAGTAGAATGTAAGGTTTAAAATGGGCTGGTGGCGTATTACCGGCGAGGGAGAGGGCAGAAAAGTTAGTTGACTGTTATTTTTTAATCAAAGCATTTATGAAAAGATTGTTTGATAGTTGGCCTCAAAAGGCCAATAACGACCATAATGAAGATGATCACGATGATGATGATGATGATTATGATGATGGCAACAGCAATGCCAATGTAAATGGTGTTTTTAAAACTTCCGTTCACATGGCACATGTTGTAATAACAACAAAGAGAGAGAGAGAGAGAGAGAGAGAGGGAGAAAAAAAATACAACTGCATGATGGTGTAATTAAAGTTTAAGGTCAAGTGTCCACATCAATTCAAGCAATAAAATAAGCCTTTGAGGTAATTCAAATGAAAACAGAATTAAACGTAGTGCCAATCAATTAATTGTTGAATCCAATGCACCGAAAACTTTGTCGACAAGTGCTGTACGTGCAGTTAATAACTTTTTTGCATTAGCAGTCAAATATGTTAACATAGTACAGCAGAAAGAGCTAAAATTGCAATGTTATAATATAAATGTTTGTTGTTTTTACTGGATAAAACCTATTAACAAGTCTGTAAAGTTTATGAAATTAATATTTAATTGAAACATTTAACTACAAATTGTTGTATGTGTTACAGTTGAAACTAATTACGACACTTTGGCATTCACAAAATGCATAAATAAGTTTCTTTGTAGATACAAAATTGATAAAATACGTAATATATTGTATTAAAAATTAGAATTCTTGATTGAAATTATTACATTAGATGAAGAAGGAACGCTTCATAAGCTCGATAACAATATGTTGAGCTTGCTTACTTTTCTAATGCATCCTCCGCTCATTCACCGAAAATACAAGTATACCAATATTACTTATATAGGCATAAAGATCAGATTAGCTTTCATATACATAGCCGTAGTGCCGAGATCTATCAGTGTATTGAATTATTTAAAAAAATTGCCTTATCTCGCTAAAACACTTTTGCCACACCCCTTCCGCTCGTTTATCGAAATTAAATATTTTTGTCTGTATATTCTTGTCTATGTTGCCGAGTATAAAAGTAACGCCCCTATCCGAAATTTCGTTTACATATTCATATCTGATGTGGCGAGTGTTATATGTGTTCACAGTTTGAACACGCCTACTCCACTCACTAATCGAAAATGTATAATTGCTGTGAAGAGTAATGTCAAATGTTTTGCTACGCCCACCCACCCACTGATTGAAAATACATATTTCGTCTACAAATTCCCACCAGTCCTGCCGAGTACTACTATCTGTGTACCAAATGTTATACTGCCCTCCTAAGAAAAAAAGTCACATCTCCATATTAGTAGTTTTGAGATATTTAGCATTTATGTTTTTATCTCTCGCGTCTTAAAATAAAATGTTTTTGAAAAATTTCAAAAATGATTTCAAAATATGTTATTTTTTAAAATTCAATTATCGTAACAAGGAACATTTTAATGATAAAGTAGAGAAAATGGACTTATGTCCATTTGGTAGTATAGGTACCCAAAAAACTCTTACAAAAACCAAATTCTACAAATAAATTCAATTTTTTTTTTTGCATTTTTTCGCAAAAATAATAGTGTTTTTACCTATATTAGTTGTTATTTTTAATTTATATAATAAATAAGTTTTCGTCATGTTTGCAAGAACTTGAGCTTGTTAAAAAGTCATAGTATCCAAAAAATATCATAGATACAAAGGAAAAAAGTCTTAAAAGCCAACTTTTTATCATAGTAAGGGGCATATACGACTTTTTTGACAAGGAAACACGTTATAAGTGGTAGATGTGACTATATTGCTTAACGTTTTTTAGCCAATTACAGTTAAAAATAGGTCATTTAACCCTTAGATTACATCCTTGGTACAGCTGTACCAATTTTAACTTTCTATGCTTTTTTTAAGCTATGTATGTGTCTACAAATCTGAAACTTCATGATATCCACAATTATGCATTTTCGAATGAAACGGTCAAGATATTGTGGGGGAATGTGCCTCTTACGTCGGTGGGGAGGTAAACGTACATCTATTCCTGATGTTTTCGATATAATTTCCCATCTTTTTGCATAAACTGAGTAATTTTCGACTTTTTATTGTCTCACATATCACCTCATATATAGACACCTAAACATACCTACATCTATATATATAAAAAATTGTTGCAAGTGTGTTGTGACTTCATAACTCAAGAACGGCTGGACCGATTTGCATAAATTTTTTTGTATGCGTTTGGGTGGCGCCCCGGGTGGTTTATATTTGCAATTCGGTCCAATTGGACAAAGGGGCGTGGCACCGCCCATACAACTTGAAAATCAAAAGGGCTGTATCTCATGAACTATCAGAGGTATGAAGATGAGATTTGGTATATATGTTGTTGGAGCAGTATTAATTACAGCCAAGGTGGAAGTGGGCGGTGCCAGGCCCCCTTTTCAAAAATCGCTCTAACGGCTTTTCTAATAGACTGATTGATACGAAAATTTTACCAAATGGTACTGTTGACCTGTTGATAGTCCCTGGCTATAATAGATTGTGATTAGATAAAGGGTCGTGGCACCGCTGATACAACTTGAAAATCAAAAGGGCTATATCTCATGAACTATCCGAGGTATGAAGATGAGATTTGGTATATATGTTGTTGGAGCAGTATTAATTACAGCCAGCGTGGAAGTGGGGGGTGCCACGCCCACTTTTCAAAACCGCTCTGCAGGCTATATCAATAAATAGATTGATACGAAAATTTTACCAAGTGGTACTGATGACCTGTAGATAGCCCCTGGCTACACTTGGTTGTGATTGGATAAAGGGGCGTGGCACCGCCCATACAACATGAAAATAAAAGGGGGCTATATCTCATGAACTATAAGAGGTATGAAGATGAGATTTGTTACATATGTTGTTGTTGCAGTATAAACTACAGTAAGAGTGGAAGTGGGCTGTACCACACCCCTTTTAAAATAAACAGTTATAACTGTCAAATTTCCACAGTATATTGCAGTTCGCCTAGAGATATGATCAGTAAGGTGGGCCAGTTTTTTTATTCGCAAAAATTGTAACCAAATTTACAATTAATTATTAGAAAATGTCACCAATAAACTTTGTGTGTAATATCAATTCCTAGCTCGCGCTGGGAAAGCTTAATTTAGTGCAGAAAACTTAAATTTTGATAGAAGTGTCTTAAAGCTGAAGTCTGTATGCTTTCAATAATCATGGGGCAACGAACGTCACTTCCAAAAGTATCAGCTAGGATTTTGATTCATGTGGATTTTTAATGTACAATTGACACCCAACAAAACCCCATTTACCGTTTTTGTTGTCATTTTAGGTCAACCAATTCGTCATTCAGGCGAGGTGTGTGAAGTGTGATAGACTTTCATTGAAACTCTCTTTGAAAAATCACCATGTAAAGACTATACAAGAACAACGTTTACAAATCTTGCAAGTTTATTTTCAAAATGCGCGTTCTGTTTGCCCTTTCTGAAGTTTATGGTGCATATACTTATCCATCTGAGCAACTCATAGAAGCCATCGACGCTATAGACATAAGTGTGACAGGGGACTCAAATTTATCGAACCGACGCCGTTCTCAGCGACTCGGTCTCTGCAAATGCTGAGGAAAGATCTTGGCCTATATTCGTATATCCAACTGGTTCCAACACGCTGGCGTAAAATGCCATACAGCGCGTGCGACCATCACTTTGTAAAGCCAAACGTTGGTGACCAAATTATCTCATAGAATGGTAATACGAGTTCAATACAAAGATAGTATTCGGAAATATTCTTGATCCATGTGAGAAGAAGACATGGCAAAAGAGGTTTTTATGGCTAAAGGCATGAAGCTTCAAACGAAATTTTCATTTTCGGTCAATAGGGGGAGAAGGCATGTCAAAAGTGTTTTTTACTCCCAAAGAGATAGTTAGTATACAGACGCTTACCGCTACTACATTGAATTTTGATCTTAAACGGAATGTCTGTTTCCGATTTGTGAAAGATATGACTTTGCTGATGAAATTTTTACTATCGTAATAGAGCCTATAATATTTAGAATTTAAAACAACAACGCTAAATTTGTTAACTTTCATGTTAAGGAGTTACTTGAAATTAGTTACATAAGTTAATAAACTCAACATATCATTATCGAGCTTAAGTACCGTTTTCAAAGTACTTTGTAGACCTAAATGTGAAATATATTACAAGTTAAAATGCAATAGTGAAGTATTGCCGGGCCCACTAGTACCTATATATATACACAATTCACGACTTTAATTAACAATCTCACCGTACCAGGGGATGTACTACAATTTTAGTATGAAAAACACACATTGGTACAAATGTACCAAGGATGTTATTAAAAGGGGTGCGACAAAGGATGTAACCCAAGGGTAAAGTTTAATGCAAAATTCAGAAACTTTTTCACGCTTCCGAATTTGCCATTATTTCAATTTTGGAATTTTGGCGCTTAATACTTTCTTTCTTAGGAGGGCGGTATATCTCTAGGGCTACCATCGCCCACTTATCAAAAATTAAAGTTTCGTATGCTTATTCATTGTTGAGTTTGCAGAGTACAATCAGGATATGCAATTTTATCTCTCTAGGACTTAAATTAGATTGGCCACGCCCTTTCCGACAACTGATTGAAAATAAAAATTTCGTGTGCAAATTTGAACCTTAAGTGTCGAGTACTTTCAGTGTACCAGCTCAAAAAATGTTTTGCCATGCCCACTCCGCCCATTTAATCCAATATTTAAAAAAATATATTAATTTTTAGTATGTCTCTTCGGTGTTCATACGGCTCCACGAAAAGCCTCCCAATGAAATAACGCCCAAATGAGAAATGAAATATTCCCCAAATTTTTTTTCATATATTTTTGGATGTTGTTTCATACAAAATAATACCCAATTTTTTTGTGCCGTTTTTTTGTTTAGGGAATTATTTCATTCCTCATTTGGGGTTTTCAAATTATGAAATAATCTCCAACAAATAACACCCAATCAAATTTTTAAAATTCGGGGCTTGTTGCATAGCGTGTATAATTTGGGTGTTATTTAATTTTTAATCTGGGGTTATTTAATTTTTAAAGCTGCTGGTTTTTGGGGGTTATAATTTTATAATGATATAAAAATAGGCCTTTTACAAGAAAACTTGAAGCCTGTGAATATATTACAATATCTTTTAATATCATATTGACGGATAGAAAATCTAAGAATGGAAAATTTGTTACATTTGTAAGAGTTCTTCAGAAGGAAGAATTCAATAAAAGCAGAGAGTTTGATTTGCTTGTGAACAGTGGAGGTGGTTGTGTAAAGGCCAAACGTAAAAGGAAATTGTCTTCCGAACTGCAAAAATAGAGCAGGGCTACAACGACCTCCTATATAGGACATTATAGAGCGATAACTGTAAAAAAAACTACATTTGTAGAGCATTTTTTATGAAACCATTCTCGGCCGTGGCATAGTGGTTAGAACACGCGACTACCATGCGGGAGATCACAGGTTCAACTCCTGGCTCCAGTCATCTTAAAAAAAGAAAAATTTTCTTTCACTGTCGACTCCTCTCGAATGTTGTCGACAGCAACTTCTCAGTATTAGTGTCGAGTCAAACGTCTAGTAAGAGCCTTTTAAACAGTGACGTTTGGTGCCGTTAGTTGTGAATCCAAAAATAGAAAGCGTGTTAATTCACAAGAACGCGAGAAGCTTTCACATACCTCATTCACGGGTTGTAAAGGGAAATTAAGTAAGTATTCTTGGGCTTTCACAACATCATTTGTCAAATCGGTTAATGCGTTCTCAAGTGATGGTCTTACCACCGCACAACAGTTAATTTTTATATATGGGTATTTCCTAGTGTAGCGGACGCATGATTTTTTCTTATTTTGTAGTTTTCTCGAAAAGTTGAAATATTTTGAATATTATGTTCATATCGATACCTTCCCATAAGAATGTATTAAGCGAAAATTTTTTCGAAAATGATTTTTTGATATGGAACTATACTAGAAGTTTAGCGTCACATTTTGGCCTGTGTTTCGCTGCCTTATAACGAATGCAAAGGAAACTAGAGAGAAAATAAAATTGTATCAACCGTCAAGTTATCTAAATAACTAAATGAGACTTTTTTTTCGTTTCCTTAACAATTTTAGAAATGTCGCTTAATACATTTTTATGGGAAGGTCTCGATATTTAGACCAAAAATAACTTTTATTATCAGAAATAGTACATTTAATTGTACCAAAAAATATTTTACTTGTACCAAATAGTACAATTTATTGTAGCAAATAATACAAATAGTACAATTAATTTTAGCAAAAAGTACTTTTAATGTAGAAAAAGTTAAAAATAATTGTACCAACAAGTACAATTTCTTGTTTCCAAAAGTATAATTTATTGCAGCAAAAAGTATTTGAATTCTACCAAAACAGTACAACTTATTATTGTATTGAACAAAAAAGTACAATTTATTGTAACAAATAATACAAATAGTATAATTCATTTTAGCAAAAAGTACTTTTATTGAACCAAATAGTATAATTTATTGTACCAAAAAGTACAATTTATTGTTCCCCAAAGTATTATTTATTGTAGCAAAAAGTATTTAAATTATACAAAACAGAACAAATTATTATACCAAAAAGTACAATTTATGGTACCAAATAGTACAATTAAATGTTCCAAAAAGTACGTTTATTGTACCAAATAGTACAATTAACTGTTGCAAATAATACAAATAGTGCAATTTATTCTAACAAAAAGTACTTTTATTGGACCAAATAATATAAATCATTGTACCAAAAAGTAAAATTTATTGGTCCCAAAAGTATAATTTATTGAAGCAAAAAGTATTTGATTGCACCAAGCAGTATAACTTATTGTTCCAAAAATTATAAAATATTGTAGCAAAATTTATAATTAATTGACCAAAAATTAAAATGTATTGTTCAAAAAGTCCAATTTATTGTTGCTAAAAGTACTTTTACTATATCAAAAAGTACAATTTATGGTACCAAATAATACAATTTATTACACAAAAAAGTACTTTTACTGTACCAAAATGTAAAATTTATTGCACTAAAAAGTACGTATAATGTACCAAAAAAGTTTTTTATTGCATCGGATAGTACAGTTCAATAAAAAAAGTTAATTTAATATATCAAAAAGTACTTTTGTTCTTCAAAAGGTACTTTAATTGTAACAAAATTGTGCCTAATTGTGCCAAAAAATTTGTACAAATGAACAGCAAAGTACTTTTATTGTATTAAAAATTTCTGCTGTTGTACCAAAACGCAAAAACTATGTATTGCTTCTCCTCCACGTACCAAAACGACGGCAGCACTGATTGTCACTCTATTCTAGCAAAAAAAGAAAATACAGACTTCAAAACATTCAAAAGTTTTACTGCATTCATTGATATAGCAGCTAGTTATTATTGTTTTAATTTTGAGAAAAAAGAGTTTAAGAGTTCATAGTATGTTTTGGAAACAAACACAACACAAACAATGCATCTTTTGTTATCACTTCGCTTTAATTTATAACTCTTATTTTTGTTGCGAACGTCTTGCAAGCATTGCTCACTGCAGTAAGTCATTTGTTGTCTTAGTAAAGCTAATGAATTTATGCAGGACTCTACTATTTATTTTATTTTATAATGAACTATTCTTCAAAGTAGCTTTAATGCCATTATTAAGAAAAGTTGTGAAAATGTAGATCTCAAAACATTCAAATGATGTACCGCATTCATTGATTGAATAGCAGCTAGTTATTATTGTTTTGGTTTTGAGAGAAGAAAGTTTAAGAATTCTTAGATGAGAATTCTTTCTTGAGTGCATAGACTCCAAAACCTTAACAACAATTTACTATGAGAAACCATTTGCTAAACTTTTTTATGTTTTGTTTGTTTATATTGAGAAAGCCGTCGGCTTTCAAACAACATGTTTTTGTTGTTGGTTTCGCAACCAACAGTTTATTATTTTATAATGAATTTTTTTTGCAATTTAACTATAATGCCATTTTTGAGAAAATTTGTGATCTTGTTATTATTTATTTGTTTCTACATAATTAAAATATTTTCTTTGTTTTCTTTATTGCAGGTAAGTTTCTCATTGATGTCTTATGGTTTTCAAACTAAATATTCTTTGAGAAGATGTGTCGGTAAGTTTTTTTTATTTTCTAATTTGTGTAAATTACTTATTGCAATAACTTTTTGGGGAGGGGTGAATAAATAAAAATTGCGGAAGGACAGGGAGGAACTAGGTCAAACTTATTTTTATGATAAAGTTTACACATTGATCTAAAATAGAGTTTAAAATAGGTCCTAAAGATGTATGCTGATCATTGTTGTAGAGTATTTTCGATAGAAGAAAACACTATGCGACAGTCAAAATCGGAATAGGATGAAACCAACGTGAAATTTTATATCGGTCAAAAACACGTTATACGTGTCCCGGCGTTTCGCTGGGTCAAGTCTCGGAATCGAGATATATCGATTTGAAGTTAGTAACTATCATATAGGGGAATATCCCACGTTTTAGGCTCATTTTTTATATTGTTATATGGTGGCGTATGAATATCATAAGTACTATTCCACTTAAATCATACGCCACGGAGTACAAAATAAACCCAGTTCAAAATCATTTGATGAATGGAAAAAGGGACCTTTTGCTTATATAGAAAAACTTTATATAAACAGATTAAAGGAGTTGTAATTTTAATTTTTTTTAAATTTGTTTGAGCAAAATCGGACTAGTGGTTCTCGAGTAATGTCAAAAAAAGACCACCTAAGGTGACAATTTCCCCTATATGATAGTTACTTACTTCATATCGATATATCTCGATTCCTAGACGTGACCCAGCGAAACGCCGGGACACGTATAACTTCTTTTTTACCGATATAACTTTACCCGGTAGTTTGAACCCTTTCCGATCACTGACTCCTACCATTTGAACTCATTATCTTTGGCCTTTTCTTTACTTTGATGCCAGCGATATTAGACAAACAGCGTATTTTTACTAGTCAATAAAATTTAGCCGCTACAACAAAAATGCCGTGGAAATTGTTGTCTAAATGTACACAACACAGGTATTGTTGTTTACATTGTCGTCATTTATCTACTGGATTCGTCCACTGAGTCAGAGCAACTCATTAAATCTCCTGCCCTCTTCTCTAATGGGGTCAATTAGCAAAGCATCACTTAATTAAAATATCCCATTAATATTCATTGTAGTCTTTCACTGATACACTGATATCCTTATCAAGAAAACAAACTCTTCCAACATTCAAAAACATTGCATTGTTAACGAACGATTAATTTTAAACCTCTCGCAAATTATTCGTATTAACATTTGAGGAGTGTTAAATAAAGTGTATTTAATTATATTTACACCTTTTATGCTTAATATACATAGTAGGGATCGTATCCATACACATACATCCATACGATGAGGAAAGGAGATTCCCAAGTCTATACATCAAAACATTCAGATATTTCAACTCATACCTCTCAGACATATTAAATGGTTTTGAAATTTGCATTTCATCATTTCACCATTATTCATAGATGCTGCTGTACGTTCAGTTAGTTGCCTTGTTGAGGTGAGGTGATTTTGGCCCACTTGGTTTAGAAGTTTGTTGGATATTTCCTGTTCTTGTGTTTTTGTATTTTTTTTTTTTGCTACCCATGTCAGGTAGTTTGTTTGAGGTTTAATAACAAAACTCCTCCACTCCGTGCAATTTGAAACGTTTGGCAACAGCTGTTGTGTTCGTTGTGAAATACTGGCGCCTGACTATGAACGAACACCTTTGTCCGTGTTGCTGCTGGAAATGATGGCCTCAACGAATTTAATTTAAGCATTAAACATAAGGATTTGCTCTGCTCCTGTTCCGGAGGATTCTGTTCATTTCTCATGTTCTATATGCTGCAAAATCAAATTTTGCATCATAAAAAACAAACTGTTCAATATTCAAAAGTTCGTTTCAACATTTATTTTTTTTTGCTACTCCACGCCTGGATATAAAGAGATAGATTCTATGTGGTATTTTTTTGTATAGAGTTCATTGGTAGCCATAAAACGAACATCGTTTAAGATGGAGAGAGAGAGCGAGAGCTCAACCATTCTCTACATTTGATAGCTTCAATGTGTATTAAACACACACCTCTTTGGAATGTTAAAGGGATTTATGAAAGTACAAATTTATAGATTTTTGCAAAGTTGTTGTTCTTGCTAGAACGTACGCCAAACTTTTTTAATGTTGTTTTTGAACTTAGGCAATTTTAGGTTTTTTTGTGCATTCTTTTTCTTTGGGACTTTTTTTTATTGCGAATCAATAGATTTTTAAGTGATTTTTATGATAAACTAAATGGTTTTATGTGGAAACGTGTACGAATGGATATACACTGGGAGAGAGAGAGAGAGAGCGGGATGTTGCATTGTAGATGATAACTCTGTCAGCGAAGGCTTTACTTTTATGATATAAAATAAGACAGTTCACTATGGGAGAACAGGATGTCAGCTATATTTTCTTTGAAAGACCTGGACTAATTCCACCAAGTTGAATAAGTAATAAATGTTACACTAGCTGACCTGGCAGACTTCGTCCATCTACCAAAGTTATTCATAGCCAGTACAGAAATTTCAGTTAGCTGAATGGTAAGTTGGAACTGATAAATACACTCAAGGTATGTAAGACATTGTTCAACAGTCGATTTATACCGTTATTTGTTTTTCAATTTTACTTCTGTAATATTACTATTTGGAATAGGACTTTACATCGTATGATAAGACGTTAACAGACATGAAGCAAAACTTTTCAATTCTATATCTAAGCATATAGTCATCTTTAATGGGGATAACAAAAGGGTCTTTTACTGTTTATTGTTGAAGAATTTTCGTGTTGAAGCATTTTTATCCATTCGCAAAACGTGTCCAAGCCATAGCATTCGGTACATTTGAATGCTACGTCGATGTCGTTATACAGCTCATAGTTAATTCGAGAATGGTACTCGGCGTTAACGATGTAGTATCAAATACTTTGGTATTTTTCTCTCGGAGACTTGGTTTTGGCCTCATTTATCACCAGACCCACTTCTGTCGACTGCTTCTCAATACCTGAGAAGGCCGCAGTAACATCTCGCAGTCCTAGGCCAATCATATCTATGTCAATAGCAGACGCGAGCAGCATGGTACCAGTCGTATTTACTACAGCCTTCAGCAAGATCGGCTACATTTTGACGTTAAAGAGATCTTATGACAGATGATCGACTTATCTTAAGTCTCGCTCTGTCAGATTTTTATCTATTTAAACTAAGGACTTCGTGTCAGTCAGTAGCATACCGGAAAGTTGTATCAGCTTCGAGGATATACCAAACTCAGCCATAACATCTAACAGTTTTGTAAGTGATAAATAATATTACAAAGAGTAGATGTTTTTCAGTTTGTTTGTTTGTATGTCGGCGATATCCATCTAAACTACTCATCTGAATTTAAAAATTCTTTCAACTAGTAGAATGCTGCGTTAAAGCTAGTAATCGATAAATAGATAGTAGGTGTCTATCTAAATTTCTTGGGTCTTCTCTCTGACTCAAGGCAGTATGAATATCTGGTCAATCGTCGATTTACCAGGTCTAAAGCCACACTGATAAGACCCAATCAGGTTCGCTAGAAAGTCTTTTTAGTCTTTTACATAACACACTAGACAGAACCTTGTATGCGATGGGTAAAAGGTTGATCCCGCGATAAGTGGTACACACACTTGGATCGCTTTTCTTAAGCACAGCACAATGAACACAAAGATTGCAATCATCCGACATGTTTTCCTGAAGCCAATTCGTGTTTATAAGCTGGTGCATGGACGTTGCCAGCTCATCGGCGCCGGTTTTAAAAAGTTCTACCGGAAGTCCATCGGATCTCGCAGCTCTATTAATTTAAGCCGTGCAATTGCATGCTGATCTCGGTTTGGCTCGATACTTGGACAATTTACTCAGTTTTCGATGATTGGAGTGATTTCAACTCGTACTGCCTTCGGCAACGAGAAGAGAACGAAAATGTTCCCTTAATATTTGCAGAACATTCTGAGTGTCCGTGTCCTGATTTCCTTCTCTGACCCTACAGTTGGGGATCTCTGTTCCAAAACCATAGGTTTTAACCTTTTGGTAGACCTTTTGGGCTTCACCTCTATCCCTGTAGTTTTCGTTTTCGATATCCTGACTCTCTTCAGACGATTATTCCGCCTGAATAGGCGTATTCTTTCCCTTTTCTTCTTTTTATGTTGCACTTGGGTGCAGTTTTGCCTTGTATGCAGCATTCATTTCCTTAGGGAATTTTCGACAATCCTCTTCCTACCACGGCTTGTCTGAGCATAGGTTTTCATAATCCAGTACGGTCGTTGGGGCAGTATTCATAGAATTTACAATATACTGCCACTGTTTGTCGGGAACATCAAAATTAGGGTGTTTTTTTTAAGTAATTGAGAGAGTTTGTTAGAGTAGGCATTGGCTATCTTGGTGGTATGCAGCTTTGTGATGTCTAGCTTCCTTTGCGTTTGGTTACGAGCGTTTTTTTGCAGTACTTAATCGCGTGCGTACCTTGACTGCAACTCAATATTTGCACCGCGCATCACCTGCACGGCCATAACGTTTGGGACATTCCTTCTATCGATTTCCAAGTGATAATTTTAGTATCTTGGCTTTTGATCAGGTGAATTCCAGGCTGCCGTGTGTATATTTATATGCGGAAAACTGGGTCCACTTACTACGATGTTTCTTGCCGACGCCAAGCTAACCAGTCTCGACCGGTTATTGGATATGATATTGTGTAGATTGCGAGGGCTAAAAGTCGACATTGCATATCACACAGCATATTCAGCATCATCGGTCAGTAACGAAAAAGTTCTTTCTAAATCGCGGCGTTCCATGCAAACATAAGACTGGCAACTACTTCACCTCCAAGACGAAGTTTATTGCCAAGTCAAGGTATGTTATGTGATCTCCTTGATCATTTGGGGTTGTAACATACGAAGACAATCGTCTCTGTTTTACGGACACTACGTCTGTACAACCGTCTGTCGAATCAGAAAATAAGTCTGTACAATTGGGCTATAGGCCTGTACAATCGGACCTTGAGTGTGTTCAACCGTACAGTAAGTCTGTGCAACCGGGCTACGAGCCGGTATAATTGGGATATAAGTTTGTTAAACCGGGCTACGAGCCAGTACACTCGGGCAATTAGCCCGTACATTCTGACCTTGAGTCTGTACAACGGACACTAAGTCTGTACAACGAGTCCTCGCACTTGTAAGGCCAGGGCCTGTTGATAGTTGTCCTTATATATCCTGTTCCAGGACCTAAGCAAATTCTCCAGAAGGTCCTACCGAATTTATTTGCGAGTCCTTGACGTCCGACGCCACTCCAATTACCGCCACGTTAAACACGTGTTGTTTCCAGCCACCGAGTTACCGATGCTCTTCTAAGGACCGCTTTTCCCCACATAGGTCAACAACTCCAGGCACCGGAATACATTACATCAGACACCATTAACGATACGAGACCACCGACCAAACATAATCCCAGAGGTCATTTCCCGCCATCAGACATCTCAGACCAGATTGCATTTAAGCTTAAGGATCCGGAACGTTTCGTTCTATTTAAAATTTGTGGATTGTAAATTAAGGAAGTTCTAATATATAAAATTCTCGTGTCACAGGGTGCGTGATTGAACTGCTCCGAAATGAATAGACCAATTTACCTGAAATTAAGTATGTATATTTGAGTGATCATTAGAACAAAGTTTCTGTATAAATGGACCCGGTAGGTGCCGCTAGGACGGAATTATAATGAAAATTTAAACGAATTAAACAATATGACTAAAATTTAGAAAGTATATTTTTTTATTATGAGAAATTTTTTTTCTCGCTGTCGAGTTGGCTGAAGTTGAATTATTTCGAAAATTTATATCGATTGACCGATTTAATCAAACTTTAAATGTATTTGTGGTCATGAGAAAATGTTGTATGTATGTTTTTATTCAGTTGCCGGTGTTTACATTATGACACACTTAATTTTTGGAATGTCATTTAGTCACCGGTGATATCTATATATATAAAAAATTGTTGCAAGTGTGTTGTGACTTTATAACTCACAAACGGCTGGACCGATTTGCATAAATTTTTTTATATGCGTTAGGGTGGCGCCGCGGGTGGTTTATATTTACAATTCGGTCCAATTGGACAAAGGGGCGTAGCACCGCCCATACAACTTGAAAATCAAAAGGGCTGTATATCATGAATTATCAGTTGGAGTGTTGGAGCAGTATAAATTACAGCCAAGGTGGAAGTGGGCGGTGCCACGTCCCCTTTTCAAAAATCGCTCTAACGGCTTTCCCAATAGACCGATTGATACGAAAATTTTACCAAGTGGTACTGATGACCTGTAGATAGTCCCTGGCTATATTTGGTTGTGATTGGATAAAGGGGCGTGGCACCGCTGATACAACTTGAAAATCAAAAGGGCTATATCTCATGAACTATCAGAGGTATGAAGAAGAGATTTGGTATATATGTATGTTGTTGGAGCAGTACTAATTACAGCCAGAGTGGAAGTGGGGTGTGCCACGCCCCTTTTCAAAACCGCTCTGCAGGCTTTCCCAATAGACAGATTGATACGAAAATTTTACTAAGTGGTACTGATGACCTGTAGATAGTCCCTGGCTATATTTGGTTGTGATTGGATAAAGGGGCGTGGCACCGCCCATACAACATGTACATAAAAAGGGCTTTATCTCATGAACTATAAGAGTTGTGAAGATGAGATTTGTTACATATGTTGTTGTTGCAGTATAAATTACAGTAAGAGTGGAAGTGGGCTGTACCACACCCCTTTTAAAATAAACAGTTATAACTGTCGAAATTCCACAGTATATTGTAGTTCGCCTAGAAATATGAACAGTAAGGTGGGCAGGTTTTTTTATTCGCAAAAATTGTAACCAAATCTACGATGAATTGTTAGAAAATGTCACCAATAAACTATGTGTGTAATATCAATTCCTAGCTCGCGCTGGGAAAGCTTAATGTAGTGCAGAAAACTTAAATTTTGATAGAAGTGTCTTACAGCTGAAGTCTGTACGCTTTCAATAATCATGGGGCAACGAACGTCAATTCCAAAAGAAGCGCAAAACGGAGTAAATAAACAAAAAATCCTTTTATCTTAAAAAAAGAATCAGCTAGGATTTTAATTCATGTGGATTTTTAATATACAATTGACCCCCCACCCATTTACCGTTTTTGTTGCCATTTTAGGTCAACGAATTCGTCATTTAGGCGAGGTGTGTGAAGTGTGATATACTTTCATTGAGACTTTCTTTGAAAAATCACCATGTAAAGACTACACAAGAACAACGTTTACAAATCTTGCAAATTTATTTTCAAAATGCGCGTTCTGTTTGCCCATTGTGAAGTTTATGGTGCATATACTCATCCATCTGAGCAGCTAATAGAAGCCACCGACGCTGTAGACAGGGGCTCGAATTTGTCAAACCGACGCCGTTCTCAGCAACTCGGTCTCTGCAAATGCTTAGGAAAGATCTTGGCCGATGGTGACCGAATTATCTCATAGAATAGTAATACGAGTTCAATACAAAGATAGTATTCGGAAATATTCTTGATCCATATGAGAAGAAGACATGGCAAAAGAGGTTTTTACGACTAAAGGCATGAAGCTTCAAACGGAATTTTCATTTGCGGCCAATAGGCGGAGAAGGCATGTCAAAAGTGTTTTTTACGCCCAAAGAGATAGTTAGTATACAGACGGTTACCGCTACTACATTGAATTTTGATGTTTAACGGAATGTCTGTTTCCGATTTGTAAAAGATATGAATTTGCTGATGAACTTTTTACTATCGTCATAGAGCCTATGATATTTAGAATTTAAAACAACAACACTTAATTTGTTAACTTTCATGTTAAGGAGTTGCTTGAAATTAGTTACATAAGTTAATAAACTCAACATATCATTATCGAGCTTAAGTACCGTTTTCAAAGTACTTTGTAGACCTAAATGTGAAATATATTATATGTTAAAATGCAAAAGCGAAGCATTGCCGGACCCACTAGTTACATATAAACAGCTTTAAAGCATCAAAATTATTGAGAAGTCCATATATAAAAATGGATGTACATTTTGATGTCACCACTAATTGCGAAAACGGTTGAACCGATTTGTACCAAAATGTCAGTGAAAGTTGGTGATGGACTATAGATGGTTACCCAGACCACAAAACGGCTTATGATAGAATGGCGAACATTTGTATTGGCGCACTTCATATTAAATTAAAGAGCTTCACAAAGTGGTTTTTCGCATATCAAACTTTAAGGGGACTAACCCGAAAATGGGAAAAACTGTTACTGTCACCCAGACCAAATGATAGCACTTTGCCCCTTTTTTGACCCAAAAAGGAACAAAGTGCTATCGTTGGATAAAAAAAGGGGCAAAGTGCTATCTAGGCTCAGACCAAACACTTAAAGATACAATCACCCAGTACACCAACGCAGAAAGTTATATGTCAGTCAATCGGCATAAAAATGTGGTTTTAGAATATATGCCTATCAATAAGTAAGTTTTTATCAAATCATGGACGACACTGCTGATCTATTTAAGCAATTCTTACAATAATATATAGTAATATTTTAGGTATTTAAGTACAAATTTTCTTCGGAAAAATCTCGCCTTTTAAATTGAAATATTTCAGAGGTCAAAGTAATTAACCAATCGTTATTAGATTTCAACTGTACTTAACATCTTTTACAATAACTTGGAGGCAGGACGAAGTCTGCCGGGCCAGCTAGTAAATATATAATATCTTGTCCTAATCAGGAAAATCCTCTCTTTTATTTCGTAAGATTTTAAGGGTCCTTGTGTACTCAGTGGAGGCGGCTGAAACTTCCTCAGCCTAATGTAAAACCCTCGTTAAAATCTCCCAGCACAATTTTAATGTCATGGGCCGGGCTGACGTTGTATACTTCCTTGAGGTGCTCATAGAATGCTTTTTAATGTCCTCGCCTTTATCTTCCGTCGGGGCACTTACATAAATCAGCGTAATGTAAAAATATTTTGCCTTGATGCAGACAGTAGCTATTCGGTCACTTATAGTCTCCTAAACCACGAGACCAGATGTCGAAGTCTCTGGCCGACTATGAATTCACATCCAAATTTGTATCTTTCTGCATGACAGCTGTAAAATATGTCATAGTTCTTGCTTCGTGTGCATTCCTTCTGTTCAGTCCATCTATCGCATTTCCTGTATGGCGGTGAGGTCAGCCTTGTATTTGTGTAGGACATTCGCCAAATGAAAAGAGGTACCATCTCTGCAGAGAGTTCAGACATTCCAGGTAAATATCCTTAAAACATGGTCCTTATAACTTTAAAGGGCGTCGTCAAAATGAGTGGAATTTGTTTGTTTTTTTTTCTTCGTGTATTTATAATAGTTTTTATTTATGGAGAGTGGCTTTTTAGACCACCGCTTTCGTCATAGTTTCTTGGAATTATCTGTCGGACTGTCACACTATATAGCCACTTCGTGACCTTTGGTCTGGTGTTCATATAGAGCTTTGACAATATTTTTCTTCCTTTTCTCGACATTTCTTGACCAATAGAGATAATTATCAAGAAAAACACCAAAACAGCGCATGGAAAGACAGCTTCAGCTCCACACTATTAATTTTTGTTGGGTTGAAGTCCTCAACCTTATAACTACGTTTTTGAAGGGTTTGTCCCTAAACTATTGAACTTTGCCCAACGTGACAGTTTTCCTGGGGCATTTTGCATGAGATCATACATCGTTGGGTGAAATTTTCCACTTATTATACTGAACACATTATCAGCATATGTCAAATTTTTGTACTCTCATCGAAAGATCGCAGTACGCTTATAATCGCAAAAGCCATAGGAACGGAGATACAGCTTTTCAAAACTTTCAATACTAGTTGATCTGTATGAGAGGCGAGAAGAGGCTTCCTGTCTAAGGCAAAAAGAGCAGCCGCGGAAATGCGTATCCATAAAATGCTCCAGTGTTTCTCGAAAATATCCAAAACATTAGTGTTCTTCCATGGGACTATTCTAAGCAGATATAATCGCTATGGCTGGGATCTCTCTCGCTTAAGTATTGAGATATTACTAAAAAAATATATCAATTTCTAACAATGTCAAGCCTAAGCTTCGTTGGCATTACTTTAAGACTCTTTGACTGTATTGGTAGACCACAAAAATGTATTGGTTCGTGGTATAAATTGTTACTTATATGGCAAAAACCTACACATATATGTGCATGTCAAAGAGAATTCCACAGCATGGGATTGTTAAGTTTTAGTTTGAGTTAAATACATTGTACTCTACCTATATCACACAAAATCCATTCAGGTAAATTGTGATGACATCTTGTCTATTCCTTTTACTTCGACCTAAAAATGCCAAAACACCCAATTTCACCCCATTGACATATGGAAGTTGTAGATGACAACATACTTTTTTCTCAGATATTTTCACATAAATTTAAATGTTCTTAAATTTAAAGACATACGACTTTTTTCCAATATATACTACATATATATCAGATTACAACTATTTAGGGTCGTAATGTTGTGATGGAGATTGATGCTCTTTTTGTTGGAACGAAACAAAATGAAAATGATTCTTTGTCATTGGGACACGCAATCTTGCAAAAAAAGTTTTTGTTCATTTTGAAGCGGTGTTACGATGCATAACCTTTGTCGGGTAAAAGAAAGATGACCTTTCCTTTACATCCTCCCCTTTGTATTTTTTTTGCCACCAACACTGCAAAATATTGTAACAAGCGCACGTATTGCTTCTAAATAGATTAGCCATCTTAAGATCAAAATAGGTGGCGGCTGCAGACCTTAAGATATACGCACGATTGGTAATGGATAATAGCACTTTTGTGGCTGCTGCTGCTGCTGCTGTTGTTGTCATCCCACCTTAAGTTTAAGATATGAATGTTATTGTTGTTGTTGTTGGCATTTATGCACGCACGAACGTTGAAGAAAATTTAAGCATATGCCCAAAATATAAAACGCCAAGGGATGACCTAAAACGAAGGAGAGAAAAAAAGAATTAAAACGGAAAATATTTTTTATATTTAAAGATATTTGTTGAGGTTATCACTGGACTGGTTTGCAACAGAATACCGAACAAATGTGTCCTTAGCTAAATTACCCTTATAACCTATATAAAATATTGAATGAAATTCTTGGACAACAAGGGAATCGAACAATGTCACGTCTGCTATTAGCCTTTAAACATTAATGGCAACTAAAAGGTTAATATATAAATGTCATGCAAGGACAATACTAAGTTCGTTTATCTTGCAAAACTTGTAAGTTGTTGTCAATGCTGCCTTAACTTTTTATTTTGCTTTGGATTAGTCTAAGAACGTTGAGCTGTATACGAAGTTAACCCACAACTTTATGTTCAATATGCAATACTTGAGTATGTTTACATTTACTGTGTGTATGAACAGTACAGGAATTCCTGTCAAGTAAACAGACTCAATATATGATATTGGTTAAGTTTGGAGTTATTGAAATTGGCCGATTTTTAATTGAAATTACTTATATATAATTATCTGCATGCTTGTGGAGCGGAAACCATTGTAGATAGATTTATGGCAGCATTTGTATGGAAGGTACCAGAAGGTGTGTGTCAAATGATAAATAGGTAGGTGCCGTTAGTTGTGAATCTAAAAATAGAAAGCGTGTTAATTCACAACAACGCGAGAAGCTATCCCATACCTGATTCATGGGGTGCAAAGGGAAATTACGTTACGTTTACGTTTAGTCTACTATTACAAGGTTATTGAAATGACAAAATTTAAATGTCCTCCAGGTATCCGTTTGGAAGTACAAGGACAAATGATATTTTTACAAAAAAAAAAAACAAAAAAAACAATTTTGTATGGAAAGTATCAGAAAAGGCCAGCCGATATAGTCCATATTCATTCCTGGGTTAAACTCTCTCAATCGTAATTCTTACCCAAAATGTGACAGAATTCAGTGTACTTACAAAAAATTATATGTGTGTAAAACTATGGAGGTGGATTCCCGTCATTTATATGGGTGGTACCAGAACTGTGGGTACAAGATAATTTAACTGATCAAATCGAATTTTCTACAGTTTTCCATTTGGAAGTTTTGGAAGGAATAATAATTACACTGCGCGACAGCCAAATCGGGATGGGATGAAACCACCGGGGAAAGTTATATCGGTGAAAGAAATGTTATACATCTCCCTGTGTTCTGCTAGGTCACATCTAGAAATTGAGTTATATCGATTTGAAGTTTATAAGTATCGTCAAATTTTAAGCTATTTTGTTTGACATAACTCAAGAACGACTAGTCAAGTTTTGATGAAACAAAAATACAAAATTTAAGAAATAAAATTACTTTAATCTCCTTATATATGATTTCTCTACATAATCAACAGTTTAGCAGTTATAAATAAATTTATCACAAAAATAAAAAATTTGCCTTAAGAAATTATACTTACAAAATAAAAAAAATAATAAAAAACGAAATAAAGTGTCAAATCTGACTACTTTCACGTAATGCCACATAACCTATGAACAAAATGAGATATAGATCTTGATTTTTTCACAATTAAGTGAATGCATTTCATTTTGAAAAATATAAGTTTTTTGCTTATACGATATATTAGAGGTAGGCGTGTCCTTCGAGGTAATTTGATATAATTCAACACATTGAATCAGAGACAAATTGAGGCAAATTTGGTTCAATACCAACAACAATTTTGGAAAATATAAGTTTTTCCATTTCAGGATATATAAGAGGTGGACGTCGCCTTTGAGATAATTTGATATAATTCAACAGAGTTGTCAGTAATATATCAGAGACAAATTAAGCTAAATTTGGTTCCATATTAAAAACAATTTTGGATAAGATAAGTTTTTTCCATTTCAGGATATATGGGAGTTAGGCGTGTCCTTCGACTCAATTTATTTTTCGCCCCCGTTTGTATGAAAACACGACACTGTGCGGAGTAGCTACTGCAATCATAAAAATTAAATAACCTGTGGGCTATTACTTACTTTAATTAATTCTAATTCAATCACTGACCGCAGTTTGTCACAGATTGTCATCGAACAAATATTATATTCCATCCTTCCATCCTTCTATCCTTCCATACTTCCATACTTCCATACTTTCATCCTTCCAACCTTCCATCCTTCCATCTTTCTATCCATCCATCCTTCCATCCTTCCATCCTTCCATCCTTCCATCCTTCCATCCTTCCATCCTTCCATCCTTCCATCCTTCCATCCTTCCATCCTTCCATCCTTCCATCCTTCCATCCTTCCATCCTTTCATCCTTCCATCCTTCTATCTTTCCATCTTTCCATGCTAACATGCCTACATTCTTCATTCCTCCAATCTTTCTATCCTTCCATCCGTCCATGCTTCCATCCTTCTATCCTTCCGTTATACCATCCTTCCATTATTCCATCTTTATGTTATTCCATTCTTCCATGCATCCATGCTTTCATCTTTCCATCCTTCCAACCTTACATCCTTTCATCCTTCCATCCTTCCATCCATCCATCCTCCAATTTCCCTTTCGATCCTTCCACCCCTTCCATCCTTCATCCTTCCATCCTTCCATCCTTCCATCCCTCCATCCCTCCACCCTTCCATCCTTCTTTAATTCCATCCTTCCATCCTTCCAACCTTCCATCCCTTATTCCTTCCATCCTTTCCTCCCTTCCCTTCCTCCTTCCATCCTTCCATCTTTCCATCTTTCCATCCTTCCATTCTTCCAACCTTCCATCCTTCCATCGATCTATCGTGCCATCCTTCTGTCCCATTCAGACACACAGACTTGCCTCAATCGTCTTAAAAAGTCCTGAAAACACATCTGTCTAGAGATAATCCAGCGTTGCACTATTTCTCGAATCATATGATATATACCCTTCTCCCTAAGGGTGAGTGCATAAGCATAGTTAAAGTTCTATCAAACTGATATAAGGTGCTATGTCGACTAAAGGAATATCATAGACGAATGCCATATTGAAGCAGCGCCAGGAATAAAGGGATGTTTTTGGTACTCCACCATTTTGCATAATTCAGAGTTCATTTCAGAGAGGGTTAAGCTTTTGTACACTAGTGCAGTCTCTTGTATATCTAGTGTAGTCTCTTTTATAGCTTTTCTGAAGCACAGGACATAGAACTATCAGATGACAATATTGGGGCCTGCATTCCCTTCGACAAATTGTGATGGTGAGCTGGTGGAAGCACGTTACCAACTCATGGCTACCGGCCTTGTTAAGCTCTTTTGGCAGTCTATGGGCACCTGCGGCTTAAGTGAGATTGTCATTATGACCTCTTTTTGGTTCGGTAGTACTTCCTGTACTTTTTAATATTTTTACTTTCTAGTTTCTTCCATAGACGCTTTATCTCTTTGAGGAGGTGTTTGGACTCTCTTCCCTTCGTATTATATTGCGCTTTGTCAGGAACATCGGATTTCGGCATTGGCTATCTCGGTACTCGATATACGAATGTTCTGGATGTAGGCCCGGTTAATGCACCCGAGTGAAACGGTAATGTTACTGATGTTGTACCTATTCATGGGGTTAAATACCAGTTCTATTTCAAATCTCAGTTAGGTTTGGGCCACACATAGCTAACAAGCTTAGCTCTCTAGTTCTTCTCTTTGAGTTTTTTGGTGTTTTCATATATTCAAAAATATGAAATTTAATTACTTCCACGTAATTTCATTTATGTTTTTCCTTTTACATACCACGTTTCTTTTTTTAATCTCAGTTAGAGTTCTGTCACAATCAGTTTCGTCAAATTCATGGCAAGAGTGTTTTATTCGCATAAATATTTAAAATTTTCTGAATAACATCGCACCTCAACAATGTTTTCAATTTGCGCTTCAATGCAAATTTTATATGATTTCCCACGTTTTTTTCGTACAGAAATCCTTTGTTGTTGCTTATGTAGTTTTTTTTCTTCTGTGTCGTCAGCGACCAACAACAACATTGTATGAAAATGCATTGAGCATAAAACTGTTAAAAGTTTAATTTTGCAATTCATAAAATAAAGAGCATATAACAAAAAAATAGAAAATGCTACCCCAACATCGGCAACAGAAAGAAAGGCGGTGTAGATGAAGGCTAGAAATGAACACAAAATAAAAAAAGCAATTCCATTTCACAAGTGACATGAATAACAACTCACCGTGTTACCGTGCCATACAGAGTGGCAACATTTATGTTGCGATTGGTGGCGTTGTTACCGTTATTGATGTTGCTGCTGTTTATGCTGCAACTGTCGTCTGCATATTGGCGTTTTGGGTGTTTTAGATTTGTTTCATTTATAGCTTTGAACGTTTGTAAGCAACTCCCCTCCCCCCTCCTGCAATCTAAAACGTGTTGGGTTTATTTGGGGCCAGGGATGGAAATGTTATGGAGGCTGTGCTAGAAAAAGGTACCATGTTAATTGAATTATTTTAAGCATGACTATGCCTACACTTAAAAGTAATTTCATGAATATCTTAGCTTCAGTTTATAAACCATTGCTACTTTATTCACTTTTAATTTAAGACCCAAAGTACCACTTCTTGCACTTACGTGATCATCCCTATTCGATACAACTAAAAAACAAATTATCGAGGAGTAGCACTGGAAAAAAGTCTCGTATATTTTTTGGTGATTTTATGACCAGAATGTTGTTGGTGCCACTGCTGGATGTTGTAGCCATACCAGGTAACTGCAGGCAAATTGTACTTTACTGTTGGAGTTGTTTTTCACTTAACTCTCTGGATTGCGAGATAGATCTAAACGAATGAACGAGTATTATATGACCAAAGTCATCGTTATCTTCACCATCATCATTGCCACCGTAGCAGTCACTAGCATCACCATCATCATCATCACCATTGCCATTGTCGCGTCTTGTTGGGATTTGGGGAAATGTTTTGGTGGTATTCTGCTGCGGTCTCTGTATGATGACGATGATAGTTTCCGTTATTGTTTGTGACTGATTACATAGCGAACACCACCAACGGATGTTGTCTAAACCAACTGGTGGTATGAGTGATGGTTAATACATAAGCGCATTTAAGAGTTTTTACGTGGCTACATATAGTTATTTAGTTGTAGTTTTTGAATGAGGAAAAATACTAAAGCAGATTTAATGTTTGTTACAACTTTTTAGTGGCTACGGGTTAATTATCCAAAAGGGTATTAATTAATAATAATACGCCAAGTTCACAGAATGTTTAGAGAGAGATTAAAATTGGATATAGAAAATTGGTATATTTTTTTTTATTGAAGAAAATGTTAACGTTTAGATCCCAAGGTATCTGATTTCAAAGGCTTTACTGGCTTTATCCTATGTACTACATTTGATTTCAGAAAAGAACAAAAATTTGCAACAATCGGCCAATGTGTAATGTTTTATGCACAATGTACCCGACAGAAGAATAACTCCTGAAAGGAACACGAAATGGTACAATCACGTGATTAGCATAATACCTGGGCCAAGCAGCTTTGGAAACTTAGCTAAAGCTTGAGTGGGATACGTAACAAACAAATATCAAATTTTATCGAACGAAGAAAAGTCTTAAAAAACAGACAGATTCATGCGTTTTCCCTATATAACAATAAATCATTCTCAGCCACCGCAAAGATAACTTAAAAATAATTGGGATAGTTAGTTTATTTTTCCTCGTTTCCTGCGTGAATAAATGTCTTTTATTCTATTTTTGTATTAAAAAAGGATAACTGTAATATGTATAAGCGAATGATACATGAATTATATAATGTAACTAGTGGACCCGGCAATGCTTCGCTATTGCATAATTGACTAATATTACAAAACCAACTTAATATAATACACAAATATCAATTTAAATTAGCTCACATTTATAAAAGCTGTAGGTATGCCACTCAAACATACTTTGGCAACGTTTCCTTAACTCGATAATAATATGTTTGGCTTGCTTTCATAATAGGATAATTTTAAGCGTTGATCTTATGCCCTCGGTAAACATTTCGTTACCCCAAGTAACTCCAAAACCAGTCTAATCAACAACGTTTTATTGTGTCGAATGTTATATCTCACTATGACCATCCGCCCGCTGATCGAGTACTATCTGTACACCAAATTTCATGTCTCTAGGATAAAAATATCAAAATTGTCGTCTGCAATTCCAAATTCTATTTTTCTATGACTAAGGTTTGATTTAAGTAATTGTTGGGCATAGAATTTGTAATTGTAGTGTCAAGTAATATATGTGTATCAAATCTTTTTAGGGCTAAAATACAGCTTTGCAACGCCCTTCACCCACAGATTAAAAATACAAATTTGGTCAGAAAATGTCCCTCTAGGACTATAATACAAATTGGCTACGTTAAATCCGCCCATCTCTAAAAAAAAGTTTTGGCACGATCACTTCGCTAATTGGGCCAAAATTAAAATTTCGTCTGAAAATTCATATTCGTGTTCTCGAGCACTATCAGGGCATCAGATTGTATCTCTAGCTCTAAAATAATGTATTTCCACCCCCACTAAACCCATTGGGTCCATATTAAAATTTGGTCTGCATATTCGAATTAGTGCTGTCGAGCATTGTTTGGGTATCAAATTGCATCCAAAAATAAAATTTCGTCTACATATTCATATTCGCGTTGTCCAGTACTATCTGGGTATCAAATTGTATCTCTCTAGCTCTAAAAAAATTTGGCCACGCCCACTCCGCCCATTGGGTCAAAAATAAAAATTTCGTCTGCATATTTATATTCGTGTTGTCGAATACTATCTTGGTATCAAATTTTATCTCTCTAGCTCTAAAAAAGTTTTGCCACGCCCACTCCGCCCATTGGGTCCAAAATTTAAATTTCGTCTGCATATTCATATTCGTCTTGGTATCAAATTTTATCTATCTAGCTCTAAAAAAGTTTTGCCACGCCCACTCCGTCATTGGATCAAAAATTTAAATTTCGTCTGCATATTAATCTTCGTGTTGTCGAGTATTATCTGGGTATCAAATTTTATCTCTCAAGCTTTAAAGAAGTTTTGCCACGCCTACTCCGCCCATTGGGTCAAAAATTAAAATTTCGTCTGCATATTAATCTTTGTGTTGTCGAGTACTATCTGGGTATCAAATTTTATCTCTCAAGCTTTAAAGAAGTTTTGCCACACCCACTCCGTCCATTGGGTCAAAAATTAAAATTTCGTCTGCATATTAATCTTTGTGTTGTCGAGTACTATCTGGGTATCAAATTTTATCTCTCAAGCTTTAAAGAAGTTTTGCCACGCCCACTCCGCCCATTCGGTCAAAAATTAAAATTTCGTCTGCATATTCATATTCGTATTGTCGAGTAATATATCAAAATTTATCTTTCCAGCTTTAAAAAAAAATTTGCCACGCCCACTCCGCCCATTGGGTCCAAAATTTAAATATCGTCTGCATATTCATATTCGTGTTGTCGAGTACTATCTGGGTATCAAATTTTATCTCTCTAGCTCTAAAAAAAGTTTTGCTACGCCCACTCCGCCCATAGGGTAAAAAATTACAAAATATATAGCCTGTAGTAATTTCCATACAGTACACTAACTGTCTTCCAAATTTCATTGAAATCGGTTTAGACGTTTAGGCGTGATTGAGCAACAAACATACAAACAAACAAACAAACAAACAGACGGACATTCACATTTATAATATTAATAGGATGTCATCGTTAGATTCCATACATCTCTATCAATATATATATATATCGGACACAAACCATTCAACCAATGTGCCCCAAACCAGTCTTTTAGGTAGACAGTTTAGAAAATGGTTTGGACCAATTTACCAATACCTTAGGCATTTTCAGTTAATTGTAAATACTTTTTCCATAAACATCTATCCGCACGAACAACTATGTGGAAGAATTTTGGTGTCATTGTCTAGGGTGTGAGAAATTCATGTCAGTATAATAAGGCCAGTAAAGTAAAACCCAGATAGTGTTCGGAGTTTTTTTTTACCTTTTTTTAATTTTTTTAGCTTATCTTTGTTCAATAACTCAAGAAGCACTTCTGATTTCTCATACCATTCTTCAGGAAAATAGTAGAGAACGCCAAACCTTCTGAGAGTCTTAATTTACTAACCCAGTACGTTTACCTTGACTTGGAATTTTTCACTCTGTGTTATTAGAACTTAAATCAAGCATGCGCGATCGGCCAACGAGTGACACGATGAATGTAGAATGTGTTTATTTTGTTAACGATTGATTTAGTCGTCAAAGTCGATGATGTGCATTCATAGTACTTACTTACTTAGCTGGCACTTCTTTTCAATCCTACTGCATTATATACCGCACGTAGAAAAATATTATAAGCGTCTCGATCTTCTGCGCTTCTTCTCCAGTTAGTCACACCAAGTTCTGTAAGGTTCTCAGTGACGTGGTCTTTCTAAGGGAATTTTGGTCGCTCTCTTCTGTGCCGTCCATCGAGTTCATTGTCGAAGACTTTTCGAGCTGAAGCTTTTTCGTTCATGCGTACAACATGACCTAACTAACGCAACCGCTGCACATTAATGCGTCTGTCCACGTCCATGTCATTGTACAGCTCGTACAACTCATGATTCATACGACGCCGATACTCTCCGTTAACGATTATGAATACTGCCACAACCGATTCATCCGCTTGTATCATAACCCAGGATTCTGAACCATACATTAAGACAGGTAGAAACAGTATATGGTATAACTGGATTTTTGTTCGTCGATAAAGGGCTCTGTCATTGAATCGCTTGCTTAGTCCGTAGTAGCATTTATTAGCAAGCAGGATTCTTCTCCGGATTTCGAGGCTGACAGTACCTGTTTTGTTGATGGCGGAGCTTAGGTAGATAAAACTATCTACCACCTCGAAATTATAGTTGTCAACGTTCACGCAGTTTCCCAAACGAGTAGATTCTTTGTTCGTTGAAACTAATATCTTCGTTTTGTCCTCGTTCACCGTTAGACCTATTTCTGCTGATTCCTTCTGTACTCCTGAGAAGGCTGCAGTAACATTCCACAGTTTTCGATCAATCATGTTTACGTCATTAGCGTACACGAGTAGCATGTGGCTTTTGTTAAATATCGTGCCACTCGTGTTTACTGCAGTTTCCCTCATTATCATCTCAATCACTATGTTAAAGAGGCCACACGATAGGCCTTTGACTTGTTTTGGGTCTCGCATGGTATAGAATGATTTCATTAGGTCCTTGCCAATCTTCACTGAAGACTTCGTGTCAGTCAGCGTCATTTCGCAAAGGCGTATCAGCTTCGATGGAATACCAAATTTAGCCATGGCGTCGGGTAATTTCTGCCGTATCGGGCTGTCGAAGTCAGCTTTATAGTCGACTAAAAGATGGTACGTGTCGATATGTTTCTCTTGTCAAAGTGTGAATATCTGGCCAGTTGTTAATTTGGACCTGCCGTGGCATAGTTGTTAGTATACGCGGCTACCATGCGGGAGGTCCGTGGTTCGATTCCTGGTCACGAATCCACAAGTTTTTTTTCATTCCCGGCCCCTCGATGTTGTAGACAGAAACTTCGCAGTATAGTGTCGAAACAATCGACATGTGTAGTAAAATCTTCTCAAACAGTGACGTTCACATTCGTCGATAACCAAGTAGGTGCCTTTTGTTGTGAATGTAAAATAAAAACCGCAATCTTGGGCTGTAAAGGAAATTAAAATATTGTTGTTGTTGTTTTTTTAGGCTTAAAGTCACGCTGTTAAGGTCCTATCAGGTTGAATAACACTGTCTTTAGTCTTTCACACAGTACCCTCGATATGACCTTATATGTAATGGGTCAAAGGCTAATCCTGCGGTAGTTGGAGCACATACTTGGATCACCTTTTTTCAGCACGGGACATGATACTCTTAGATTCAAATCATCGGGCAAGAACTCGCTAAGCCAAACCTTTGCGTAGGTGCTGCATCAGTGCATGCTCGATACCAGCTTGCCGCCACCAGACCAGTCTGTAGGCACCGCCTACTTTATTATTTTTCAGCCGCGGTACTGCTCTTCTTACCTCGTTTTGACTTAGTGGTGGGCAATTTAAGCCGTCGTAGACAATTGGCGTGAGACCTTCACGTGCGTTTGCCTACCGGAACCAGCAGTTGGTGGAGGTGTTCTCTCCATATATGCGGCAGACTCTCGTATCACACGATATAGCACAATAAATATAGCCATTTTACTTGACTCCTAACAAAACCCCGCTTTTCGTTTTTTACAATTGTAAGTCAACCCATTTATCATTCAAGCGAGCTGTGTATGGGAGGTACCAGAAGGGGTAGGCCGATATAGTCCGTATTCCATTCTGAGTGAAAGTCTCAAAAAAGTATATCTTTTACAAAATACTTACAAAAAAGATATGTCACTTCGGTCATTTGTATGGGTGGTTTCTTTTATGACGTATGCGCGCACTAAGAAGGGATTTTAGGAAATTCAGACTGAAAGGGGGTAAAAGGGGCGTGGCACCGAACAATACAACTGGAATTTTCAAATGACTGTATCTTTTGAACCATTTTATGTACGAAGTCGAGATTTGGTACCTATATCGGTTGTATAAGAAAAAATACTTTGTTTGTGGAAAGTGGGCGGCGCCACACCCCTTTTTTAAAAATAATAATATTGGCCAAAAAAATGGACCGATTGCAATTGAATTTTCTATGTGTGATACTGTCTATAGGGCCTCTATAGCAAGCTACATGGAAACATAATTAGACAAAGGGGCGTGGCACCGCCCACAATAACCGAAATTTCAATCGGTCATATCTCAGGAGCCATTAGAGGTATGAAGATGAGATTTGCTACATATATAAATAGTACATGGAGGGTTACGTCTCGAAGGGAAAAGGGCGATGCCACGCCCCTTTTAAAAAAATCGTTATCTTGTCGAGATAAATGGACCGATTGTAATGAAATTTTCACAATTTCTATCACATGACTAACTGATCACTCCCCAGCCCTTCCGTGATGTATTTTTTTATAGAGTAGATGTGCGATACGACTTGTTTTTTCGAAATTCGTACTTTAGGAGTTAAAAGGAAAAAACTAGTACGTCACCTAGACCATGCGACTAAAACTATTATCCCGAAAATTTCATTGAGCGTGATCCTTGTAGAAGTAGAGAGCTATGCCAAATGGTTTTGTTGAAATGGGTACATTTAAGAGTAAAAAGGCCACACAAGGGATAAAACTGGCACTATGACCGAGCCCAAACAGCTAAAGGTAGAATGACGAAAATTGGGGTTAATCCATATATATAAAAATGGTGGCAAAAATGTGTAGTAATTCATCAATTGAGAACGGCTGGGTCGATTTTGCTCAAACTTTTTTTCAGTTGTTCGTTATTGCCAGGAGAAGGTTTATGTGAAAGAAAATTTTGGGAAAATCCGCCAAAAAATTGGAAAACTCGAAAATTGCGTTTTTATATGGAATTTTGTTTTATATGGAATTTTGTTACGGAATGGATTTTCGAATAGAAAAATAAAAAATTTTTGTTGAAAAATTCGGAAAACTCCGGAAAAAATAAAAAAAAATATTTTTATTTACGACGAAATTTTGCATTTTATCTTATGATTTAATAAATTTGGACTATGTAACTGTAAAAAATTCGGATAATTATTCCGAAATGACTTATCGAATGGAAAAATAGAAAAATTCTTTGTGAAAACTCGGAAAATTCCGAAAACACTCGAAAACTTTTATTCGACGAAATTTTGCATTGTACTACTTGATTTGATGAAAATCGCAAATTTAATTTTTGTATAAAATTGTGTTTGCGATTGTTTCGTAGTATCTTTTCGATTGGAAAATTACGGAAAAGTACTAAAAAAATTGAATAGTCTTTTTCGACGGAATTTAGCATTTAGCGCATGATTTGATAATTTTGGACGATGTTAATGTGAAAAATTCCGGATAATTATTCCTAAATGGCTTTTCGAATGGAAAATAGAAAAATTCTTGGTGCAAAACTCGGAAAATTTCCGATAAACTAGAGAAAAAAACTTGATTGAATAATTACAGTTGACGTAAAAGTGGAAAATTTGTTATGATGCTTGGAAACTTTCGGATTATTGTAAAAATTATTATGTTAAACGACGTTTTGCGTGACACAAAAATATAACATATGCTTTCAAATGACGTCATTTGAAACCGAAGTTGCTGTATAAACCGGCTACAATCCGAGTTAGAAGGTAATGGCGTCACATACCAAAGTGGAACAGAGAAAAAACAATATCTTTAGCAAAGTGATAAATAAGGTAGGGTTTGCTCAATGTTCGGATGTTTTCGAAAAAGTCTGAATTGGTGTCATAATGTTTTTATTAAAATGAACAATCCTTCCAATTTTTGTTACACTTGCTTTTGCAGAGCAAATAAACCATCGCGGGTGCTTTGTTACCACCACCAAACGAAGATCATAAGTTCCTTCAGATCTATTTCGTTGGAAATTTGGCAATTGAACTTTATCAACGTTATACAATTTTTACTGCGATTGCAAAATCTTCTGCATGAGCTTGACGACCACAAAACATTATCAGAGCAGACGAAAGAACATCTGGAGGCCATGCAAGACAATTCAATGCTCCCACTATCAATGATGTCGCACTGGTGATTATTGGGAAGAAAGATATTGTTCTTAAGCGTCGGGATGGTGAAAACTGCACCTCAGTACCCGATGATGTTCTGTAGTGGAGAGAATGGCTATCACCTCAATTTAGAGATGGTCAATACAACGAAATGTTTGTTTACATGTCAACTCTTCTTTTCATTCTCCATTTAAGTTCGAATTCGTATTTAAGGAGAAGAAACGAATAAAAAGGTTAGCTTAATGAATTTTTATGCCTATCGATTGATGATTCGGCAAGATAGTGACAATCGTCTGTAAAGATAAAACCATTTATTTTAACAGTACTGCGTAGACATGGAGCGTCTCAGTTTTATTCGTTTAAAACAGTCGCCACATTTTAAGAAGCTTGCCAACTTTTGCATTTCCTCGAAAACGAAACGCATTGGGCCGAGGCATCTATTTCTGCTCCAGCGAATCAAATTCGTACATTGTTTGCGATAATCATAGCCACGTGTCATCCGTCGAACCCGAGAGCATTGTACTGATGACCTGTAGATAGTCCCTGGCTATATTTGGTTGTGATTGGATAAAGGGGCGTGGCACCGCCCATACAATATGAAAATAAAAGGGGCTATATCTCATGAACTATAAGAGGTATGAAGATGAGATTTGTTACATATGTTGTTGTTGCAGTATAAATTACAGTAAGAGTGGAAGTGGGATGTACCACACCCCTTTTAAAATAAACAGTTATAACTGTCGAAATTCCACAGTATATTGCAGTTCGCCTAGAAATATGAACAGTAAGGTGGGCAGGTTTTTTTATTCGCAAAAATTTTAACCAAATCTACCATGAATTGTTAGAAAATGTCACCAATAAACTTTGTGTGTAATATCAATTCATTGCTCGCGCTGGGAAAGCTTAATTTTGTGCAGAAAACTTAAATTTTGATAGAAGTGTCTTAAAGCTGAAGTTTGTACGCTTTCAATAATCATGGGGCAACGAACGTCACTTCCAAAAGAAGCGCATAACGGAGTAAATAAACGAAAAATCCTTTTATCTAAAAAAAGTATCAGCTAGGATTTTGATTCATGTGGATTTTTAATGTACAATTGACCCCCAACAAAACCCCATTTACCGTTTTTGTTGCTATTTTAGGTCAACCAATTCGTCATTCAGGCGAGGTGTGTGAAGTGTGATAGACTTTTATTTCATATTGCAGTTCGCCTAGAAATATGAACAGTAAGGTGGGCAGGTTTTTTTATTCGCAAAAATTGTAACCAAATCTACGATGAATTGTTAGAAAATGTCACCAATAAACAATGTGTGTAATATCAATTCCTAGCTCGCGCTGGGAAAGCTTAATTTAGTGCAGAAAACTTAAATTTTGATAGAAGTGTCTTAAAGCTGAAGTCTGTACGCTTTCAATAATCATGGGGCAACGAACGTCACTTCCAAAAGAAGCGCAAAACGGAGTAAATAAACGAAAAATCCTTTTATCTTAAAAAAAGAATCAGCTAGGATTTTGATTCATGTGGATTATTAATGTACAATTGACACCCAACAAAACCTTATTTACCGTTTTTGTTGCTATTTTAGGTCAACCAATTCGTCATTCAGGCGAGGTGTGTGAAGTGTGATAGACTTTCTTTGAAAAATCACCATGAACAACGTTTACAAATCTTGCAAATTTATTTTCAAAATGCGCGTTCTGTTTGCCCTTTGTGAAATTTATGGTGCATATACTCATCCATCTGAGCAGCTAATAGAAGCCATCGACGCTGTAGACGTAAGTGTGACAGGGGACTCGAATTTATCGAACCGACGCCGTTCTCAGAAACTCGGTCTCTGCAAATGCTAAGGATAGATCTTGGCCTATATTCATATATCCAACTGGTAGAAGAACTAAAACCAGTGGACGATCAATTGATTTTTTTTTATTTATCATGTCATTGCACATTATTTGAAGGAGAAATGGTTTCAGCACGACGGCGTATAATGCCATACAGCGCGTGAGATCATCACTTTGTAAAGCCAAACGTTGGTGACCGAATTATTTCAAAGAATGGTAATACGAGTTCAATACAAAGATAGTATTTGCAAATATTCTTGATCCATGTGAGAAGAAGACATCGCAAAAGAGGTTTTTATGGCTAAAGGCATGAAGCTTCAAACGAAATTTCCATTTTCGGTCAATAGGCGGAGAAGGCATGTCAAAAGTGTTTTTTACGCCCAAAGAGATAGTTAGTATACAGACGGTTACCGCTACTACATTGCATTTTGATCTTAAACGGAATGTCTGTTTCCGATTTGTAAAAGATATGACTTTGCTGATGAACTTTTTACAATCGTCAAAGAGCCTATGATATTTAGAATTTAAAACAACAACACTTAATTTGTTAACTTTCATGTTAAGGAGTTGCATGAAATTAGTTACATAAGTTAATAAACTCAACATATCATTATCGAGCTTAAGTACCGTTTTCAAAGTACTTTGTAGACCTAAATGTGAAATATATTACAAGTTAAAATGCAATAGCGAAGCATTGCCGGGCCCACTAGTTAGTTTATAGAATAGTTGTGCGATACGAAGGGATTTTTCGAAATTCGAGTAATAAGGTCGAAGAAAGCGTTCAAACTGGTTCCATCACGAAGACCATACGGCTAAAAGTAGAATCGCGAGAATTGGGGAGAAAATTTATTTAATAAAGCTTTATACTCTCAGGGGTAATAAGACTTAAAGAGGAATAAAAGTGGTATAATCATCAAGACACTACGTCTAAAGCTAGAATCACAACACTATATAAGGGTATTTTCCCTATAAAATTTAAAAGCTTCACGAAGGGATTTTCTGAAATTCATAGTTATTGGGATAAAAAGACCTAAAATGGGATTAAACTGATACTAACAACCAGACCAAACCGCAACAAAAGAAGCCGCAACTTGCACCACCATCCAGACTAGACAATTAACTCTAAATATCTTAAAAAACGTTCACGTATTTTAACTGCATAGCTTTTATTCTCAAAAAATTTATTGTAAGTAGCGGCGAAGCAATGCGAGCCGGGAAAGCTAGTAATAGTATATTTTCATATGCCTAAGTTAAGGTTTACTCAGGTTATTCTACCAATCAGCCAGACAGACATGGCTCTATCGTCTTAAAAAGTCCTGACTCAAATTTGGTCTTAAGGTACTTGGAGTCTTGTATGTCTCCTTTAATGCGTTACACTTTTTCTCGTACCATTTTGATATTAGTTTACCTCAGCGCCAACTAACCGTCAAAACTACAGGTTTCGAACACAAACCGAACCTATGGTGTAAATATGGCATCTGTGGGTCTTATCGTAAAGATCTGATGCTCGGATTACTTTGTACATCAAGATAGATTCTGTAGTTGGTCACTACGAATGATAAATATTTATGTAGCCTTTATTAATCATATTACTCATACGTAAACTGAAACATATCGTTGGTGTTTTGCAAAAATGTCTCATGACCATTTTTTGTGTTTCTGAATTATTGATGATTGAATGTTTATGGCCGCTTTTGTTGTGAACTACAAAACTACTGGGCATATACAACGACAATTTGGACGCTTTTGCATTATTAGGTTCATTTCACAATAAATTGGACTTGAGACCTTTTTGACAGGATATTTTCACCGCTTACAGCTCCACCTATTGATAATATTCCACTCACTTTTTTCATAAACCTTCGCGTAGCAATTACGAACAAACCGATAGAAAGAAGTATTCAATTTGTTACAGCCGTTTTCATATTTTAAGCATCCGAAGAAACCACAATTAATCTTGGTAAATATATATAGATTTTTGTCTGCATAATTTCCAAACAAATTTGGTCTTACACCCAAATATTGTTCCAATGTATCATGAGATTTTAGAAGTTTTAATTGCAGCAACAACACACAGGCTGTCTCAGCACAACAATGGTTCTCTTGTTGTCATTTTTGCCATTGGTATTGTTTGTGCGAGATTTGTTTCCATTTTATACATACCATTCCCTTTGGAAATTTTTCCGAAAAACGCAAACTTTATAGACAAAATATTTAACGATATCATACAAAAAAGTGTACTTTGTCTATGCGAATGTATTTGTTATTTCCTCTTAGTCTTCATGTGAGTGGTGGGTGTCTGCTGCTCACCTATGAGATTATGTATACAGAAAAAATGCCACAAAAAGTCACATTAAATCTCTGATATCGTCACATATTTGTAATAGAAACTTTATAATTGAATTTAGTTCATGTCTGCTATTGGTTTATGCTGCAACTTTGTGACACACCTTCGGGTAGACAACAGGCAATAGCACCTTTTGCAAACTTTTCCCTTTTGGCTTTTATTTGATTTCGATATGTTATTGTTATGGCTTTTCGACTAATTGTTGCATATTATAACTTTTGCATAATGGAAAATGTTCGTAAGCGCGTGTATGGAATGAAAAAAGAATTTGAAAGTGGTGGGTGAGTTTTAAATACTTTGCGATTTATCAGAAACTGTGTGTATGGCTTATGATCTTTTGATAGCAAATTGTTGTTATGAAGTTAAATATATTTCATCTGATTGTTTTGGATGTAATAATAAACAATTATGTACCTCGTCCTGTGTCTGCATGTATGAGTTAAATCCGCTAAATGCAGCATATTTTACTGGATTTTGTAAGCTTTAAAATATCTACTTATATGCTACAAAGTTCATTTAATTAGTAGCGTTCTTTTTTGTCAACCATCTTAACTTGAACTAATGCGCAAGTGCAGTTGCAATTTCTGTTAGAGTTCTTGAAAAAAACGTATCTTACCTTTTTCAACGTTCACATTTTGGCAACACTTTGCTTCACGCTATAAAGACATAGAGTTTAATCAACTTAGTATTGGAGATAAGCCAATACCGGTCCACCATCAAATCAACTTAATACTTCCTGTCCATGCACCAACAAAAAATAACATAAAAACAAAATCGGGACGAAAAAGAAAACCAAAATGCTGTTGGTGCATTAGATAATCATAAAGTAAAATGGACGGGCGAAGCATCTTATAATAACGTTACTAGTGTATTTATAGTCGTATATGCGCCAACTGATTGGTAAATGCATTGCAATTGTAATTTATTAAAACATTTAAAACATTAAGCAATCTATTTAAAAAAAACAACAACAACAAACTAGTTTCAATAACTCTAAATCGTCTCCCATGGAAAACTTTAATGCGCGAGTAAACACGAGACTTAAACCGTTCTGCATCAATTCCATTCAGTTAAACTGCGGTTGTTGGCGAAAAAAACAATACTTTACACTGTGGAAGATTTTATAGCGGGGAGTTTCATTAAAACGTTGTGTTGAAATTTTGGAGACCGCTTTCTGTAATAAACTTGGAAGGTTGTATCGCTAAAATTCGCATAGCGTGTTTTACTCATCATGCCACGGTATGATAATACTGCATGAGCAATCGGCGTCAATATTTCCACTGTATTTAATGCCATGTTCTGAGAATGGAGAAATGCATGCGAAGTCTTGTTGTTGTTGTTATAACAACTGCAGTGACAATTCTTCATACCGATGTTAATGCTAAAATAGGCAGGAAGAACGCATTTGAGCCTACCATCGGAAAATTCAGTCTGCACACTGAAACGTCAAACAACTGCAGCAGACTGATTGATTTCGGGGGCGGGAAATATGGTAGTTAGCAGCACTAGATTTGTCCTTAAAAATATTCCTAAGGCAACATGGGCCCGGCCGAGGCATAGTGGAAGAACACGCCACTACCATGCGGGAGATCCGTGATTCGATTCCTGGCTCCAGTCTTCTACATTATTCTTTCACCGCCGGAAGGAATGAATGAATCATTGACGAGGAAACAGATAGACCACGTGGTAGTTGATGGAAGGCACGCATCGAATGTTCTTGACTTACGAGTGATCAGGGGTGCAAACATTGACTCCGATCACTAACTTACCGCAGTTAAGGCACAAGGCTAAGCGTGGCGAAAAACGTACATAACCAGTTAGGCATCGGTAAACTGCGGACTACAGAGGTAGCGGACGCTAACTCCAACCACCGGACTCAAGTGCTACGGAAGGCTCCAACTCTTGATAATACTTCCTCGCAGTGGCAATATATAGCCGACTACATAGAACGAACTGCATGAGGGGTACTTGAGTACTCAAAGCCGTCTCAAGAAGATGGCTAGTTAGATGATGAATGCCACTATAGAGACGGATGCTGCATACTTGGCGAAACTCCAGCCAATGACAACGCGAGCTGATCGTAAACGGCACAGGGAGTGAAAGAAGGAGCTGAAGAAAAGACAGAATGAGTGCACAGAGTTGCTCCGAAGGACGAAAAACCGGAAAATTCTACCAGAGAGTTAAGGCGAGAATGTTTAGAAAAGGGTCGCCCTACTGCAAGGACACCTAGTGACGGACCAGGATAACGTTCATTTCAGAAATTTACTGGATACGTACACCACACCAGAAGACCCTACTCCAATCCATGACGATGGTATTAACTGTCCACCTCCGAGCCAGAGCGAGATACGTGTGACAATCTCCCGCCTTAAAACAACAAAGCTGTCAATAAGAAAAATAGTGTCAGCAAAGAAATCTAGAGGAGAATAGTGCTCGCCAATAGATGTTTTAACGGACTTCGGCAGTACTTTAGTAACAGCACCTTATCTCGGGATATTAAGAAACAGCTATATTAGGAGCTAATTTTACCCTTTTACAACAACTTGCTTATAACTTAATTTCCCTTTACACCCCATGAATGAGGTATGGGATAGCTTCTCCCGTTGTTGTGAAATAACACGCTTTCTATTTTACGTCACTGTTTGAGAAGCTCTTACTAGACATGCCGGTTGAATCGACACTAATACTGCGAAGTTGCTGTCGACAACATTCGAGGGGACCCGACAATGAAGGATACTGGGGCCGGGAGTTGAGCCTGTGATTTCCCGCATGGTAGTCGCGTGTTCTTACCACTATGCCACGGCCGGTCCACCTTTTACAACAACGGACATATGAAATCTGGGACGTAGCTAAAAGTGGCAAAATCCAAAGACTACGATGGCTGGGATAGATGTTGCCAGGATATATGTAAATGCTACAGCGGGAAAAGTGTTTGAAGGCGAACCTGAAGGACGGCGCAGAGCAGAGACCCAAACTTCGTTGGAAGGATGAAGTGGCTGGCGAAGTGTCACAATCTATTAGAACTAACTGGGAAACGCACACAGAAGACCGAATCGCCTGGATGACCTTTTTTGTAGATGACTGGAGCCAGGACTTGAACTTGGGATATCCCGCATGGTAGTCGAGTGTTCTACCCATCATGCCACGGCCGGTCCCCAATAAAATGCGTCTGATCTTCAGGAGGAACGGTCACCCAATTTTCGTAATGTCAGCTGTAGCCATTTGGTAGCCTTCTCTCCCTCTTTATAAATCCAAAAAGGGTGATGGCCAAAAACTTCCTTCTTATTGCCCACACTCTGTAAGAAGAAGAAGAAGCTTTTTATATGATGCTACCATTTTTATGCCCTTTGATCCCAACTACAAGTTTTACCGCAAAACTTCTCCTTAAGATAAACTTAAACCCCAATTTGTTTTATTTCCACCTTAGCCGTTTTTTTCGATAATTTTGGGTGTTCTTCTTTGAATCGTAAACACTAACATTCACCCATTGTGCAACGGAACAGAGCCTTGGCAAAAGCCAACTAATGATTTACATTTACAACAAAATGCATCAGTTAATTTATATTTTTTTTATTTAAAACCCAGGCAAATTGTGAAAAAAAGCAGTAGAGGAGAGAATAAAACACACACGCTCAAACACACACTCACAAACAGCGATAACAACTGCACCAACGACGAACGTGGAAACAACAACGCCTATTATTTTATAGTTTTGTGTTGAATTGAAAATGTTTTGAAAAGTATGCCTCTTCTCTGGAGAGCAAAAGAAGCAAACAGGACTAGTACATACATATATCACACAGTAGCATCATCACATGCACAAATACACTCAGTCACTGTGCCACTTAAATCGCACATTTGTTGCTAATTAGTTTCACGCACACAAAAATGCCCAAACGCACGATCGCACATACACACACACACACACCCCAAGTGATGGAAGAATACATAGGCATACGCAGGCACATCCATATACATACTATATGCATTTACAAATCACTCTGATGTGTTTTGGTTTTGCAGAGAATACACATCAAATACATCACCATTATATTCATAGCCGAGGGCGGTACAAAAAGTCTGGGTCGAAGGATGCAAACAGTCTAGCCTATTGTCATGTTAATAAGGTACTGTAGCTATTAGAAAATCGCTATTCAACTTGACGCTACGGTTCAACCCAGAGAAAGATGTGTTTATGCTAACATACTGAAATGCTATGAGACAATACAATACGATTAACGTATATTCTGTTTAAATTAATAGCAGTTTTGATATGAATTTAATAACATTATATAAAATATGCTGTTTACAGATGTGTTGTTCGTTATACATACACTGTTCATGTATGACTTCTAAGAAACTATGAGATATTTAAGGAGATTGTGGAGTGTCTGGATAGACTGTGTGTAGATTGTAGGTAGAAAACTACATTTAGCAGATAACGTAGAAAACAGTCTCATGCCACCGATCTCATGCCACTAATCTTACAAAACCAGTACAGAAATTTTAGTCAGGTAAACTGGCTTATAAATACCCTCACCCTATTGCTAATACTCTTCAACTCTTGAGTAATTGAAACTAACAGATTTTTATGTAAAATTACTGATGTATTATTATTTGCCTGCTTGTGGAACGTAAACGGTTGGAGATAGAACTATCTATTACTGACATGTAGTAAAACTGCTCAAAAGGAACAAGTATCATTTGTATGGTGGTACCGAAGGGATCTTTTGCGGTACCAACTGAGAAAAAAAGTCTCTAATGAAACCTCAAAAGAAATTATTTTTGCTAATGGGAGACTTAAACTTCCCGGTTTCTTAGGTTCCATCTCAAAACAGAAAATAAACTTTTAGAAATATTGGTAAAATGTTAATTATCGAAGAATATATTATTATTTTTAATTATTTTATTTTTTTATTTATTTTTTTTTTGGGACCGGCCGTGGCATAGTGGTTAGAACACGCGACTACCATATATTATATTATATATTATATATATTATAATTTTTATATTATTATTTTTATAGGAGGCACTGTAACGTGGTTTCTCGTCGATTGAGGTAAGTCCAGTCGTCGCCAGGGTCGCCATAAGGACCCACAAAATCTTACGGAATAAGAACTCAGTAGATTTTTCCTGTCTAGGGCAAAATAACATTTTTTTTTATTGATGGTGTAATTCAAACTTATAATCTACTGGATAAAGTATTTAGATACGAAATCAATTCAAATTCGGATTCAGTGATAGCGATGTCCGGTAATTTGTATCCAGGACGATTTTAGATGATCGAGAACTTTTAGTATACACTCGACGAGTATTGATGTCACCTTTATGACTGCAATGACAGATTTTGGGACTCGGGTCGATTTAAAATGGTCGGAAACTTTGCGAATCGGTTGATTTGAGGTGATCGGGAAACTGTAAAAGGTCAGGTAGGTCAGGATCGTTTAGGTATTCAGGAACGTGGTTAATCGGGTACTTTCGATAATTCGTACTGATGTTTTGGGCTTGTCGGTGGTTACGATTAATATCAGCAGTATGTGGTTAGCTTGATGATTCGACTTTTGTCGTAAATCAGTTTGGCATCCGCAACTCAGGATCGTGTAGATGACTCGTATTCTTCAGCAAATCGACTTTTGCAACTCTTGGTTTTATCGATGATTTGCCGTAAATCAGTTTGGCAATCGCAACTCAACAGACCGAAGTTCGTTTCAACAGACTGAAGTTCGATTCAACAGACCGAAGTCCGATTTACCAGATCGAAGTTCGTTTCAACAGACCGAAGTCCGATTTAACAGAGCGAAGTCCGATTTAACAGACCAAAGTCCGATTCAACAGACCAAAGTCCGATTCAACAGACCAAAGTCCGATTCAACAGACCGAAGTCCGAATTAAAAGACCGAAGTCCGATACAACAAACCGAAGTCCGATTTAACAGACCGAAGTCAGATTTAACTGACCATAGTCGAGTTAAGCCAATGTAATTTGTGTTGAACCAACAGAAGTTGGCTCAACAAACCGAAGTCCGAATAAAACCAGTAAGTAAGTTTCAGTCGGGCAACCCGACTTACATATATCCTTACCCTCAGTAAAACAAACAATTTTCTATTATATTGATATTACTGGCTCCACGAAAAGCCCCCCAATGAAATAACGCCCAAACGAGAAATGAAATATTCCCCAAATTTTTTTCATACATTTTTGGGTGTTATTTCATATGAAATAACTCCCAATTTTTTTTGGGCCGCTTTTCATTTTTCTTTGGGAATTATTTCATTCCTCATTTGGGGTTTTCAAATTATGAAATAATCTCCAATGAAATAACACCCAACCAATTTTTTAAATTTGGGAATTGTTTCATATCATGAATAATTTGGGTGTTATTGCATTTTTTATTCGGGGGTTATTTCATTTTTAAAGCTGTTGGTTTTTAGGGGTTATAATTATATAATTATTTATATAAAAATAGGCCTTTTACAAGAAAACTTTTAGCATGTGAATATATTACAATAACTTTTGAATGTTTACAGATATTTCCATTTGTGTTCATATTGACGGATAGAAAATCAACGAACTGATATCTAAGAATGGAATTTTTTTTAAATTTGTAAGAGTTCTTCAAAAGGAAGAATTCAATAAAAGCAGAGAGTTTGATTTGCTTGCGAACTCTGAAGGTGGTTGTGTAAAGGCCAAACGTAAAAGGCAAATTGTCTCCCGAACTGCAAAAGTAGAGCAGGGCTACAACGATCTACGATCCACACGATTCATTTCAATAATTTTGCGACTTTGCTGTTGGTCCATATTGACTTCATGAAATTCTTAGTGAAACTGACTCTTTTATGAATTTTGGGCATAATTTCATTTTTGTTGCTGATGGGGTTTATTTCATTGGGGGTTATTTCATTTTCATCATTGGGTGTTATTTCATATGAAATAACTCCCAAATATTGGGGGTTCTTTCGTTTTCGCTTTGGGGTTAATTTTATTTATTTTTGGATGTTATTTCATTTACTGTTTTTGGGTGTTATTTCCTATTTTTTGGGGTTTATTTCATTAGGGGTTATTTCCTGGGCGTTATTTCATTGGGGGGCTTTTCGTGGAGCCGATATTACTAGCTGACCGGGCAGACTTTGTCCTGCCTAAAGAAGTATCGACTTGTGTAGTTTTTTTTGGGTGGAATTTTTGGGTAGCTTTTTTTAATGTAATGCTTTTGATAATACAACGTGCATGGGAAAACCAAAGGAGTAAACATATGTTAATCAGTGGGCCTTTCTACACGTTAAAGCACATGCAACATAAAGCTGTTAATGAAAAAAAAAAGAATTTTTCAATTTCAAGCCGCAAACTTGAATAAACTGTTCATCAGCATTACTGAGGCTCCACGAAAAGCCCCCCAATGAAATAACGCCCAGGAAATAACCCCCAATGAAATAAACCCCAAAAAATAGGAAATAACACCCAAAAACAGTAAATGAAATAACATCCAAAAATAAATGAAATAAACCCCAAAGCGAAAACGAAACAACCCCCAATATTTGGGAGTTATTTCATATGAAATAACACCCAATGATGAAAATGAAATAACCCCCAATGAAATAAACCCCATCAGCAACAAAAATGAAATTATGCCCAAAATTCATAAAAGAGTCTGTTTCACTAAGGATTTCATGAAGTCAATATGGACCAACAGCAAAGTCGCAAAATTATTGAAATGAATCGTGTGGATCGTAGATCGTTGTAGCCCTGCTCTACTTTTGCAGTTCGGGAGACAATTTGCCTTTTACGTTTGGCCTTTACACAACCACCTTCAGTGTTCGCAAGCAAATCAAACTCTCTGCTTTTATTGAATTCTTCCTTTTGAAGAACTCTTACAAATTTAAAAAAAATTCCATTCTTAGATATCAGTTCGTTGATTTTCTATCCGTCAATATGAACACAAATGGAAATATCTGTAAACATTCAAAAGTTATTGTAATATATTCACATGCTAAAAGTTTTCTTGTAAAAGGCCTATTTTTATATAAATAATTATATAATTATAACCCCTAAAAACCAACAGCTTTAAAAATGAAATAATCCCCGAATAAAAAATGCAATAACACCCAAATTATTCATGATATGAAACAATTCCCAAATTTAAAAAATTGGTTGGGTGTTATTTCATTGGAGATTATTTCATAATTTGAAAACCCCAAATGAGGAATGAAATAATTCCCAAAGAAAAATGAAAAGCGGCCCAAAAAAAATTGGGAGTTATTTCATATGAAATAACACACAAAAATGTATGAAAAAAATTTGGGGAATATTTCATTTCTCGTTTGGGCGTTATTTCATTGGGGGGCTTTTCGTGGAGCCCATTACTGATTGTCATCGCAAATTCTAACCGAACTGGCAACTGTAATCAGTTGAATCAAACGGCAAATCCGTGGGTTTCATGGGAATACATAGTAGCTATTCATTAGTTCCCTTATACTTTCTGGTTAAATTAAACTAAGAAGTATTACATAATACTGTATTGCTTCTTAACTACTGTAATTCGTGATTAACGGGTTTAGCAATTTTTTGTGTATACACTCATTCCTCATTATGATTAGAAATGTTTGCAATTTTTTTTTTTCTTGATATTGCAACGTCAAAAAGATTTGCCTAATAATGAAGGATGCTGTAGTCAAGGCCATACGTTTTGTGATGAACAATTTTCCAAAATCAACAATATCAAAACCCATGGGTGCATCAAGGAAATAAAATCCTTCACACTCATTCGTAACCATTAATATTACACTGTTGTATAATGTTCGTCGCTCTAATTGTAATTAAATCAGATTTGAGAAATGTTTCAATTCGTGAGTATTCGATTTTTTTTCTGCCGCAGATCTCGGTCACATACACCACTGGTCTTAAATAATTCCATACCAAATATAAAGATGAATGGTGCTACAGTCCTCCAGCTATCGCTATTGGATAACAGAATTGGACAGGGTCACCCATTTTTTGCTTGATCACGCATATTGGTGTTTATTTCACACCCTATTTCAAATCCCACCCCTTTTTTTAGACTACGTATATCTATCTTGATTGAATCCACTCCAAATTTCATGACAATTTGCAATGATCTAGTACTTCAGATATCACACTTTTACAAATTAGGTCCTATGGGCAGGGCCATTTCTTCTAATCTAATACTTCAGATACCGCACTTTGACAAATTAGCTCCTACGGGCGGGGTCACGCCTAATAATCTTATCCCGCCAGTTTTTGACTTAATCATATTGCATCCACACCTGATTTGAAGTTACTAATTGTAATAGTTCGCCAGATATTGCAATATTGTTAATGAGGTTGAATGGATTGGCCATACCTCGGGAACATCGGTTGAAAGCTGCAGCATCCGCTAAACTTCAAACAAACTAAATTTAAATGTTATATGTTTACATGTATGTAACATTTATCGGTGCCTTTTGAGGATTTAAATATTGAAAAGTATAAATGGACCAAATATGTCAAATGCAATGTTTATGTAGCTTATAACCATCCTCGGAAGATTGCCTTTCTAATGAATCCTGTTTGTTGCACATCGGTTCGGTGGTTTACAAGGCTATAGCAGTTATACGTAGAAACAAATGTTCACTTTTATATATATAGATAGATAGATAACTCGATTTCTAAAGTGGGCGGAGTGGTACATTTGTATGGGAGGTACCAAATGGGGCGTGTCTGCACTTCAAGATTTTTTCTCCAAAATTTTATCCTAAAAGGTACATTTGTATGGGAGGTACCATAAGGGGCATGTCTAGACTTCCAATAATTTTTCCAAAACTTTATCCTGTTATAACTAAATAAAATACATAATTTGGGACACGATCGTGTCGAGTATATTGATATTATAACTCCATTTCTAAAGGGGGGTGGAGTGGTACATTTGTATGGGAGGTACCAGAAGGGGCGTGGTTAGATTTTAATTTATTTTTCCAAAAGTTTACCGTGTTATAGATTTGGGATCGATCGAGTCCGATGTATTGATATTATTACTCGATTTCTAAAGTGGGCGGAACTGTACATTTTTATGGAAGGTACCAGAAGGGGCGTGGTCATGTAGCCCATTTTCAATACCGTAACTAGTTTTGGGGAAATATTAACTAGTGCAAAACCTAGGGTCTAAAGTCATTCCTTCTATGTGTTATACTTTTGGGTCGTATTAAATGATATATACCCTCATCCCTAAGGGTAGAATATTTCTTTCGATAAATTATTGCCCTGAGAAGGGTAGGAGAGATCGGGTACAGAACAACTTAGCAATAAACTTCGCTGCGGTAGCAACCGACGAATTTATTAAGAAAAATGCTTTTTCATTTAAGTAAGTGTAAGTGTAATGAGAATTATATCGTATCACACTGCATCAATTAACACTTTCCCTTGAGACGTCGCTTCCTGTATGTGTTTGGTTGGATGTTGGTTTCGCGTTCGTTCGCTGTTCGTGGCGATTGCCGAGGGTTTCTAAGGTAATCGGAGGGTTTGTCTGTTATTACAAGGCAATTAAAGTGATTTAATGTAAATGTCCTCCAGCTGTCCGTTTGGAAGTTATTGGAGGAATATTATTTTTACATATTTATGTAAAACTATGGGGATGATTTTGGTCATTTGTATTGGATGTTCCAGAAGGGGTGTTGGCAATGGTTTCGGTTTTAAAAGGGCTTGTCTACTATTGCTTTGGGCATTTTATTATTTTCTGATCGTTATTCACGTTGGAAATAACCAGAATCTCTCTTTGGATGTCCCCAAGCAGTTCACAACGTCCGAGAGATCATTCTCCCGGGCATCCGTTCAATGGAAGCAAATGTGAGAAGGCGCATTTTTGAGTAATCTAAATGGCATGCTACCACCAGAGCGTCTTAGGAAGTAGGTAACAGTAGTTACTGAAGTTTAATACAACAGCTGTCTTAGTGGCATTGACGGTCCCAAGAAACTACGATCGGGTGTGGTGATTCACTAAGCCACTCTCCTTAAACAAAAACAATTGTTATGAAGAACGAAGAAAAGAAAAAACAAGTACCCCCTCAAATATTGACGACAGCTGGAAACATTACAAGGATCATGATTTAAGTTATACACCTGGAATGTCCGAACTCAACATGGGGATGTTGCCTCTATCTAATTGGCGGATGTCCTCGATAAATATAGAATGACATCACCGCTATACAGGAAATGAGATAAACGGGGCAGATATGTACACGACTCTGCTGAAGCGAAGTCTTCAGTAAAATTAGGCAGCGAGGCTTTAGGCAAGGCGATAGTCTGCCACGCGATCTCTTTAATATCGTACTGGAGATGATCATGCGGAAGGCTGCGGGAAACAGTCGTGTACCATCTTTAACCAAAGTCACATGCTGCTGGCGTATGCCGATGACATGATAACACTGGCCGTTGACTGCGGCCTTTTCATTTTGAAGCAGTCGACGAAAATGGGTCTGATGGTAAATGAGGACAAAACCAAGATTTTTGTTTCAACGAACAAAGAGTCTACTCGTTTGGGACGCTGCGTAAATTTTCATAACTATAACATTGAAGTGGTAGATGATTTTGTCTACTTTGGCTCCACCGTAAACATTTAGAGTAATTTCAGCCTGCAAATTAAAAAACACTTTAATTTTCGTCAATGGGCTCAGCTGCAGCTCAATATAGATCGGTTTTTTTCAACATTTTTGTTTTAAAACAATGAGAAAAATATTCGCCGGTGGATGATTTATTCTTTTAATGGTAATCGGTGTGTGATATCCATTTTGGTGTCCATTTACCGGAAGACGAGTACTGCTTTCGTTGCTTTGGATCTAGTGCATTTTGATGAATCTACATTTCTCCCAATGTTTCGAAATTTCTTTGGATTGAAATTGAATATCGCCATATACTCCTTTGAAGTGTTCCCACGGGTGCGTTTATGGTCATGTGATCAAACGCGGCACCCTTTCTGCAGATATGTGAGATACCCACAACCATAGTTGCGTAGTATGACTATCCGCATATAGCCACATTTTGTGTACACTTTGTCTACAAATACACTTGTATATAGAATTTAAAGTTTCTATACAAAGCTTGTCACAGTTTTCAATATTTTTTCGAATGTTGTTGACTGCAACATCGCAGTATAAGTGTCGAGTCAATCGTCATGTCTAGTAAGAGCTTCTCAAACAGTGACGTTCGCATTCGTCGATAAACAAGTAGGTGCCGTTATTTGTGAATCTAATAAATAGAAAGCGTGTTAATTCACAACAACGCGAGAAGCTATCCCATACCTCATTCATGGGGTGTAAAGGTAAATTAATTCTTTTTTAAGTCCTTACCTATTCCATTCGTTATACCAACCTCGTTCTCCAAGCTGCACCATATTTACAAATGTGAACGCGGGAACCTTTTTTAAATATGTATCTAACCTCGTTTAAAGTTTTTGTAGAACACGAAAAAAAATCGGGGAATTTATGCTGTTTTTCCTAAGCCACAGCCAAAGGACTCATTCGTACTCTCATCTGGATGTTGTAATACTTAGGTCACACACATACATATAAACGTGCTCCTGGTACTTCAGCAGTTATCCCAATGGTTATCATTTATATCCTGTTAAACATTTACCAATGCTGTTGTGTTTTGTTGGCTGTATGTTTAGTTTTTTGCTGCAGCACAGACACATATGCAACTACATAATATGCATATACACATATGTGCCAACAAACTCTTTTGGTAAATGAGCATGTTTATAATGCTTTGGATATTATGAGTTTTCATCAAACAACATTACAACCCCCCGCCCCCTCACAACCCACTAAGGGAGTCGAACGTATTCCTATATTTTGATTAAATGGGAATGGGACTAGGATACAGTCTCCGCAGGGAATTGCCTCGTGTACATATTACAAAAATCCACTTTGTTAGGCTCATCACAAAATGAATGTGATTTTAAACTACACACATAGTTTTGAGGCTAATTTGAATAAAACGTTTGTTTTTATTGCCAGTAATGGAATTATTTTACAAATGTTATTGATATCTATCTATTTTGAGTGAATGTCGATGTCGAAATGTTTCATTTACTATGGCAATACGTGTTATGAGACCAAAGGGTCAATGGCCCCAACATTACATTCGTTTTGGCTTTTTGGGTCGGCAAATCAATATTTGCTTATGTTGTAATTAAATTCACTTAGAGCGATACAAGGTATTTTTATGGAGGCTGGTCTATGATCAGTTATTATCGAGAAAACACTTAGAATTTAAATTAAATGTTTACGGCACTTAGGGATTATGATCAAATAAAAGTTTATAAGTGGAAAGTGTGTTGTGATGATTGAATGTTAAGTTAAGAGAGCTAAATAATAAAGTGGCAAGACATTCAATAACAGTAGAGTTACAATAATATAAAATAGTTTATTAGGTGCATACAAGTGTATGGGTGTTTATGTAATATAATATATAGGCAAAAGTTATAGAATTGGGCATGCGTTCCTTTAAACAAACCTGTGTTTATATGCTGGTAAATGGACTTTATCAGCTCACTGTTGCCGGTAGTCCATCGGCTCCTGCAGCTTAATTGCGTTCAATTACCGAGCTGATCTTGTTATAACAGGGTGGTGGTCAATAAACTCCGTCATCGCTGAATGACGTGATTTTGTCATTACTGCTGGCTTTGGGAACGAGCAAAGTATGAAAGTGTCCCCTTCACTTTCATGTACGTGGCCAGATCTTCTTCCCTGTTCATACAGGTGAAGATCCCTGTTCTAAAACCTATACTTTTACATTTTGGTAGATCTTTTAGGCTGTATGGTATGTAGCTTTAAGATGTCCGGCTTTCATTTTGTTTGGTTACGATCGCGTGCGTACCTTGGATGCAACTTGGTGGTGGTCAATGTGGTTTCTTGTCCAAGTACCACTCGCTACCATGTTTATTGTCGATGCGAATCTAACTTGTTTGAATCCATTATTGGAGCTTCTTTCCTTTTAGTTTTATAATTAAACTCTCCAAGAACAATTATAATGTCATGGCCAGGATAGCGGCCATATATTTCCTCCAGGCGCTCTTAGAGTGCATCATTATTGTCCTTGTCTTTGCCTTACGCCGAGGTGTGTATACAAGTCAGCATTATATTAAAATATTTCGCCTTTCAACGGGCAGTGGCTATTCAGTCTCGTACACGGTCAAACCCCAAAATCAGATATCAAAGTCTCTTGTCGACTATGAGTCCACATCCAAACTCGTTTCTTCCCGTACGGCAGCAATAAAAGATGCCAGTATAGTAAAACCCCTAAAGGTTTTAACGTTCTCAGACTAAATTTTTTATACCCTACGGGTAGGAGGGTATATATCATTTGATACGACCCAAAACTGTAACACATAGAAGGAGTTACTTTAGACCCTAGGTTTCTTTGAACCAAATTCGATGCATGACTTTGTAAGACGTTTAATAAATTTCGCATGATAACTTTCGAAAGAAGCAACCATGGCCACGCCCCTTCTGGTACCTCCCATGCAAATATATCATTCCGCTCACTTTAGAAATTGAGTAATTATATCAATACACCCAACGCGATCGTGCCCAAATTCTGAATTTAGTGAAGCTTAATCAGGATACAATTTTGGGGAAAAAAACTGTAAGTTAGCCACGCCTCTTTAGGTACCTTGATCCGCTCACTTTAGAAATCGAGGAATGTTATCAATACACCTTAGGCGATCGTGCCCAATTTCTGTATTCAGTAAAGCTATATCAGGATAAAGTTTTGTGGAAATAACTGGTAGTCTAGCCACGCCCCTTCTGATACCTCCCATACAAATGTGGGTTTTACTATACTGACCTAGTACCTTCACCCCGACTTGGAATTCCTGGCAGGAGGAGAAAACTGCGACGTGGTGCGCTGGGCTTGCAACCAGCTACCAACGTTTGAACTATTGCAATGAAAAGAAGTAAGAAGAGAATAAAATGGGCCCCCAAAATGTTGACGACCAAAGCAAGAGAATTAAGTACCATGATTTGAGGATATGCACCTGGAATGTTAGAACACTGTATAGACCAGGTGCCTCCATCCAACTGACGGAAGTCCGCGAAGAATACAAGGCTGACATAATCGCTTTACAGGAAATCCGGTGGACGGGACACGGGTGCTCGCGCATGAAGACGTGCGACATCTACTATAGTGGCCATATGGACAAGCACGAGTTTGGATATGGATTTGTGTTTGGCAAGAGACTGCGACACCTAGTCTCAAGGTTCAACCCGGTGTGTGAACCTATAGCCACCATAAGAGTCAAAACAAAGTATTTACACATAACATGCTCCGAAAGAAGAGAAAAGCGATGAGGACAAATACGAGTTCTACGAGAGCCTAGAAAAAGTATATGACCGTAGCCCAAGCCATGACATCAAAATTGTACTAGGCGATTTTAATGATAAAGTAGGCAGGGAGACCGTGTTTAAGCCTACCATCGGAAAATTCAGTATGCACACCGAAACGTCGAACAATGGCATCAGACTGATTGATTTCTCAGCGGCAAGAAATATGTTAGTTAGCAGCATTAGATTTGACCATAAAAATATTCATAAGCCAACATGGTTATCTCCAGATTAATTTACGAGATATCAGATAGATCACGTGGTAGTCGATGGAAGGCACGCATCGAGTGTTCTGGACGTACGAGTGATCAGGGGTGGGAACATTGACTCCGATCACTTCCTTACCGCAGTTAAGGTACGCACAAGTCTAAGCATGGCGAAAAATGTACGTAACCAGGCACAACGAAAGCTGGATATCGGTAAACTGCGGACCACAGAGGTAGCGGATGCCTACTCAAACTACCTAACTCAAGTGCTACGGAATGCTCCAACCCCTGATAATATAACCTCGCAGGTGCAAAATATAGCCGACTCCCTAGAACAGGCTGCAAGAGGCGTACTTGAGTACTCAAATCCGTCTCAAGAAGATGCCTGGTACGATGATGAATGTCGCAATGTCACGAGACAGACGGTTGCTGCATACTTTGCTAAACTGCAGCCAATGGCAACGCTGTTTGTGAACGGCACAGGGAAAAAAGACTAGAGGCAACTCGTCTTCTTAGACGGAAAAAGAAAGAGCAGAAGAAGAGGCAGGATGAGTGCACAGAGTTGCACCGAAGTAGGAGGGAAGCCCGAAAATTCTACAAGAGAGTTAAGGCGAGAATGTGTGGAACGGGGTTGCTCTCCTGCAAGGACAGCGTTGGTCAGCTAGTGACGGACACGGATAACGTTCTGAAGATATGGAGAGATCATTTCAGAAATTTACTGGATGCGGACACCACTCCATAAGACCCCGCTCCAATCCATGACGATGGTATTAATTGTCCACCTCTGCGTCAGATCGAGATACGTGTGGCAATCTCCCGCCTTAAAAACAACAAAGCTGCTGGAGCCGATGGTCTCCCTACTGAATTGTTTATGGCTGGCGGGGAGGAGCTGATTAGGAGAATGCATCGGCTCATGGAGAACATCTGGCTAGAGGAGAGCATGCCCGAGGATGGGAGTCTCAGCCTGTTATGTCACATATACAAGAAAGGATATCATAGTGTATGTAAGAACTACCGCGGAGAAGGTGATGAGAAAGGCTGCTGTCAACATGTCTGGCACCATATTCCACAAAAACCACATGCCACTAGTCTATGCCGATGATATAGACATTATTGGCGAAATCTGGAATACTAAGAAACAGCTATTCTTATCCATTCTGTTGTATGCTGCCGAATCATGGGAGCTTACTACCACGGACATACAAAACCTGGAAGTAGTCGAGAGAAAAGTACTCCGAAAAATATATGGACCTATCTGTGTCGGCGGCGAATTTCGCCATTGGATGAACCATGAGCTATATTAGCAAACTGGAGAACACACGCAGAAGACCGAAGCGTGTGGAATTCTTTAGTACTTCAGGCCTCAAATTCATAAACCACGTTCGTATGTTGTAATTGCCCACTTGAGTAAGTAAGTAAGTATACGTTGTACATGCAAATGTAGCGCGTACCATCCGCAAACTCGCTCATATTTACAGTACAGTGCTTGGGTCAGGGTCGTCATTCATTATTTCCAGTACTGGTCAGTTTTCTACTTATTACAGATCAGTCAGTCCATATTACCAGCAATGGCCAGTTTGCTACTTGTTGCTGATGAGACAGCTCATATATGGCAATAAATTTGGAGTTATTGGAGAAATGGCTATAAATGAAAACTTTTTAATGATTTCATTCGATTAGTCCACCTTGATTTTTTACATGGATGTATATCCCCATGGCATGGGACCGACCGTGGCATAGTGGTTAGAACACGCGACTACCATGCGGGAGGTCGCAGGTTCAAACCTGGCTTCAGTCATCTTAAAAGAAAAAAAAAATTTACTTTCATTGTCGGCTCCCCTCGAATGTTGTTGACAGCAACTTCACAGTATTAAGCGCCGAATGAATCGTCGTGTCTAGTAAGAGCTTCTCAAACACTGACGTTCGCATTCGTCGATAAACAAGTAGGTGCCGTTAGTTGTGAATCTAAAAATAGAAAGCGTGTTAATTCACAACAACGCGAGAAGCTATCCCATACCTCATTCATGGGGTGCAAAGGGAAATTAAGTTAAGTTTTAAGTATATCCCCATAATATATCCATAATAATATAAAATATATATTTAAGCCATAGTCACATATCAACTGATGAATAAAATAAGAAATCATCAATGGTTCTTGAGTTATAGCTGAAAACCTAAGCGAACAAACATCAAGATAGGGGAAAAATATGAAGCGTCATAAAAAAAATTTGGCCTGAGAACGCGAAACCTTTTGGGAATTTTGCTCTACCGGCATAGAACTTTCATCCTGACTTGCATTTTGTCACCCCCAGATTGGCTGTAGCAATGCGTTACCTATAACATTGTACAATCAACCTCAAGCTAATTCTGTGACTAAAAAAAACGTTACTTGTTATCTGTTTTCATTAAAAAGGAAGCTCAGCTAATCTATAATATATTTAGTCGTCCAAACTGTATCAAAGCCAAATTTGTTGACCAATTTGAAATGACATTCCAAGCAAATCCACATTTCTTCATTGTACTCACATGATAACTAAAATATTCAACTTAATATGCCTTTAATATCAAAATGACTCAAATTGGTATGAAACAATATAAAAAATAAAAAAGCTTAAATGCGACATCGTAACATTATGTCGAATCAATAGTTAGCTAGCCAGCCACCAGTATATTATTTTGTCATTCAACTTGCCGTGGAAACATTCAGCCAGCCAACCAGCCAGCGTGCCAGCCATTCAGCCATCTAGCCAATATGTTTCTTATCCAAAAGTCATTATCATTTAAGTGTTATAGATTCAATGAATAAAATGCCACTTCTACATTAGTCTAGCATACAGACATATCTGTATACATAGCGATTATATATACACTGTATATGTGTATGAGCAAATGTGCATATAGTTCCGTAATACTTGAACTCAATTGCTAGATACGTATTAGTAGTGGTAGTAGTAGTAGTGTTTTAGCTAACTTATCCGTTTGTGCATAAGTTAGCTTCACACACAAGCAGGAGGAAACCACACTTTATTCATTTGGTTCGTCTTTCGTGTCCTGTTTCTAGCCTTTTCTAACAATTGCAACATCAACACACACCCTCAGACATAGACATAGACAATTTTCATTTTTTGGCAGGAGCCTACGTGAATAGAGTCCAATAAAGGAATGTTTATACGTTAATTTTAAGTACAAACTAAAGAAGTGAGAAGGTGAGGAGGGTAAGGAATGAGGCATGAGTTCGAGTAGGGCTGAATAGTAGACAAACAACGGCAGGCATACACCATGCACACACAGGGCATTATCCTTAAATGAAAAAATCTCGTCCTTTTTCGTCGTTAGTCTCTTAAAAAACAACAGTAAGCAGCGACTTTGCAAAGTGAACATTCATTTTGATAACATTAATATGAACATTTTAGTCGAGTTCACATACCTAAGATCATATATGAACGATTTCCCATGGCAAAGGAAGAAGATGTCCTTCAAGATGGGCTATATTTGGCTCCTCCGCCGTCATTTGAGGGCTGTACTTTACTAACCAAGTATCTTTATCCTGACTTGAAATTTCTGACCCCCCGCCCCAGATTGGCAGTTGCAATGTGTTATTAAACCATAAATCCACAATATTGAAGTATGTGCGTATGATTAATATCAAATCCGCATGCAATTATTATTACTCATACGTTGTACATGCAATTGTACCACAGTACCATATGCAAAATCGGTATATATGTACAGTACAGTGCTTGGGTCAGGGACGTCACTCATTGACACTGCTCGGCATGAAAATCGGCCACGGCACTTTTCCTGAAGATTCTCATGTAAACTGACCAACTGATTCCGAATTTTAGCAACATTTTGCAGCAGAACGTAGCGTTTTCTCGGGACGCCTTTCGCTTTTCTTGATTTACTTGAAGGATAACAAAAAGTAAAGTAAGAGACGGTGAAATATGGGGGCGGTATTCGAATTCAGGCGGTAATTTGACATAAGACTTAGCAGTAATAGTGTCAGTTTTCTAATTTCAGTTTCTAATAATTTTTGATTGGTGATCATTTTGTTGTATAGATGTAAGTGAAGGAGCGGACAATCAATACACTTGGTATAATTTTCTATGCCTGGACAACAATCCAGTCAGATTTTCAAACATAATTTCACTTATTCGATTTTGTTGCTTCTTAGTGGTAAAATCTGAGTTAAAACTTCCCTATCCTTGATAAATAATTCTCTTTGCTTTGCTTTAAAGACAGACAATTTAGTACAAAAAATTACCGAACATTTTCCGTCTGAAATGACTCATCTGACGGGACGGGACGTTAATTGTACATGAAGTTCATAGTAGATACGTAATCTTAACGAAAAGAAGTATGAGTTTCCCCTCCCGTCCACCAAAAAAAAAGAATCATTTATCCATTCACTAAACGTACAAATGTCTACCCGTATTCGTGTGGAATTATTGGACTTGGAGGGACTTGCCACCCTCCCCCCACCATTTCATTGGCAAACTTCTATGTCGAAAAATAAAGATATTCTCTATTAAAACCATCGAATGCCATCTGCACTTGGTATCATTGTCATCATCCTCTCACCAGAGCCAGCAGCAGTAAAGGCAGTGCGAGAAGCGCTCCTCCGCTGGCAATTCAGTTGCAGCTTTATAGTGCATCTTCCTCTATTCGTTCCGTTCCACAAGCGGCGATGAATTTTGGTGAATGTAAAGCAAACGATTTTGGCTGTGATTAACTTTAGTTGACAATGAGAGAAACACCAAAAGCGCCACCGACATCCATGTCGGCTTCAGACACTAAACAGAGTCAGTGTCTAGATATAGATATCTATATATGTATGAACATTGCCAGAGCAAGCAATCAGCGACAGCGATAGTTATTTTCAAAGCGGCGAAACAAATCGCACAGGACGTCTACAAAGGGGGTAAAGGAAATTTAGTATACTATAGTTAGAGGTAGGCCGTACGAAATTTACGACCTTTTAAATTTTTTGCCCCAACAATTTTAAAAACTCAAAGACTTTTAACATCGATAGCTGTAAATTTAATTTTTAGTGATTTTTCTCCATCGTTATTTTTGGTGATTTCCATGCAAGCAATATTGTCTTACGGTGTGTGTGTGTTTTGCTTCTCTCACATTTAGATTTTGTTGCATTAAAAGAAAATGTTGAATATTTTTATGCTGTTTTGCCAAAAAAACAAATAGACGACAGTCTATTGAACTGCTTCTGCTACCATTACGCTTCATTTGCTTGTGAGAGCTACAAACAAATTGTAAGTAACATATGAGAGGAATTTTTCACGTGCACAAAGGTTTATCTATGTTAACAGGAGAGTGATAGTAACTGCAAATATCCTTCAGTTACTTTTTTATTAATATAAAACATGAGGTAACAACTTTAAACTTTATCAGCTGAATAGGAAATTTTTCCTAAAAATGCCTCTAAAGGTAATACTATATGGCCAATTTTCCCTATAAAGGGAGCTGCACCAAGGTTGTTTTTAAATTCGTAATTTAAAGGCAAAAAAAGGTAAAAAGGGTAGTGTCACAAAAATGTTTCTATAGAATTAGACAACCGCTCTGAGCGATTTTTAAAAATTCATACTTTTAAGGATACAAAGGCTGAAAAAAACTAAAACTAGTACAGTCACCTAGAACAAACGGCGAATAGTAGAAATTACATTGAGATTTTTTTTTAAGGTGTGGTTGAACGATGTGACAGGATTTTCTCAAAAGTCATAGTTTTAGGGGGAAAACCCAAGAAGGGATAAACCTGGCTCTTTCACCCAGACCAGGACCAATATTTATTTTTGAGATACAGAGGTATTTTTCGAAATTCGTACTTTTAGAGGTAGAAAGGCCGTAAAAGGGATAAAATCGGAAGAATTGGGATTAATAAGTACTTTATACAGTAGTAGTACGGGATCGGCCGTGGCATAGTGGTTAGAACGCGCGACTACCATGAGGGAGATCACAGGTTCAACTCCTGGCTCCAGTCATTTAAAAAAAAAAAAAAATTCTTTCATTGTCGGCTGTTGTTGACAGCAACTTCGCTGTATAAGTGTCGAGTCAATCGTCACGTCTAGTAAAAAGCTTTACAAACAGTGACGAAATTTGAGTTGGTGGCTAAAGAAATGTTGCAGTTGTAAACTAATGCATGAGTCAATAATCATTAAATTTAGTCTCCTCGAGTACACAAAAATGAGGTTCTTTTGAAATATCAGCTAGGGGTGGTAGAATCAGGGCAGTGGAATTAAATAGAGGTGATCAAACGACTCAAGATAGGGGTTATGCAATTTGGTGTGGGTTTTACATAGACTTTAGGCAATAAGGTATCTTTGAGTATCTAAATTGATGGCGGAAGGAATGGGTGTGGTTCTTAATCAGACAATTGAAACAAAAATCGCATACGATCTATGGGGTATATGCTCGGTACACAAATAAGAGACCGTCCATACATGACGTAAGGGAATATTTTTTTACATTTTTAGACATTAATGATCTGCAAAGACCCAGTTATGATCTGGTAAACGAATAGTAACATTGTGCTAGTTCAAAAATGTAACAAGCGGGGCACCCAGCTAGTAAATCTAATTCATGTAAGCTGAATCCATTGGTGCTAACCATTTTTTTAGGTTAGCTCTTGTTTAAGAAATAATTAAGATTTAAAATTTTAGTTAAGTATATAAAAAACACAATTATTGGATGAAATGCACAAATGTATTTCCGGGTCCAAAAAACGAAAAAAAGCGAAAATCGACCAAATTCAAATACCAAATTTTTTTCCGATCGGACCTATGTAAATAAGCAGAATAGCCCCACCCGTTCTAGTACCACCATACAAAATTACCTTTCCATAACTTACTTAAAAACTTAATTTTCCTTTACACCCCATGATTGAGATATGGGATAGCTTCTCGCGTTGTTGTGAATTAACACGCTTTCATTTTTTAGATTCACAACTAATGGCACCTACTTGTTTATCGACGAATGCGAACGTCACTGTTTGAGAAGCTCTTACTAGACATGCCGATTGACTCGACACAAATACTGCGAAGTTGCTGTCAACAACATTCGAGAGGAGCCGACAATTAAAGAAAATTTTTCTTTTTTTTTAAGATTACTGGAGCCAGGAGTTGAACCTGTGATCTTCCGCATGGTAGTCGCGTGTTCTAAACACTATGCCACTGCCGGTCCCACCTTTCCATAACTAATTTAGTCAAATCTAAAATGTATGCTTATGACTGTTTAGCTCAGATATGAATATGGAATATATCGGCTGGTTCCTTCTGATACCTCTCATTCAAAATTTCCTATTTTTGAGAAATTAATAATTCTCCCATAACTTCTAAATGGATAACAGCAATATTTTTTAATTTGGCCTGTTTAATTTTCTTGTAAAAGTAGACAAAACCTCATAAAACCGAAACATTAGCCACACACCATCGTGCTGTCCCTACTGGTCCCCTCTATACAAATTAGTCAATTTCGCGAAAATTAATATTTGCCTAATAATTTCTTAAAAGAAACTGCTCAAAACGTTGAAAATTTTGTACCTTTAATATTTTATATTTGTAGCTGAAACTTAAGAGTCTCGGTTGTTTACTCCACCCATTTCAATTTATGATTTATGATTTTATGATTGAACGTTTACATTTGTGAACGAAATTATTAACATTTTTTACATTGTAACCTTTCTTACAGTTTCACTATATATCTGTGTAAACCTGTGGTCTTGCGACTGAAAGTCCTATCTCCAAACGTTTAAGATAAGCAAGCCAGCAAATAATATAACTAAGGTCATTTCAATTGCAAATCGGATAATTTTAATAACTCAAGACTTAAACAATAGCATACATAGTTTGAGGGTATTTATCAGTCAGATTACCTATCTGAAATTTCTGTACTGGTTTTAAATACATGCAGTGATCTTAAACGAAGTCATATAAAATTTTATGATGAATGGTCCTAAATGTCCTCCATATATCGCGTGCTTATAGTTCATGTGTGTAATATGGGCGTGGCCAGGCCTTCATATATAATCCCGTCCTTTTTGGCCCAGATATTGCATGCTTGTAAATGGGGTCATTGGGCTCACCCACTCCATCCCTTAGATCCCTTAAATTTTTCCTTAGAATATGATTACTGACCTCAAACGTAACTTTACCAAGTTTCAACGAGAATTAATTCTCTGTGGCATAGAACACGCGACTACCATGTGGATGATCCGTGATTCGATTGCCGGCTCTGCATTATCTTTCATTGCCGCCCCCTTACATATACCATCACCCTCAGTACAATAAAAAATGTTCTATTATACTGATATTATTACTCGATTTCTAAAGTGGGCGGAGTGGTATATTTGTATGGGAGGTACCAGAAGGGGCGTGTCTAGACTGCCAGATTATTTCTCCAAAACTTTATCCTGTTATAGTTTTACTAAATACAGAATTTGGGCACGATCGCGTTGGGTGTATTAATCCGTCTCTAAAGTGGGCGGAAAGGTTAATTTGTATGGGAGGTACCATAAGGGGCGTCGCTAGACTTCCAATTTTTTCTCCGAAACTTTATCCTGTTATAACTTAACAAAATACAGAATTTGGGCACGATCGTGTCGAGTGTATTGATATTATTACCCCATGTCTAAAATGGGCGAAGTGGCACATTTGTATGGGAGGTACCAGAAGAGGCGTGTCTAAACTTCCAGATTTCTTCTCTAAAACTTTGTCCTGCTTAAACTTTACTGAATACAGAATTTAGGCAAGATCGCGTTAGGTCTATTTATAATATTAATCGATTTATAAAGTGGGCTGTACCAGATGTGTATGGGAGGTACCAGATGGGGTACCTCGTGTTGGTCCGCTTGCTCACGCTTTTCGGCGTATATATGGCCACGCTCGCTTACACTTTGATGGTTGCCTGTTATAGGTTTAAAGTGCACGAAGTTCTTTATTGTACACATGTAGCGAGATTTCATATTGTACTCTCTACATACAACGTATGAGTATTATTAATGTACTGCGAATTTCATATTAATCATACGCAGTATGTTCCAATATTGTGGATTTATGGCTTAAAAATAATGATAGTTTTGAGAAGATTTGAAGTAAAGGCCTGCAGCGTTCCATTCATTCTACTTGTACAAACAGATAAAACAAGTAAGAACCTGATATTATCGGTACAAATACAACAAAGAGTAGAACAAAACATGTCCTCATGCGTTTTGGATTGAGTAGATCGCGTATCATCTCTTTCTCTGGCTCTCATTGTAGTGGGAACTTTTTTTCTCTTTATCTGTTCCACTCAGTGAAGTAATTGTTATTCCTCTTTTTTAAATGGATATATCCATTTAATATAGATATTTCAGATCGTACGCTTTGCGTTGATGATGTTTTTTTACTTTTTTTTATTCTTTTTGCAAAAAGTAATGGTGTAAGTTTCATTTGTGGCAAATTTTAACAAAAAAGAAAACAAAATTTTCGCTCTTTATTCTTTATGATTGCAGCGTCACGCTCTCCACATATTCCATGCACAGATAACAAGAATACCGATATATCTGTTTGTTGTGTATGTAATCATACAAGTATTTTTGATACTTGGTACTTTTACTCTCTCTCATATCAATTCTATCGTTAACTAAAAGAGAAATATTCCATACGCACTCAATCCAAAGAGAGCGAAACAGATACAAGCAGATATAAGAAAATTGAACTAAACACAACAAGTATGTTTGGATGGTTCTTTGCAGACCTATAATTTGAAGATTGATTTTTTTATAAAGATATATTACTTACTTACTTAAGTGGCCAATTACAACTTACGAACGTGGTTCATAAATTTGAGGCCTGAAGTATTAAATAATTCCACATACTTCGGTCTTCTGCGTGTGTTCTCCAGTTAGTCCTAACAGATGGTGGGACGTCGCCAACCACTTGGTACTTCCAACGAAGTTTGGGTCTCCCTGCTCCGCGCCGTCCTTCATGTTCGCTTTCAAACACCTTTCTCGCTGGCCATTTACATCCATCCTGGCAACATGTCCCAGCCAACGTACTTGTTGGATATAGATATATTAATTCAAGTTATGTACTTAAGTCTTAGTGAAGAATGATCTAAAAACCTCAACGGTTGTTGAGTTATAGTTAAAAATGTTATAGTTATAGTTAAAAATATGAGCAAATATATAAAAGATCATAAGATAAAAGTTTGGCCTAGAAACGCCAAACCCTCTGGGGGTTTTACTTTAAAGACTTAGTACCTTCATCCTGACTGGGAATTTCCAAAGCCCTACCTCACAATTAACCCCGAAAATGTTCCACATTGTTACCGTTATCAATCTCAATTTTGAAACTGTAACTATTCTGATCTGTTTGTGAGATTTAAACATACACAGCATACACCTTATTATCGATCACTCCAAAAGAGTCCACTCTAGTTTACAAAATCCATGTGCCTATGCTGTTGTCACAATCAATGGTAGTAATTCGTGACTTTAGCACTTATTCATTTACCCAAAAAAAATCCAACAAATACAGCTTAAAATTCAACTCGTATTTCTCCCAAAAGTCATCTTTGACTACATGACGACTTTTGCAAGCAAAAGACAGACAGAGAGCTGGGGAGAGACAGGATGGGGAGGGTATTCTATATTGGACACTTTGGCCAATACTTGTTAGTGTTACTAATTCCAACTCCACATGCGACAACTACAGCCAACCCATCCCATTCATTTTTCCTGTTCTTGATTTTCGGCACATGACATTTCCAATATGGCCATACAATGTTCAATTTGAAAAATAAACGTGAAGAGGGGAAAAAGAAAAATTACGGAACGAAATCAATGAAAATACTTCATATAGTTTTTTGCCAAATTTTCATTAGCTCATTTTATTTGCGATTTAGTCCATAATATGGCCATTACGTAGCGATGAGTGCAATGATGATGATGATGATGGTGATGATGATGGCAATGACTACGACTATGATTAAGCTGCTGATTTTGGTGGTGATATCATTGATGATGATGATGATGTTGATTATGGTGATGCCGTTATGTTCGCTTCGCTGGTATTGCTTTAGTTATCATGGCATTTCGTTATTGGGAAAAGTCAATGACTCACTCTCTTCACTAGATGCTGCCAATTTGAAATTAATAATTCTTAAGAGTTCGGATGTGCAGTTGCAATAGGTGATATGCGTATATGGCGTGAGTGAAAATATAGGTAGGCTATTATATATAAATGTATATAAATGTAATCTTATGTGATCACTTTGAATGTGTTTTCGAAGTGCAGAATTCACTCCAGGATGTAATTTTATTTGGCCTTTGGTCGGGTGTAGTTTTTTTTTACTCCTAAAAGTATACATTGTCCTGCTGTCCACAATCTGCCCACCACTTTTGGTAAGCTAAGCAAATTAATTTCCCGAATAGCTTCTCGCGTAGTAATGTATTAACCAGCTTTTTATTTTTAGATATACAACTAACGGCACTTACTTGTTTATCGACAAATGCAAGCGTCACTCTTTGAGAACCTTTTACTAGACATGCCGATTGACTCGACACTATATATCGAAGTTGGTGTCGACAACATTGAGTGTGCCGGCAAGGAAAGAAAAATGTAGATGAGTGGAAACAGGAATCGAACCAACCTGCCGTAAGATGACTTTTGGATCAAAAGCGTAGACCGTTTTCCCTGCAAACATTCACTTATAGCTGCGCTGTTTTCGGTAACGTTTTCCCGTATCTATTTTTAAATAAAATAATTTGAACTCAATAAGTGCCTTAAAATCAATTTCCTCGTCCTAGGAATATTACTCAACCGTTTCATTTTCCTTAGTCAATTTTTTCCCTAGTAACTAACAAAAGTATGCCAATCTTAAATTTACACACAGAAATAACAACAAACAACACGACTCATGAATTATGACAAATCTTATAATTTATGTTATAACCGTATTAGGTGCTACAACATAATTTATTAGTTAAATCATAAATTTATGTCAATTGACAATATGGTTTTCTTTAGTCATCAATGAAGCCAATTAATTTAAGTATTCAGTGGCAAAACTACGAAATGAAGATTATGTTTTTTTTTCTTCACTTTATATATTTAGACAATTTAATACTATGGCTGCCTTTTACGCATAGAGTCTTAATGATGTCCAGCATGATTTAATAGTAGGCTAAGTATTGATTGGCTACAATGCTACTTGGGTATGTAATAATGGATAAGGTTGAAAGGAATATAGTTTACAGACGCCTGAGGGAATTACGTTTTGTATACTAAATCATAACATATGGAGAGGGGCGGGGAGATATGTTGTTTAGCTTTCTTTGGTGGTGGTTGAGGATTTGTGAAAGAACCTTAAAGGTTTTCATATGTGAAACATATATTTTCCGCAATTTTTTATATTATCGACAATTTTTTTTTGGGTGCAACAAAAATACTAGTACAAATTTGTTCTGTTGTCAGTAAAGACCTCATAATTAAACTTTTATGAGTATCTTGTCTGCTCAAGTATATGAGGAATGGAAAACAACCGGAGGCAAGAATTGATAATAGCCCAAGAATAGGTGGGCATTAAGCTTTTCTATCTGGAAGCTTTCTTTATTAAATTTTCTTACTACTTAATTTCCCTTTACACCCCACGAAAGAGGTATGGGATAGCTTCTCGCATTGTTGTGAGTTAACACGCTTTCTATTTTAGATTCACAAAAAACGGCACCTATTTGTTTATCGGTGAATGTGAATGTCACTGTTTGAGAAGCTTTTACGAGACATGCCGATTATCTCGACACTTATACTGCGAAGTTGCTGTCGACAGCATCGAGGGAGCCAGCAATGAAAAAAAAATGTGGATGACTGAAACCGGAAATTGAACCACGGATCTCCTTCATGGTAGTCTGTATTCTAAACACAAAGCAACGGCCGGTCTCTTAATTAAATTTAGTATCACATAAATTCACTGATAGTGCACAAAGAAAAGCTTACCGGTTACTTCTAACACTGTGGAACATTTTCGAGATCATGAATGTACTGAATGTACGAGGGATGAATGTACTAGGCCAGTATAATCCAATGAGTTCCTAGTTCATACTTTTAAAGTATCTTAAAGTATCTTTAGTTTATGTTTTTGGCTATAACTCATTGATGATTTCTCATTTCATTCATCAGTAGATACCCTTTGGGGGTTTTACTATACTGACCTAGTACCTAAACCCTGACTTAGAATTTCTCACCTACCCTGGATGTTGCACTGTTTTATTATACCATTAATCCACATTTTAGAAACAATGTGCGTATGATTAATATAAGATTGTCATAAAACATATATTACTCATACGTTGTACACATATGTAGCGAGCACCATACGCAAACTCGCTACATATGTGCAGTAAAGTACTTGCGTCTGGGTCGTCATTCAATATCATCAGCAAGGATAAATTTGCAACTTATCACAAATGAAACAGTCTGTATATGGCCAGAAATTTTGAGTTATTGGGGACAATTTATGACAAATAACCCAAAACTGAGGGCGATATCTGGAATACCTCTTGGTGAAATTAAATATCACATAAATTCACTTATAGTGCAAAAAGAAAAACTTATCGATTGCTACTAACACCATGGAACTTTTCCGGGGTCATTGTGTGGAAGGTTAGAAATTCCAAGTTAGGGTGAAGGTAATATGCTAGTATAGTAAAAACTTTAAATATTTTGGCGTTCTCAGGCCATATTTGTTCTGATCTTGATGAAAACTTAGCGATTACGGTCAATGATGTCTATATCATCGGCATAGGCTTGTGGCATGTGGTTCTTTTGGAATATGGTGCCAGACATGTTGACAGCAGCCTTTCTCATCAACAACCAGCCTTAAACTATTCAGCCGGGAGACCATCGGCTTAAGCCGCTTAATATTTTTAAGACGAGGTATTGCCACACGTATCTTGCTCTGTCTCGGAAGTGGACAGTTAATACCATCGTAATTAATTGGTACTGAATCTTCTGGAGTGGTGTCGTTTCCAGTAGATTTCTGAAATTGTCTATCCATATCTTTAGAACGTTATCCAGGTCCAACACTAGCTGGCCATCGCTGTCCTTTCAGGATTTGCCTCCCATCTCTTCTTTCCGTGCCGTTTACGAACAGCTCGCGTTGCCATTGGCTGCAGTTTCGTCCTGTATTTCGTGGCATTCCGACATTCAGACATACTATTGAGACGGCTTTGAGTACCCAAGTACGCTTTTCGCAGTCCGTTCTATGGAGTCGGCTATATACTACCACTGTGAGGTAATATTGTATTATATGGGGTTGGAGCATTCCGTAGTAGTTTAGTTAAGTGGTTGGAGTAGGCGTCCGCTACCTCTGTGGTTCGCAGTTTACCGATGTCCAGCCTTCTTTGTGTCTGGTTACGTACGTTTATCGCCAAACTTGTGCGTACCTTAACTGCAGTAAGGAAGTGATCAGAGCCAATGTTCCCATCCCTGATTACTCGTACGTCCAGAACACACAATGCTTGCCTTTCATCAACTACCACGTGATCTATCTGATTCCTCGTCAATTGATCTGAAGATAGCCATGTTGCCCATGGTCAAATCTAGTGCTGCTAACTACCATATTTCTTGCTGCAGAGAAAGCAATCAGTCTGAGGCCATTCTTCGATGTTTCGGTGTGTAAATTTTTTTCCAATGGTAGGCTCAAATGCGTTCTCACTGCCTATTTAAGCATTAAATTCGCCTAGTACAATTTTGATGTCATTGCTTAGGCTACGGTCATATACATTTCCTAGGCTCTCGTAGAACTCGTCTTTGTCCTCATCGCTTTTCACTTCTGTCGGAGCATGGGCACATATAAATGTTGTGTGAAAAACTTTGTTTTGACTCTTATGGTGGCTATACGTTCACACACCGGTTTGAACCTTGAGACTGGGTGTCGCAGTCGCTTGCCAACCACAAATCTACATCCAAACTCGTGCTTGTCCGCATGGCCACTATAGTACATGTCGCACGTCTTCATGCGCGAGCACCCGTGTCCCGTCCACCGGATTTCCTCTAAAGAGGTTATAACAGCCTTGCATTCTTCGAGGACTTCCGCCAGTTGGAGGCACCTGGTCTCTACAGTGTTCTAACATTCCAGGTGCATATCCTTAAATCATGGTTCTTAACTCGTTTGCGGTGGTCGTCAACATTATGGGGGGTCCATTTTATTATTTTCTTACTTCTTTTCATTGCAATAGTTCAAACGGTGGTAGTCGGTGGCGGGTTGCAAGCCCAGCGCACCACGTCGCAGTTTTCTCCTCCTGCCAGCATTTTATTACCAGGGTCAGGATTTTAGATTGGCTGTTGCACTGTGTAATTGGTTAATAATAGCTTTGATTGGTTAATATTAGTTGAAGCCCTAACGAAATTTAATTACGAAAATTCTACTTAGAACTCTACAAATCCCTTTGAAAACACAGCTCCACACTCCCCCCCAGAGCTCAACTACAATGTAGTGAAACTTTTGATTGTTCAGTTAAAATTTGTGTTAAATTTATCTTGTACTTCCTCTTCTTCTTCTTGTGCTAATTATAATCCCTAACAGAGTTCAACTCTTCTCTGTAATACATTCATTAAAGCAGATCAAACAGTTTTCACAACTAAGACAATAGTCGCTGGGAAAACTTAACTCATTAATGTTAGCTACAAACTAAAGTTGTTTAGGGAAACTGAAAGTAACATTCATACATCGAGATAGATGACAATAATGATTGATGCAATAGGTGGAAAAGAGAAATTGTTATGCTGCAGTGTGGACGAAAAACAGGAAACAGATAAAGTGAATAATATATCAAAAAGCTAGCTAGTGTATGTGTGTTTAAAGTAATACTAATGAAAAACTCTGGAATGCTGATAATGATTAAGATGGCGAACGGCGACGATGACGATGACATAATTATTCATATTTGCGGGTTGGGGGGCGGCGAAAGACAGCGCTCACGTATCACATATACCTAGTGACACATCTATCTCTCGCTCCCAAGTGTGTGTGTTAACAAACCCAAATCGCAGAGCACCAGTCGACACTGATGCTGATGATGACTTAGCACAACTTTAGCGGAGTTATGAAAGAATAAAACAACTAGAAAATACCGGCAACTTTGAAGTGTTGAAATATGGAATGCAAATGGGCAAATGTGGAACGCAGCAGTACAACTTCACACTCAACTAGCAACTGCTGCTGCCACACAGACCAGCTACTTTTGCTGCTGCGTCTCCTCGCATCATGGTGTGTTATGATGATAGCACCACCGGTGGCAGTGCTATCCCTGCATTTCTGAAGATTACAGATTATAAGACATATAAATGTGTGAGTTCACACACATACACTCATACGTGTGCGTGTATGATGCATAACAATTATATGCATGTATGCAGTCGTACAATAGCCACAAACGGAATGAAGGGATTGGAGGCCCTTCTATAGAGGCGGGTATAGGAATATTAATTGTTAGTATAATATGTTACTTATATTTTAAATTCTTTATTTCCATTTGGTATTTAGTTACATCAAATAGATGTTGACAAAGTGATCAAAAGTTGCACTACCTTAATGACCTACATCCAAACCAGATGTAGCGTCCACACACCACAATATTAATTATAGAAGTAAACAAATTTAACATTTAAAACTTTCTGATCGTATTATGTTATCACATCACATATTAGATTTACTTTTAACGAGCTTTACTTCTATACTATGTTGCTGTTTGGCAGTAGTGTAAAGTAAAGATTGTAAAGTGTAAAGATTTTATTGCCGCTAGCTTTACACCAATAAATATTGGGAACACACTTTTAAGTAAACCCATAATCTGTTCTTGCCTTTGTAAATCTAATCGCAACAGAAATTGGATGATGGCCTTGTCCATGTCACCACTGAGCAACTAAAAGTTACCTAAACATACAGACGTACATCTGGTTCTTCTAACTTTGCATACACAAGAACAAGAAAGCACGTTAAAGGGAACATGCGCGCATAAAGAATTACCCAGAAGAAGTATATTTTAATGAATATGTATGAGTGAAATATTAAAATTAAAGTCATCAAATGTAAATGCATTACGCAGACTTCGTAATTATAATTGTATGTGTTATATCAGTTCTACACCGGCATAAGATAACAAAATACATTAGTTTGGTTGGAAAATTAAGAGGGAGTGGAAATTTCAGACAAATTACCCGAAACTCGTTAAAGCCTTGAATTGAAACGTTTTTGAGTTATGTCAGTCTCTGGCGGCTATCATTGTATGAATCACAGTGATTATGATAACACAGTACAAAAATTTTCAGCTCAATGATTTAGAACTCAATTCTGAGAACTGAACGTGAAAGTAGACCCAAAAAGTAGAAGTTCTGCGTCATTCGTTTTGTCAAGTTACATGCCATAATAACACTATGCGGCAGTCAAAATCGAAATGGGTTGAAGCCAACGGGACATGTTATATAGGTGAAAAACAAGTTATACGTGGTCCGGCGTTTCGTTGGGTCACGTCTAGGAATCGAGATATATCGATTTGAAGTTAGTTACTATCATATAGGGGAATATCTCGCGTTTTAAGCTCATTTGTTATATTGGTAAATGGTGGCGTATGAATATCATAAGTAATATTTCACTTAAATCATACGCCACGGAGTACAACAGTTTTATTGTAACTGTTACAAAATAAACCCAGTTCAAAATCATTTGATGAATGGAAAAAGAAAACTGTTTCTTATATAGAAAAACGTTATAAAAACGTTATATGAAAAGATTAAGGTAATTGCAATTTTTAATTTTTTTAAATTTGTTTGAGCAAAATCGGACTAGTGGTTCTCGAGTTATGTCAAAAGGTCAAAGGTGACAATTTCCCCTATATGATAGTTACTAACTTCAAATCGATATATCTCGATTCCTAGACGTGACCCAACGCAACGCCAGGACACGTATAACTTCTTTAAAAAAATAAGAATTACAATTCCTTTAATCTGTTCATATAACGTTTCCCTACATAAGCAACAGTTTAACTTTTCCATTCATCAAATGATTTTGAACTGGGTTTATTTTCTAGAGTTACAATAAAACTGTTGTACTCCGTGGCGTATGCTTTATGTGGAATATAACATATGATAATCATAAGCCACCATATAACATAACAAAAGAGCCTAAAACGTGACAAATTCCCCTATACGATACTTACTTACTTCATCATTGAGAAAACGAATAATGCAGAGCTTCTTCTTTTTGAGGCTACTATCACGTGTAGTTCTCAGAATTGAGTGCCAAAATCATGTGTAGTACTGCATAATACGATATCATATAACCCCAAGGCGAATGATTAATTTTCATTACTCATACGTCTCAGAAGGTTTTCATTGGTGTAGGCGGGTTTCTTCATATATACAAGAGAGCGGTAATCAAGAGCGTCATCTACGATGAATTGCCAGAAAATTTGACCACGAAACCATAGGTCTAAAATCAAAATCGAGACCTCGGTTTTTAACGAGAAACTTTTGGTCTTTTATATCAGGGCTGCGATAGTGTTGTATGAAGATCCGTAGTAGCAAGATTTGGATATAGCTCACCGCTTAAATATACCCTTACCTTACGGTTAGGAGGGCATATATCATTGATAAGACCCGAAATTGTAACACATAGAAGAAGCCACTTTAGAGCCTAGGTTGATTTGAACCAAATTCGATTTATGACTTTTTAAGTCGTTTGAGCCATGTCTGTCTGTCTGTCCGTCTGTCTGCCCGGTTAGTTCGCACGATAACTTTCGAAAGACGCAACCAATTGTTTTGAAACTTTGCATATGTTAATATTTCCCTAAAACTACTTACGGTATTGCAAATGGGCTTTAGAAATCAATTATTAATATTAGTACACCCAACGACATCTTGTCCAAATTCTGTGTTTTGTAAAGTTATTACAGGTAAAGTTGTGGAGAAAGTACTGGAGGTCTTGCCACGCCTCTTCTGGTATCTCTCATACAAATGTACCGTTCCGCCCACTTTAAGAATCGATTAATAATATCAATACACAAAACGCGAAAATTCTGTGTTTAGTAAAGCTATATACTGTTATAGTTTTGGTGCATATGACTTGATAAACAGTTTGCAATCATTATACCAAAGTCTGCTGATGAGGATTCGTCGCTGAAACCGAAACAGCTGTACAGACTGCCTGGCATTATGAGAATATCATTCTGCTTTTAACTTCTTTCAAATCCCCTGATCTTGAGCTTGAGATAAATTCTAAAGTCAATATTTTTTATTATACCATCACCCTTAGGGATGAGGGTATATATCATTTGATACGACCCAAAAGTGTAACACATAGAAGGAGTCACTTCAGACCCTAGGTTTCTTTGAACCAAATTCGATTCATGACTTTTTAAGTCGTTTGAGCCATGTCCGTCCGTCTGTCTGTCTGTCTGGTGGCTGTCCGGCTGGTTCGCACGATAACTTTCGAAAGACGCAACCAAATGTTTTGAAATTTTGCACGAGTTATTATTTTCTCAAAACTACTTCCGGTATTGCAAATGGGCTACGTGGCCCCGCCCCTTCTGGTACCTCCCATACAAATACATCATTCCGCCTACTTTAGAAATCGATTAATAATATCAATACACCCTACGGGATCGTCCCAAAATTCTGTCTTTAGTAAAGCTATAACAGGATAAAGTTTTGGAAAAAATTTTGAAAGCCTAGCCACGCCCCTTCTGGTACCTCCCATACAAACCTACCTTTCCGCCCACTATGGAGATGGAGAAATAATATCAATAAATCAAACGTGATCGTACCCATATTCTATTTTTAGTAAAGCAATAACGGGATAAAGTTTTGGAGAAAAAAAATTGGAAGTCTATCCACGCCCCATCTGGTACCTCCCATACACATCTGGTACCGCCCACTTTAGAAATCGATTATTTTAAAAGACCTAACGTGAACGTGCCCAAATTCTGTATTTGGTAAAGTTCAAGCTGGATAAAGTTTTGGATAAAAAATCTGGAAAGCTAGACACGCCCCTTCTGGTACCTCCCATACAAATGTACCACTCCGCCCACTTTAGAAATAGGATAATAATATCAATACACTAGACACGATCGTGCCCAAATTCTGTATTTTGTTATATTATAACAGGAAAAAGTTTTGGAGAAAAAATTGGAAGTCTAGACACGCCCCTTATGGTACCTCCCATACAAATGTACCTTTCCGCCCACTTTTGGGATGTAGTGATAATCTCAGTACACCCAACGCAATCGTGCGCAAATTCTGTATTTAGTAAAGCTATAACAGGATAAAGTTATGTAGAATAAATCTGGAGCCTAAACACACCATTCCTCGTACCTTCCATACAAATGTACCACTCCGCCTGATTTCGAAATCGAGTAATAATATGAATAAAATAGAAAATTTTTTGTTTTACTGAGGGTAAGGGTAAATGTAAGTTGGGTTGCCCGACTGAAACTTTCTAACTGGTTTTAATTACAAATCGATTATTTTCAATAACTCAAGACTTAAACAATATATTATATTGGGTGATGGTATTTATCAGTCAGTTTAACTGACTGAAATTTCTGTACTGGTTTTTATAATTATTTTTATGAAATAAGCTCATGCCGATCCCCTGATGCCTCCTAGCGGGGTAAAATGTATGACCGACCTCCACTAGTACTTCCCTTCTAACGCCCTAAGGGGGTTCCCATACAGGAACAAAAGCCATAATAATGATTTAAATACATAACTTTCACCAGCTTTATAAAATCCCTGCAAAAAGTTTCCTTCAATGTGGCCATGAAACTTCTCCTTTTTCATGCTAGCTCAATGGCAGCTATCTTAATTGATTTCAACTGTTGGCACTCTAATCTGTCTACACATCGTGTCGACTCAAACGACTCGTACACATTGTCTTTGTGGCAAGCAAATGGTATTTGACGCATGTCTTACCAAAATTTCCCCTTAACCATCGACGACCAATACCGCACCCAATACTTCTGCTCGTTGCTTTGCTACGACGACACATGATTCCCAATAGCAAACTATAGTTTTTGGCAATATGTAAGTGGTAAATTTGATGCCAGAATACACTCATACATAAATTGCTCCACACAGCAACAACAACAACGACGATTCATTGTCAAATCGAATTAATTAGAGCAATAAGTCTTTTGTGGCATTCCTATGCGTTGAGCCAATCCATCCGTTCTCCATATTTCCTAGACGGAATTACACACTCACACTCGCGCGTTAGCAGCGGATCTGTCGGTTTCGTCGGTTTCCCATAGTCAACGGGATTATTTTTTGTAAGTTTTCGGGGCTCGCAATTATAAGATTTATAATGGATTTTCGCAAGTGAAATAAATTGCCTCTTTGATGGCCTATCAATGCGTTAATTGATTGTTTTGCTACGTCATCATTATCACATCAGAACACATTTCGCAACATAACATACATATGCACGAAGACGCGTACTATTATTGGCAGCCGATACACAGTCATTCATTTGAGACACTAACATAGCCACATATACACGCAGACGTCTGCACGCAGATACTCATATGGGTGAAACATGCCAATGGGGGCAGATTAAGTAGAACAGTGGGTTTACTTGGTAGCAACTGGAGGAAATATCAGATAAGGGAAAATTATCAGATTTGTTGGTTCTTATTTCTTGGTTACACACATGGAGGTTAAGGTCGTTAAAACCAATATAGAATATATAGAAACAATTATCTCACTATGGGTTGTTATTATGTATGGAAATAATAAATCTTGTTTATTTAGTCCTAGGACTAAATTTGAAACGTCATTATAGAAATCGCCATACTGTCTTGTACCAGGAATTCGGCATTTGTACTATTCCTATCTGGTATAAGTATATGATACCTCTTGTGCTTTAACCAGTGTGTAGTCATGTTTAGGATTGCACTATAACTATTACCATTGTTCGACCATTGCAACCGCTCTCTTGGTCTTACTGCTGTAGCTGTGGCAGTCTATATACTAAATTCCATTAAGTGCTTCAGGTAGGGCACCAGTGATGCACAGAATTGTCATTCGGTGGATCTTATTTACCAGAAAGTAAAAGACAAATGCTACGGTAATGGGCTTCACTCCTGTAAGGACAAGGATGAAAACCAGGTTACCGATACGCAGAGTGTGCTGCATATACGGAGAGAACACTTCCAGCAACTGCTGGTTCTAGAAGGCAGCGCAAGTGAAGGTATCACGCCAATTGTTGACGGCGGCTTAGATTGCCCAACACCAAGCCAAGGTAAGATGAGCAATATCTCGGCCGGTGACGAGGAGCTGATAACGAGCATGCACCAGCTCCTACGCACGGTTTGGTTTAATGAGTGCATGCCCGATGATTGAAATCAATGCGTATTATGTCCTGTACTGAAAAAAGGTGATCCAAGTGTGTGCTCCAACTACCGCGGGATCAGCCTTTTACCCATCGCATATAAGGTCCTGTCGAGTGTGCTATGTGAAAGACTAAAGCCAGTGTTATCCAACCTGATCGGGCCTTATCAGTGTGGCCTGGAAAATCAACAACTGACCAGATTTTCACACTTCGGGAAATCCTGGAAAAGACCCAAGAAAAACAGATCGACACGTACCATCTTTTCGTCGACTATAAAGCTGCCTTCCACAGCCCTATACGGCAGAAATTACTCGAAGCCATGGCTGAGTTTGGTATTCGCTCTGGCGGAATAACGCTGACTAACACGAAGTCTTCAGTGAAGATTGGCAAGGACCTTACGGAACCATGTTATACCAGACGGTACCTAAAACAAGGCGTGTGACCTCTGCGACATAGTGATGAAGATGATAATGAGGAAAGCTGAAGTAAACACGATATCCAACAAAAGCCACATGCTTTTCGCGTACGCAGACATCATCGGTCGAAGACTGCAGCCTTCTCAAGTATACAGAAGGAATCAGCGATGGATGAACGAGGACAATACGAAGTTATTAGTTTTAACGTACAAAGAATCTACCCGTTTGGAAAACTGCGTGAACGTTGACAAGTATAATTTCGAGGTCGTAGATACTTCTATATACCTAGGCTCCGCCATCAACAAATCAAATAATGTCAGCGTCGAACTCAGGAGAAGAATCCTGCTTGCAAATAAATGCAAGCGATTTAATGACAGAGCCCTCTGACGATGAACAAAAATCTAGCTATGCCAGATACTGGTTTATCCTGTCTTGATGTATGGTATAGAATCCTGGGTTATGACTAGGGCGACCAATTTTCAGCACATGCTGAATATTGCTGATGCTGCTTAATTTAACGATTTCAAGCGATCTTGCTTATTTAAAAGGTTTGCGATTTTTCATGCTGTTTTTGCCCTTATTTAAATTTTTGATACATTTTGATAAGATATGTTTTTTATCAATTGAAAATTTTTACATATCACAAGCCCTTGCGGTTCATAAAAATATGACAGGTAGAATTCAATTTGCAAACTATCCTCTTATTTTACACACAGCCTGTGTTCAAGATTTTGTAATAGCCCTATTTTTATCGATAGCTTAGGTCGTTCGATTCGTTATATTCCTATAGTTTTCAGGCGCCTTATCAAAAACAAAAATTTAAACTAATGAAACCTAATGTGCCTCTATAACCTAAACCAATAACGACACGATAAGGAACGTGGTTGGAAGCAGCGGAGAATTTTACAAATTATTAGGAAGACATAAGGGAAGTCATTCAAGAGTTTAACGAAAATGATTCTGAAGCATTGCCATAAAGCAAAGAGTTTATTTCTAATGAAAATTTTTAATCCGACTTTTCCTTCATAAAAATTAACTTTAAGTGCATCTGGCATGCCATCACAAAAATTGAGTCAAGCGGATTGCCATTGAATAAAAGCTTGGAAACAGTAAAATCAATTCAACATGCTATATAGAAAAACATCTGTTAAAACTTTTTTTTAAAAAAATGACTGCCGTTCTTGCGCGAAATCCTGGCTTTGTGGAAATCAAGAATATTATTTTTAAAAATTCCAAAACAACAAGTGCGTTTATGGAAAAAATTCGCCTGCTGAATCAACATTTTTAAATACGCTCCCGTTTCATCGTGTGACGTGGAACGCGTTTTTTCTATATATGGAAATTTTTTTACAAACCAGCGTAAAAGTTTCACCTTGGAAAATTTAAAAATGCACTTAGTGCTTAATTGTAATCGTGACATTAACCAAGGTATAATCTCACTTTTAGAAATTTAAAAATTACTTTCTTTGTATGAATACACGATTGAATAATTCGGTTAATTTACTTATTGTTTTTTATTTCTTCTTTAATAGATGTGAAATTGTTTTTTGTTTGTTTTTCAATAAATAAAAAAAATTATAAATGCTGAATTTCAAGGGTTTTTCATGCTGTTTTAAGTACTGAAAACCGTTTTTTTCGTGCTGAAATATGGTCGCCCTAGTTATGACACAAGCGTATGAATCTGTTCTGGCAGTATTCGAGAGAAAAATACTCCGTAAAATATATAGGCCCATCATTGTTAACAAAAAATATTGGCGTCGAATGAGCTGTACGAGCTGTACACTGACATTGAGGTGGTCTGCCGCATTCAGCTGCAACGGTTGCGTTGGCTAGATCATGTTGTACGGATGGACGAATATGCTCCAGCTCGAAGAGTCTTCGACAATGAACTCGATGGTCGGCGCAGTGGAGGGCGGCCAAAACTCCGTTGGAAAGACCAGGTTACTGAGAACCTTGCGAAACTTGGTGTGACTAACTGAAGAGGAAGCGCAGAAGATCGAAGGTCTTATAATATTTTTCTTCGTGCGGTATATAATGCAATAGAATTGCGCAGAAATGACAGCTAAGTCAGTAAGTGGATCTTATATGGTAGACTACAGTATGTGGACTTTTAAAGAGCCTTTCAACTGGATATTACTCCGAATAGCATAATCGACTTTACTAGTATAGAACCAGTGAAAAATTCAACGCTTTAGCCACCTTGGACCCCCGCAGGGTGGTCCTCTCCAGAGGATCTTCGGGAAGTATCGTCCCCAAGTATCCTAAAAAAACACTTTTCGACTATGCAAGGGTAAAAAGCGATAGCAAGGATGTATTTCGTTGCGACCTCCGACCGAGAAGCCTTAAGACGGTACTACGGGTACCCAGTGTAGTTTCACGCCTCGTGGTCGATGGAGTAAGTAACCACTTCGCTGGTGCCACGTAGTGGCTGTGGTTAAACCCAATTTTAAACCAGTAAATTGAATATTTGGTGTTCTAGTTATGAAGATGGGTGCCCCTTGACACCATACGATGCTCGCATTTCTCATTGTACATCAATGTATCCTCTTGGTTGATGTTGCGGTGCGTTTACAGGATCGGAGTTACGTCGTCACGGGCCTTTTTCTTTATAATATGAAAGACCATAATATTGAAAGTCTTTTTAGTGCTCTTCCTATTAAGTCGATGATAAACAGTTTAGTTTATGTTTGGTTTACTGTCCCCGAGTGAAACCGAATAGTTAAAATGGTGATGATAACCGGATGGGGTGCCACAGTACCTAGTAGAAAGCACCGAATGAGGCCAGCCGGTTGAAAAGATTTGTTCCGAACTGCTGGTGGTGAAGGATTGTTGGTTGTTGCGGTAATATACTGCGGGGTGTCGGATGGAATGTGTTACCATCATATGGCGATTTATCGCTTTTAAACAGAGTAGTGGCATTTTTCGCTCTTTCTAGAACATTGAGTTTAAAATTCAGCTTCTTGTCCAATATTACGACAAGGTATTTTGTACAGTCCGCTAAAGGAATTCCAGTTCCCCTCAAGAAGATAGGTTCCACGAATGGAATCTTATACCTCCTGGTCAACAGAACCAGTTCCGTCATGTTTTTATTTAATCCGAGACCGTTTTCACCCACTCATTTTACCATAACTGCCACATCATCTTCATACGAGTAACCTTGACCGACCTCCTCATGGGAAAACAGAATATGGTTCAGAGCCAGTTTTTGATTGTAGGAGGAATATAACTCTACATTGTATGTAACCCTAATGTAATATCTATTTAAGTCTGACGACACTTTTATGGCCCTGATATGTTTCTTTGAAAGAAGATCGTACACACACTTCCTAATACCGACGTCCACTTCCAGATTTCATAGTGCCACTGATATCGTATCAGTAGTTACTTTATTTGATGCCCTTCTATATCTGAAAAAACTTACATAGTGTATTCTTTAATGACAAGTGAACCTTCAATGAGTCCGCCCAGACAATTCAGGGCTGTCTCAGCGAACTTACCCATGCAGTAAGCATGATGCTTGTCCGACATCAGCTTCCGGTCTATATTTTCCCAAAAATAAAGAAATGACGACAAGGTGATAGGTCCAAAATTTTGTGGTCCCGTATGGTAGGACTTTGCCATTTGGGAACAAATATCTATTTGGTCTCCCTCTACATAATACGGAGTATGTTACTTTGATAAAACCTACATAGAGGTCCTTAAGCTACTGAATCAGCGTATCAGGCAACGCTTGTAGTTCACCCGGTAAAGTACTTTTCAGTTCGGGTGCCTTGAATGGTTTGAAGCTTTTAATTGGTCATGCTCTTTTCGATGCGGTCAATTTCTCTGGCAACAACCGAAGGTTGACTTAATGCGGTGCTGTCCGCTGCAGTCTTATTTCGGTAATTACTAGCGATGAGAATAACCCGGAACACCCTCAGTGATTCGCCACAGAATGTGCAGATTCTTGAGATAAGCTTTAGAGGCCAGGAGTCCTTAGTTCGCAAACCTTGCCAACGCTCATTTAAGGTACCCCTCATCCAAGGTCTATGTCTACGCCTCCATGCGTCAGGAGGAGTATCAAGGCTGCTGCGAATATTTCCTTAGAGTGATGAAGATTTATCTGAGGTAACCGACGTACCATCAGATTTCTTTAGTTTCTTCTGAGTCTACAAGAAGCACTACCTCACCAATTTCTTTAGCCGGCTTTGTGATAACAGTGTTACCTAAACACTAAAACTTATAACAGTTCTTCGATTTATATTCATTCTAATCCACTGGTACACCAAACAACCAAGTGCCGTATATTTTTCCACCTTTAAGCTTCGAGCCGAATTGCTTTAAATAAAATATACCGCCGTGCATACAAAATATATACTACATCTATAGCTCAACACAAAGCGGCCCCACATACAAATAATGACATGTTTATTGGAATTTTCTTTTGTCGATTCCAATAAAAATTCCCATAAGTATAATCCATCGCCCCTGCGAGTAATCTCGCACGCTTCACACACGGTGCAGCAAAAACCGCCATCAGCCCATGATGATTTTGGGATATCGTTTGTTTTAGCTGTTAGCCAAGTGATGATGATGTCTGATTTCCGTTTACTATATCTTTTTTGCCATTGTACCAATAATGTCTATGCGCTTAAGAATGAGAATTTCCTTTACACAACAGCAAAAATAACATCAGCGGTTGTAGCAGCAACATCGCCACACACAACTTAGAGTGAATCTATCTCGTCGGCATCTAGTGGTGTGGCTGTCGTTGCTGGTTCTAAAAAAGAACTTCCATACAAGAACGTAGATGACGAATTTGTGTGGGCAAGTGTGTGTGTGTCTATGCCTTTGTGGTGGAGAGAGGAAAAAATTAAAACATCACACATCAACCACATGAGGCATTAGCAAGTAAGCACGCACATGCATGCTTAAACACAAAGCAACTCCTGGCACAAAAACAACAACGGCTGTCGAACAAAACCTAAGAAGAAAAACACAACAGCAACAACAACAAAAAATAGAGGGAATACCGAAACACCAGCTAGGACCAGCAGCACAGAGGCAAACACATCATCGCCAACTCAAAGCCAAATAAAGAACAAGGACTCGAGAGTAAAAACGACGTAAAGGCAATACCTAACTCCTTTTTGTGTCGGCTTTTAGTTTTTGTTCCAGACATCGTAGTCGTTCGAAGGAAAAGGATGAAACAAAGAGTTTAAGCTTCAATTTGTGCTATTTGCGTGATTACATGTGTCTATGGGTTTCCATGCTATAGATTCTTCATCCATAAAAACAAACGAACTCTACGAGATCCCGGTGGAGGAAAGCCTACGGGAAGAACAATGGGTACTCAACTTTGCGCCCATGCCTGTGAGTAGCTTAGCATGCGTGCGGGTATGTGACTGGTGTGATGCCTTGCTAGTTTTCTCCTTCTTTGTACGAATGCTGTACTTAGCAAGCAGATTCGTGGTTTCTCAGGCAAAAAAAGAACAGAACAGAACAGAGATTAAAAATGTTTGTCTCTGCATTTTTTTTCCAGTACGTGGGATTTAAAGTCATTTTAATTATTTTCGTGTTAAAGATAAGCAAATAACAAAAACAGGGATAGAATAACAGTCATAAAGTGTTAGCGGAAAGTTGAAAAGCAAAAGCAGGGAAGAACCAATGAAATGCCATTTAATAGGTGTTTTGGTAAAAAGGATAAATAAATGGCGTTTAAGATGTTAGCCAACGTATGTGCAATCAATAGCGATTGTTGAAGGTAGACATCCGTCGATTGATCTCTAACTAAATAGTACCCGTAGGTATATTAGACTTGGACCGGTATTACAAGTCTTTTTAAATATTATAATATTACTAGTGGGCCCTGCAATGCTTCGCTATTGCATATTAACTTGTAATATATTTCACATTTAGGTCTACAAAGTACTTTGAAAACGGTACAGCTCGACAATAATATGTTGAGTTTATTAACTTATATAACTAATTTGAAGTAACTCCCTAACATGGAATTTAACCAATTACATTTTATTGTTGTAAATGCTAATAAAAAGTTCATCAGCAAAGTCATATCTATAGTGCCGAGATGTAGATTAAGTTTTTTCTGCATGTAGGGCGAAAACACACTTCTTCCACAAATCGGAAACAGACATTCCGCTAAGGATCAAAATTTAATTTTTATTTTGATCTGTAGAAGCAGATACTAACTATCTCTTTGGGCATAAAAAACACCTTTGTTATGCCTTCTCTGCCTATTGACCGAAAATGATAATTCAGTTTGAAGCTTCATGCCATTAGCCATAAAAACTTCTTTTGTCATGTCTTCTTCTCACACGGATCAAGAATATTCCGGAATACTATTATTGTATTGAACTCATATTACCATTTTTTGAGATAATTCGGTCACCAACGTTTGGCTTAACAAAGTGATGGTCTCACGCGCTGTGTGGCAAATTACACCGTCGTGTTGGAACCATTTCTCCTTCAAATAATGTGCAATGACATGATAAATAAAAAAAATCAATTTATCGTCCACTGGCTCAAATTCTTCCACCAGTTAGATCTTATATAGATGTAGGCCAAGATCTTTCTTCAGCATTTGCAGAGACCGAGTTGCTGATAAAGGCGTCGGTTCGATAAATTCGAGTCCCCTGTCCCACTTACGTCTACAGCGTCGATGGCTTCTATAAGCTGCTCAGATGGATCATTATATGCACCCTCAACTTCACAAAGGGGTACATAAGTATAGCGAACAGAACGTGCATTTTGAAAATAAATTTGCAAGATTTGTAAACGTTGTTCTTGTGTAGTTTTTACATGGTGATTTTTCAAAATATACTAAAAGAAAGTCTATCACACTTCATTAGTATGACAGCTAGATTTAAACTTATAACTATCAGAAGTTCTATACGTCAAAAAAAATTACCCTATACATAGGTTATTTACAAATGTTTGCTAATGTTACCTCTGACATACTATACAAATTTAAATTGTGTCCCAATAAAACAAAAGGTGTTTTCCAGTATAACTACAATGAATATTGCTTTATTTTTCTATATGAATTATTTATTACCGATTCGGTCTCCTGAAAAGTAAATGAAAAGTAACTGGTGTACGGACCATTATTTGATACAGTTTATTAATTCAAATATTGAAGTGCGTGGGCAGCGCTTCGGCACTTTTTACTTATTAAGTTCCAATTAGCCTGTTGATTAGGGCGGAACAATTTGTTCGCGTCTAAAAAAATGTGGTAATCGTATACCAGTATCGATAAATTCTTAGAATATTCACTTAGAAACTATATGTCTACAATCGCTGAAAAGCAAGAAGATTTCAGGTTGAGATATATTTCTAGCAATTTTTCAGTTACGTCAGACCTACCATTCCGATGTTTGGAGACCAAGACGATGAGAATAGCATATTTTTGACATTGTTTTGGATCCCATCCAATATTCTGAAAAATGATTTTTATAAACTTAATTTCCGTATGCCAACTCTCAGAGGCCATAACTTTTTAACCAATACATAGATTTGGTTCTGTAATATCTCATTTAGTTTGCTTGGAAGTTAGTTTTGTGCAGAAGGTCTCGAAAAATAAAAATATCTGCAGTTTTCGGATTGTCCTCATTTAAAAACAACAAAAAAAATCTCTAACAGAAATCTTTATGCTTTCCAGCGCGAGCTAGGAATTGATTTTAGACACAAAGTTTTTTGGTGAAATTTTCTTACAATTCATCGTAGATTCCAATTTTGGTTACGATTTTTGCGAATAAAAAAATTGGCCCACCTTACTGTTCATATCTCTAGGCGAACTGCAATATACTGTGGAATTTTTACAGTTATTACTGTTTGTTTTAAAAGGGGTGTGGAACAGCCCACTTCCACCATTACTGTAATTCATACAGCAACAACAACATATGTAACAAATCACATCTTCATACCACTGATAGTTCATGAGATATAGTCCTGTTTACTTTAAAGTTGTATGGGCGGTGCCACGCTCCTTTATCCAATCACAACTAAGTACAGCCAGTGACTTACAACAGGTCATTAGTACCACTTTTTAAAATTATCTTATAAATCAGTCAATTAGAAAAGCCGTCAGAGCGATTTTTGAAAAAGTGGTGTGGCACCGCCTTCTTCCTCCCTGGCAGTAATTAATACTGCTCCAATAACATATATACCAAATCTCATCTTCATACCCCTGAAGCCGTTTTAATTTTCAAGTTGTATGGACGGTGCCACGCCCCTTTATCCAATCACAACCAAATATAGCCAGGGACTATCAACAGGTCAACAGTACCACTTGGTAAAATTTTCGTATCAATCGGTCTATTAGAAAAGCAGTTAGAGTGATTCTTTAAAAGAGGGCGTGGCACCGCCCACTTGCACCTCGTCTGTAATTCTAACTGTACGAACAACATATATACAAAATCTCATCTTCATACCTCTGATAGTTCATGAGATATAGCCCTTTTGATTTTCAAGTTGTATGGGCGGTGCCACGCCCATTTATCCAATCACAACCAAATATAGCCAGGGACTATCAACAGGTCAACAGTACCACTTGGTAAAATTTTCGTATCAATCGGTCTATTAGAAAAGCCGTTAGAGCGATTTTTGAAAAGAGGGCGTGGCACCGCCCACTTGCACCCTGGCTGTAATTCTAACTGTACGAACAACATATATACCAAATCTCATCTTCATACCTCTGATAGTTCATGAAATATAGCCTTTTTTATTTTCAAGTTGTATGGGCGGTGCCACGCCCCTTTATCCAATTGCAACCAAATGTAGTCAGGAACTATCTACAGGTCAACAGTACTTCATGGTAAAATTTTTGTATCAATCGGTCTATTAGAAAAGCCGTCTGAGCGATATTTGAAAAAAGGGGCGTGGCGCCGCCCACTTTTTGAAAAAATAAAACCTTTTAAACCATCCGGAAGCTATAGCGAACAAAACAAAAAAACAATTTTGAAAATCGGTCCAGCCGTTTTTGTGTTTTAGCGAGACAACTGCACATCGATTCATTTTTATATATAAGACTAGTGGGCCCGGCAATGCTTCGCTATTGCATATTAACTTGTAATATATTTCACATTTAGGTCTATAAAGTACTTTGAAAATGGTACTTTAGCCCGACAATAATATGTTGAGTTTATTTACTTATGTAACTTATTTAAAGTAACTCCTTAACATTAAAGTTGACCAATTAAGTTTTATTGTTGTAAATGCTAATAAAAAGTTCATCAGCAAAGTCATATCTATAGTGCCGACATGTAGATTAAGGTTTTTTCTGTATGTAGGGCGAAAAACCACTTCTTCCACAAATCGGAAACAGACATTCCTCTAAAGATCAAAATTATTTATTTTGATCCGTAGTAGCGTGCACCATCTGTATACTAACTATATCTTTTGTGATAAAAAAAATTTTTGTTATGCCTTCTCCTATTGACCGCAAATGAAAATTCCGTTTGAAGCTTCACGCCTTTAGCCATAAAAACTTCTTTTGTCATGTCTTCTTCTCACACGGATCAAGAATAATCCGGAATACTATTTATGTATTGAACTCGTATTACCATTTTTTGAGATAATTCGGTCACCAACGTTTGGCTTAACAAAGTGATGGTCTAACGCGCTGTATGGCAAATTACACCGTCGTGTTGGAACCATTTCTCCTTCAAATAATGTGCAATGACATGATAAATAAAAAAAATCAATTTATCGTCCACTGGCTCAAATTCTTCCACCAGTTAGATCTTATATAGATGTAGGCCAAGATCTTTCTTCAGCATTTGCAGAGACCGAGTTGCTGATAAAGGCGTCGGTTCGATAAATTCGAGTCCCCTGTCCCACTTACGTCTACAGCGTCGATGGCTTCTATAAGCTGCTCAGATGGATCATTATATGCACCCTCAACTTCACAAAGGGGTACATAAGTATAGCGAACAGAACGTGCATTTTGAAATAAATTTTCAAGATTTGTAAACGTTGTTCTTGTTTAGTTTTTACATTTTGCAAAGTATACTAAAAGAAAGTCTATCACACTTCATTAGTATGACAGCTAAATTTGCACTTATACCTATCAGAAGTTCTATATGTCAAGAAAAATACCCCTAATAACCTATGCATTTATTTACAATTGTTTGCTAATGTTACCTCTGATATACTATAAAAATTTAACCATTGTAGTAATACTACAATGAATATTGCTTAATTTTTCTACCTATATGATTTATTGCCGATTCGCTCTCCTGAAAAGTAATTGAAAAATACATACCTGGAAAGTAAATTTAAAAAAATCACTATTTTAGTATGCACATTCTCAAGTGCCTGGTGTACGGACCATTATTTGATACAGTTGAAAAGCACTTTTAACTTCTTTAGTTCCAAATAGCCTGTTTATTAGGGCGGATCAATTTTTTCGCGTAAAAAAACGTGGTAATCGTATACCAAAATTGGAATCTACGATGAATTCTTAGAAAATTTCACTAAGAAACAATATGTATAAAATCAATTCCTAGTTCGCGCTGAGAAGCATGAAGATTTCAGGTAGACATATTTTTTTAACAATGAGCAACTATTGAAATCTTTAGACCTATGGGCCCCGGCTCTAATTTTTACCTACTATTCCGATGCTTGGAGACCAAGACAAAGAGAATGGTATATTTTTGACATTGTTTTCTGTTTGCCAAAACTCAGAGGCTATGACTTTTTAACCAATACATAAATTTGTTTCTGTAATACTTCATTTAGTTTGTTGGAAAGTCAGTTTTATGCAGAAGTTTTCGGTTTGTGCTCATTTAAAAACAAAAAAAAAATCTTTATTTCAAATCTTCATGCTTTCCAACGCGAGCTAGGAATTCATTTTAGACACAAAGTTTTTTGGTGGAATTTTCTTAAAATTCATCGTAGATTTCGATTTTGGTAACGTATTTGCGAATAAAAAAAATTGGCCCACCTTACTATTCATATCTCTAGGCGAACAGCAATATACTGTGGAATTTTGACAGTTTTAACCGTTTGTTTTAAAAAGGGTGTGGAACAGCCCATTTCCACTCTTACTGTAATTCATACTGCAACAACAACATATGTAACAAATCTCATCTTCATACCTCTGATAGTTCATGAGATATAGCCCCTTTTAATTTTCAAGTTGAATGGGTGGTGCCACGCCCCTTTATCCAATCACAACCAAATATAGCCTGGGACTATCAACAGGTCAACAGTGCCACTTGGTAAAATTTTCGTATCAATCAATCTATTAGAAAAGCCGTTAGAGCGATTTTTGAAAAGGGGGCGTGACACCGCCCTCTTCCTCCCTGGATGTAAGTAATACTGCTCCAACAACATATATACCAAATTTCATCTTCATACCTCTGATAGTTCATAAGATATAGACCTATCGATTTTAAAGTTGTATGGGCGGTGCCACGCCCCTTTATCCAATCACAACCAAATATAGCCTGAGACTATCTACAGGTC